>OZ017740.1:169778676-170053676 GCA_963969285.1 Odontomyia ornata | reverse complement strand
AAATTTATATTGGGTTTATTTCATTCATATGCGTAAGTGGTTGATTCTGTTAATTTCCCTTTTTTAGATTAACTAAATATAATACTGAAGAGCAGCGGCAACGATCTAATAAAACATATTTTTAAAAAAAAGTACATTAATGACCATACAATAATAAAGGTTTTCAACATCACACAGACAAATCTCAACTAAATATTACATCGCTTATGTTGAGCATATGTTTTTTGCATAGCAACGTTAGACAAAATTTAATCCTCAAATTAGTGGCCATTCATATATATGAATATCAAATAACATCGTCAGAATCGAAAATATACCGATTCTTCCCTAAATACAAGACATATCGAACTATAGCAGAGAGATAAGCTGCCTCATTGCAGTAAGGATGTAAATTGTTGATATGAAATTCAATAATATAAATCTTGTAATATTCGTTTTCAACTGAAGAAGAGAAGAAATAGTAAAAATATGGCACGACTATACAGCTGCTTACTCAGTTCTAAAGATTCTGAAATCCAGCCTTCAAATATGTTATACAAATCTCTAAAGGAAACGGTAATAAACAAATTTGCAAAAATGAATGGAACGACAGTAAAAACAGATGAGGAAAAAAGAACAATCGACAGCCTTCTCCAAAGAGGGACTCTTGAGGCATTCGATGCGAACTTCAGAGTATCCTAAACAAGTTGGGTAGACAGAGTATCCTAAACAAGGAGGGTTTTGTACTTAACTTACGAAATTCAGTCACCAGCAACGAATAAAGTTAAGAAATATGCCAAAGAAATGTGCACGTTCCATTGTTTCTGCAGTTTCAACGGTTGCCATTTTGTTGCATACAAACAATAACCAGTCAAATCATGAATTTCCAAAAATATTTATGCTATCGATCTTATCTGACAATTTTAAGAAGATCAAATCAAAACTGCAGTTTCTGATTCGATGGAAAATCCATTGTATTTCAGATTCCAAGGGTCCAATCGTGAGGGGTGTACAAATTTTTCATGTACTTCCCCTCCCTGCACACACCTCGAAAAAAACTTCAGTTTTTTGTTTTGAAAAGCACCTATCGAGACCTTTCATTTGATACCCATATCGGCTACCTTTGATGAAATTTTTTTCTCAGGGACACTCCCTATATGGGGAGACCCCACTTAAATGCCTTGTCAATTTTTTGTGTATTGGAACTTTGAAGACGGCATCACCTTACACCCCTATCGGTTTTGTATGTCAAAGGCATATTCGGTGAAAACCAGCCCGCTCCAAACGGCGTCTGTGGCCAAAAATTTCACGGAAACATTCGACAACCGGCTGGCTCCCATTTTATCAGACGCATCGTTTAAGACAAGCAACGAGCTCTGCAGCGAAGTGAAGTATTAAGACCGTAGCAGAAGAGACGATGTGACATTAAGCCTGGGGCACGAGAAATGATTCGTTCGATGATGAGTGCCAGAATGCGTTCTACAAAAGAATCAGGCGTACAAAAAATACGTAGGTAGCATAACCAGGATGAAGAGAGACGAGTTTAAAAATCTTAGATAAGCAGCAAAGAAGATAATTAGAACTAAGAAACGAAAATACTATGACGGCCGATTGAGAAGTATAGAAGTAAGTAACAACACAAGACAAGCATACAAAGTAGTGAAAAGCCTGGGACATGGTTATCAGTTCAAAACCATGCTCTGTCAACAACAACAACAAGAACATATGCCGAAAGAGTGGACCCAATTATTTATATTCCCTCTCCACAAAAAAGATGGCAAGTTACAGTGCGCAAATTATAGAGGAATATCCCTACTTTGTACGGCGTATAAAACATTCTCAAAAATCTTAGAGAACAAAATCGGATCATACGCCAACAGTATTATTGGGGAGTATCAAGGTGGTTTTAGAGCAGGTAGATAGACAAAAGACCAGTTTTCCATAGTCAAGCAAGTACTTAAAAAATACTGGGGTTTCAACATAGAAGTACACCAAATTTTTGTTGACGTTAAGCAAGCATATAACAGTATTGGTCGTAACGTACTGTACCAAATAATGCTTTGCTTTGACATCCAAGCCAAATTAGTACGTGTTACCGAAATGAAAATGGCGTCGACAACCTCCCAAGTCTGCACCAAAAACCAACTCACCAATGCCTTTTCCACAAATGTCGGACCAAGGCAGGGAGATGGGCTGGCCCATTTGCTGTTCAATTTGGCTCTAGAGTACGTCATTAGAAATCTTCCTGTCGATACACGAGGTACATTACTATACAAGTCGAGCCAAGTAGTAGCCTATGAGGACGACATCAACAATTTGTCACCGTCATTAACAACCGCCAAAGAACTTTTCCTGTAACTCGACAGCGAAGCAAAAGGAGTAGGGCTGCAAATCAATGTAAATAAAACAAAGCCCATGACTCAGTTAAGGAAAAATACCTCAAGTTCACAAAGTATTCCACTTGGCGAATACAGTATCGAAAATGTGAGTGAATGTGTGTACTTAGACGCCAAAATAATGGAAACCGGTAATTAAAGGGACGAAATGCGCCGAAGATTTGATGACCTTCAAGACGCACACACAAAAAGCTGCATACACAGAAAAACCAAGCTTCAAGTATATAAATCTGTGATAAGATCTGTCTTACGCTATACATGTGAAACATAGACCCTAAGCCAAGCATCCGCAAATATATTGAATACTGCCTTTCAGCAACTGGTCCCCAGGCAAATAAATGGAGCGAAGCTAGACGGGGACCAATGGCGAATTAAAGACAATCATGAGCTATGGTCGTATGAAATTTTTGACGAGCCGGAGGTCTCAACGATTAAAAAATTGCGGAAGTTGCAATGGGCTAGATACATGAATCATATGGACGAACAACGGATACCTAAAAAGGTATTCGTTGGGAGCTCTGAAGGCCAGAACCGAGGAAACGCTGGTCTGGCTCGATCGACGAAGACATTTCGTCACTGCTCGGATCTCAAAATTGGAGAACGCGGTCATTGGACCAAGACAGGTGGAGGCGCTATTTGCAGGTAGTGAAGGTCCGAGAGGGGCTGTAGTGCTACGAAGAAGAAGATAACTTTACACCTACATACAAAATTTTATGTTTCCAGTTTATATGGTTTGTGAGTATTGTTCTAACACGCTGATGGAAGGGTAGATGGGCACATGGACAGACAGGTTTTAGTAGGCCTTTGTTAAATCATTTTTAAAAAACCCTAAAAAGATGAGTGTGAAATTCTGCAGGACGCATCAGATGTGCGAGCGGTAGAAAAAAATGTAAAGTATTTTGAAAAATCAATAATCGCTGCTACGATCGCTACTGAAGCTAAGGTCTTAAATATCGAAATAAAGTACAGAGAAAACACTAAATGAATCATTTTGTAAAGCAGAACCGATTGTGAAATACATCATTACCATAAAATGGGGCTTTGGAGTTCTAGGAGCTTCTAGCTCAAATAGGCCAATACAGGCTATCAAAGGATCGACAGAAGCTCCGTGTGGTATTGGGTCTATAACTTAATTCGTGCAGTTTACTATGAGATGGCATATCTTTTATAATATTACATCATTCCAATATTCCGAACCTGCGTTGGAAAGCTACTGTCATTGTGCGTCTTTGCAGTGCATGCCATTCATTTGAAGCGTTAACAACAATAATTTTTTTCACTCAAATATGTCGAACTTTGTTCCTGAAAAAGTGATTTTGCGGGGAATTCTTCTTCATTACTTTAATATGAAGAAAACTGCTGCCGAAAGTCATCGTATTTTGGTGGAAGATTATGGTGAACATGCTCTAGCTGAGCGGACCCGCCAAAAGTGGTTTGCACGATTTAAAAGTGGTGATTTTAGCTTGGAAGACGATGAATGTCCTGTGCAGCCAAAAAAGTTCGAAGATGAAGAACTGGAAGCATTACTCGATGAAGATTGCTGCCAAACACAAGATGAGCTCGCAAAATCTTTGGGTGTCACTCAAGCAGCCATTTCAAAACGTTTAAAAGCAGCTAGATATATTCAAAAGCAAGGAAATTGGGCTCCACATGAACTCAAGCCGAGACACGTCGAAAGACGGTTTTGCATGTCCGAAATGCTGCTGGAACGCAACAAAAGGAAGTCATTTTTGCATCGGATTGTTACTGGTGATAAAAAACGGATCCATTACCACTACCTCAAGTGCAAAAAATCATATGTGGAATCCGGCCAACCAGCCAAATCAACGACAACGCCGAATATCCATGGCGCGAAGGTAATACTCTGTATTTGGTGGGATCAGAAAGGCGTGCTGTATTATGACAGCTAAAACCGGGTGAAACCATCAATGGAGCACGCTGGCGAACCCAATTAATCCATCTGAAGAGAGCAGTAGCCGAAAAACGCCCAGACACGAGGCAATAATTTTCCATCATGACAACGCTCGGCCCAGGTTGCTTTTCCGATTAAGAACTATTTGGAAAACAGTGGATGGGAAGTTTTACCCCACCTGCCTTAAAGCCCAGACCTTGCCCCTTCTGACAACCATTTGTTCCGATCGATGCAGAATGCCCTTACTGGAATACGGTTCACATCAGAGCAGGATATCAAAAATTGGCTTGATTCATTCTTGGCTGCCAAGTCGGCGCAATTCTTTTGGGATGGAATCCACAAAATCCCAGAAAGATGGGAGAAGGTCATAGCTTTAGATGGGCAATACTTTAAATAATACTATTGTACAATTTTTTTTCTTAAATAAACGTTCAAACTTTGAAAAAAAACCTGCACGAATTAAGTTATAGACCCAATATGATAATGGCAAAACAGGACATAAAAAGAAAGAATGCATAGAAAAGATACACTGCTTTCTCTACCAAGACGCTAATCCAAAGGCAGATTATTGAAATACTCAGGAAGCCCTAACTAAAGCACTTTTGTAATAGACCATATTTTGCAGATGAATCTTTATCGGAGCACAGTCGCTCAAAATGTACTTCAGCAGTTTGCGAGAGGCAGTCAAGCTAACATGCTACTGTTCAGCGAGAAATACCACAACCGAAGCTCTTTAATATAGTAACTTGACAAATTTAATACTGCCATAATCTGGGCTCGGAGCAGTGTTGATTTCCTAGTGGAGCGCTATTGACGGAAGGATGGTTTCATGTGGGTTCGGTGTTCAATGACTACATTTTTTTGTCTGCATCCTTTTTCCAAACTGTTTGGAGAGTATTAGAAGACTACTCCGCAAGTGATCATCAGTACATACTGCTTGAGACCCATGATAGTATCCCCCAACGTAGATGCTCTTGACCTTGCATGATTGGGTGGATCATCAGGAGGGTGGGCGTCAAGAGGTTCATCAAGATGCTCACGACAGATCCATAACTACAGGGACGCTCGCACAGTACTGAAGAGCTAGCAGCTCAAGACGTTATGAACTCAACTATGAGCATCATCACATTCGCTTGCAGTTCTTCTATGCCCAGCTAGAGACCCCGGCATGACAAGCCTTCAGTTTACTGGCCGTCGACTGAAATCACTGAAAAGTGAAGGGAGTTTCACAAACAAATGCTCAACGAGCATGGATCCACGATGAGACATGCAACCGGTTAGCAGCATATAAGTCAGCCAGAAAATGCCTTCACAAAATGATTAATAGCAGCAAGGCTCGTTGCTGGCAAGAGTTCCACGCAACTGGACGTAGAAGAGGCAGTTACAGAACGTTAAGAAGTAGCAAGGCTAATACTAATCAACAAATGGACGGAAAGTCCTGAGCTGCCATCTGCATGCCGCCCATCATGCACTTATCAAGAGAAGATTTACTGACGTGATTCATGCTGCTGGGCACTTACCTCCTCAGCAGTATGGTTGTAGAGCAGAATACTCTACCATTGAGGTAATAGCAGAGAAGGTAAGCACGGTCCAAAAGGTGGGGATACAGAGCCTGCAATATATCGTACAATGGGCTACTGAGACTGAAAATACCAGATGAGTCACGCCTGATTGGCTATGCGGACGATGTTGTTACGCTCATTGCTGGAAGCACTGTTGAGCAGGCGCAACTTAGGATAAATATGGTAATATCCTGGGTGAGAGACTGGATGACTACTTACCAGTTTAGTCTAGCACTGGAGAAAATGAAAGCGATCATCGGGACAAAGAAGAGAATCCTTTGATTAAGGACGATCAGTATTGAGAAAGTACTGGTTGAATTGAAGTCATCAGTAAAATGCCTGGAGCTGCTAATCGACTTGATGGTGTGTTTTTCTGAACAAATCAGGGCAACGGCTGATAAAACTGCTTCGGGCGTATTAACTTTGAGTCAACTTATAACCACATAGGGGGACCCAATCCGTCATGGAGGTGACTTTTGATGGGATATGTAGAGCCGGTGCTACTGTACTGAGCAGAAATATGGGGCGAGGCTCTCAGCAACGAGCTGTACCGAAAACGTTTGGCGCAGCACTGCGAAGCACCGAGGATGGCATCTTCAAAACTAACAATTTCTGATTCAGAGGTACTAGTCATCGCAGGCATGATGCCTTTTGTTTTCCTTAATAGAGAGTGATGTACTATCTACATACATTGAAACGAAGACACAAACGAGACTGTTGTCTTCGAGGAGAAACAACGCCCACTCAATGATTGAGAGCTGTCCTGGGTGAACAGCACGACGGTAAGATGGACTGCGCACCTCATCCCAGACTTGAGGCCGTGATCCAATCAAACTCACGGTTGCACAGTCGACAATGCCTGCCACATATTATTTGCATGTGAAAGATGGGATAGGCTGCACCGAGATATCTACAAGAGAATAGGTAGGCTCTAACCTGATAGTCTAATTGGAGTGATGCTTGCATCGATTGACGAATGGAGCTTGTGTCATATTATGCTTGGGCAGTCATAAAAGATAAAAAGCACTCATACTAGGCGGTGGTGTTGCATTAAAATTGTGCTATCCATGAGAATGAATAAATGAGAATTTTATTTTCATGAAAATACACATCACTCGTAGTTTGGATTGATTAGTTACATCCTATCTATAATTTTCATCGTTTTTCTCGTCAAATTGAAACCTCATCGAAATATTTTCTTACAGAATATTACAAATGTTTTTATTCAGCTGCACTTTCTGTCAATCTTAAAAATTTTACTCGTAAACAGAAAAAAATAGAAACCAATAGAAATTAGGTGAGAAGGGGAGGGTCAACTAAAAATTCAATTCAAACAAATGGATTTCTTGATACGTGATAAACCTAGTAGCTGAACTGAATTGTGAAACATGGCTAAAACAACCTGCGTTATGCTGAGAATGTGAAAAATAGTACCCCACACAAGGGTCCAGGCATATATATGCATATATATATATATGCATATATATATATATATATATATATATATATATATATATATATATATATATATATATATATATATATATATATATATATATGTATAAAGAAGGTTTCTGAGGCAGACAATTGCTGATTAGCTGGAAGGAGAAGTATAGCAAATTGGATACAACCGCAAGTTGCATGAAATAATTAACAGGTTGGCAGCTTACACGAAAAGATTGCGACAGCCCAAGTCGGTTCTTGACCTGCAGAGCTAGTCTCCTTTAGTAAACGCCATTCTGCGACTTCTTTTGCCAGTTGATAACTCCCCGCAAGAATCGACTTTCATCGTGTCTTTCGACCAAGTCCATGGCCTAACCGCTAGAGAGGTCCACTTTGTGCTCTACCGTTCTACGTTCTTTTGGGTAGCCGGGTTACTTCTCTTCTTTCTACGTGTTCTACCCATTGTAGTTTGCATAACTTTACGTAAACACGTACAGATTATTCATTAAACAGATCATACAGCCTTCATTGTAATGCAGTCTCCACTCTGTTCCTTATTTCACCGGGCCGTAGATTTTCCGGAGCACTTTGCATTTAAATAGGAAGTCGACTCTTCTTCGGACTTGCTTGCCAGGTTCCATGTTTCATTTCCATATAACAGCACAGATTTGACCAGTTGTTTGTAAATATGAAGCTTATTTTGTCTGTGCACAACTCTGGAACTTAGAATGGGAAGTACAGAAGCCTTTATTTGCAGCAATTATATGGCAGTTAACCTCGTCCTCTTTGGTGCTTCTTCTATCAGATTTGCACCAAAATATACAAAACTAGCCAGGCTTCCAGGGTTATAGTCTCTAACAGTCTCTAAAGTTATAGTCTCTAATGGTTACTCTCCACACAGCTGGAACTGGAGGAGGCAGTCCTTTCACTGAAAGCGAGGAAGGCTTACGATCCAGATGGTGTTCCGCCTAAGGTGTTGCGGCTTGTCTATCACCATTGTCCTGACTTGCTGCTCAGCATGTTCAACGCTTGCCTACGGGACGGAATTTTCCCGGTACAATGGAAGGCGGCAAGAATCGTGCTGATCAGCAAGGGGAAGGGAAATCCCAAATCGCCGTCTGCATACCGCCCGTCATGCATGCTAGACACGGCTGGGAAAGTGCTAGAGAAACTCATCAAGGGAAGACTCACTGACAAGATTCGTACTGCCTCGGTAGTATGGCTTGAGAGCAGGACGTTCTACTATCGATGTGCTCGTAGAGGTGGTGAGTGCGGTTCGAAAGGCAGAGGCGCATAGTCGCACCAAGCGACGGATCGTCCTGTTGGTGACACTCGACGTCAGGAACGCCTTCAACTCCGCTAGATGAGTGGATATTCTGGATACGCTGGAAAACTCTTTTCAAGTTCCAGAATATCTAATGCGGCTTTGGAGGGGCTGCCTAAAGGACCAAAGCCTGCTCTACAACACGACACAGGGCCAAAGAAGGATGGCTGTTACATCGAGTGTTGCCCAGGGATCTATCCTTGGCCCAGACCTGTGGAATGTGTCTTACGACGGGCTACAGAGACTGGAGACGCCAGGTCGGCTAAGCAGACGATGTTGCGGCTCTGGTTGCTGGACGTATAGTTGAACAAGGGAAACTTAGGATAGGTATGCTAATGCACCAAGTGAGAGACTGGATGACTGCTCGCGAGTTCAGCTTAGCAGGAGTATCGGCTCTGAGTTGACTTATGGCCAACGTAGGGAGACCTGGCCCATCAAGAAGATGCCTCTTGATGAGTGCTGTAGGATCAGTGCTACTATATGAAGCAGAGGTATGGGGTTAACCTAAAACGCCTCGCAGAGGTATAGAGAAGAGGAGCACTGAGAATTGCATCTTCGTAACTGACAGTCTCTGGTTCGGCGGTGAAAGTCATTGCAGATATGATACCTGTTGCCCTCCTTGCTAGAGAGCGTCACTCTATTTATATGCGTCGAAACGAGGATGTGAATGAGATGGTTGTCCATGAGGAGACATAGCGCTCACTCAACGATTTGCAGCAGCCTTGGGTGAATTGCACGAAGAGAAGGTGGACTGCGCAGTTCATCCCGAATGTGAAGCCGTGGCTCAATCGAAGGCATGGTAAGGCTGACTTCTATCTGACCCAGCTTTTGAGCGGGCATTTGTGTTTTCAGTCTTACCTGCACAAGATTGGTAAGTCACGATCCCCCGATTGTTGGTTTTGCCCAGGGAGGATGACAATGCTTGCCACACATTTTTGCGGGCGGAAAATGGAACAAGCTGCAAAGGGACCTCTACAGGGAAACCAGAGAGCTCACCCCGGTTAATATAGTCACAGTGATGCTCGACTCTGTTGACAAATGGAACCAGGTGGCACACTATGTTTGGGCGGTCCTAAAAAATAAAAGGGACTCACAGAAGCCGGGGGTGTTGGGGCTGAGGGATCGCTTATCTGGGACTACCCTTTTTTTTCTCCCCTCCCGCTAGAAGAGCAATCCCCCAGCTCGAAGGTGCCTCACGGCGTAACAAAACGAGACCTTGCGCGAAATAATATGTCAAACCGTCCCAGGCTACCTCCTCAGGTTGACAGGGGAGGTGTTTAGTGGGTAGTCTAGTTGCTTTCTTGTGGGCATGGGAGTCCCATACTCTGTGCGTAAATGGACATTCACCTCCCAACCACAAAAAATATGGTCAGGTTTTGTCTGACTTGAGTGGATTTTTCTATTTGAAGTCATGAATTCAGTTTCTATTTCATTGGCTCGTAAGCCAATTTGTTTTGCATAAGACTCCCAGCTCAGGAGTGCTTCCTTGGTGACATCATCAGCATACACTATCAATTTTGTGGACTTGATAACTAGTCTTCTCGAGGTTTCAGCTGATGTATTCCCGATGACGTATTCTAGCACAATATGAAAGAGTATTGAGGCCACCGCTATTATTTTAAGCCTGTCCGTTAGTTGTATCTACCTAGACTGAGGACTCTATGTTTAATATCGTAACTTTTTTTTGTGTTGAGGAGGTGAATGCCATTTATACACAGAAGGTGGGACTCCCATGCTCGCAAAAAGGCAACTGGACTACCCACGAAACACCTCCCCTATCAACCTAAGAACCCAGCCTGGAACCGTTTGACACATTACTTCGGGCAAGGCCTCAAGCTGGTGGAATCCTTTCCTAGCGGGAGGGGAGAGGGGAATAGGAAGTGTGAGAAAAGCGATTCCCCAGCCCCAGCACCCCCGGCTGCTGTGAGTCCCTTTTATATTTTAGCACTGGCCGAGCATAATATGCCACCTGGATCCATTTGTCAACCGACTCGAGCATTACTGCGACTATATTATCCGAGGTGAGCTCTCCCGTCTCCCTGTAGAGTTCCCTTCGCAGCCTGACCCATTTTGAACACGCAAAAAATGTGTGACAGGCATTGTCCTCCTCTCCTGAGCAAAACTGACATTCGGGGGACCGTGACTTACCAATCTTGTGCAGGTAAAACTGAAAACACCCAAGCCCGCTCAAAAGCTGGGTCAAATAGAAGTCAGTCTCACCATGCCTTCGATTTAGCCACGGTCTCACATCCGGGATGAGGCGCACAGTCCACCTTCCCTTCGTGCAATTCACCCAGGACTGCTGCCAATCGTTGAGCGAGCGCTGTCTCTCCTCACGGACAACGGTCTACCTGGCATCCTCGTTTCAGTGCAGATCAACAGCGCAGCGCTCTCTAGCAAGGAGGGCGACAGGTATCACGCCTGCAATAGCTCTCACCACCGGATCAGAGACTGTCGGATACGAAGGTGCAATTCTCAGTGCTCCTCGTCTCTGCACCTGTGCCAAACGTTTTCGGTATACCTCCTTGCCGAGAGTGTCGCCCATACTTCTGCTCCATACAGTAGCACTGACCCTACAGCACTCATCAAGAGGCATCTTCTTGACGGGCTGGGTCCCTCTGCGTTGGCCATAAGTCGACTCAGAGCTGATATTCCCGATGCAGCCTTCTCAGCCGTTGCCCTGATTTGCTCAGAGAAACTCATCTTCGAGTCGATCAGTAGTCCTAGGTACTTTACCGATGGCTTCGATTCGATTCGTGTATTGTGAAGTCAAGCATTATTTTGTACAAGGCGTTTCTATCAACAATATCATATGCTTGCATAAGGTACAAAGAGTTGGTGCACATCGATATTATATTCTCGGAGTTTTTCAAGCACGTGTTTAATTGAGGAAATTCAGTCTTTCATAGTATGGCTTTAATTTTCTTTCTATAATTTTGGATAGCTTTTGATAAAACGTAGATAGTAGAGCAATGCCTCTATAATTTTCACACCTTAACCTGTTCCCCTTTTTTGTGTACAGGATATATTATTCTTTTGCACGAATACTCTGATAACTTCTCCGCTGACCGTATTCCCAGCTCTGAAGAAGTTTTGCTGGTATTTCATCTATTCTAGAAGCTTTATTTTCTCTGAGGTCTAGTACTGCTGCCTATACTGTTGGTGGGGAAACAGGACCTCTTGCTTTGCTTCTGGAATGTTCACAGCTTCAGTAGTTGCATGGAATGCTATGAATAGCTTTTGAAAATATTGCAGCAATCTGTTTTTAGTTTCGTTTTTTCACTGCTTTGAGAAATATGAATTGTCGAATATAAATTAATGGACTCTAACCCAAGCATCTGCAAATATATTGAGCGCTTTTGAGTGAAAAGTCCTGAGGCGAATAATAGGAGCTAAGCTAGATGAGGACCAATCGCCATTTCGATACATCCATGAACTGTATGAAATTTTTAATGAGCCGAAGGTCTCAGCGATTGTAAGGCGGCGGAAACTGCAATGGGCTGGCCATATGAATCTAAAGACGAACAACAGATACCTAAAAAGGTATTTTTTGCTTGAACTGAAGGGCGGGCACCACTGGAGAAACTGAGGAAACACTGGCCTGACTCGGTCGACGAAGACAATTTGTCGCTGCTCGGATGTCGAAATTGGAGGACGCAATCAATGGACCGTGATACTTGGAGGCGATTGTTGCAGGAAGTGGATGAGCAGTGTAGCACTACGAAAAAGAAGAACATAAATTAAAAATGAGAACAAGGAGAAAAAACCAACTCATGTGTCGTCTGATTCCTCAGGAAAAGCCAACAACAAGGTAAAAAAAGTTCCGCCAATAACTGTATTCTGTCAAAGCAGAAGAGAGATGGTTCGGTTGCTGGTAGCCGAAAATGAATGAAGCAATTCGAAATCAAAAGATTAAACGCAGAGAAATCAAATGATTTGGGATTCCCAACATAACCAAGAACAAATCTATGTTTGGACGCAAGGCTTGATTTTATTTTTAGAAATCCTGAACCCAAACTTCAGATGCTTCCTTATGATAGTGACCGTTTTGCCATTGTAATGGAAGCAAATCATCAAGAGGATGATGTCTTTCTCATCCTAGTCCAAAATGTGTGGCATCGGTTAGTTTCAGAAAAACAGATTGAAAAAAGTCTCATGAGACGTTCAATCGGAAGCCTCTTCCTGACGGCGGTAACTTTTTCCCAACAGTTCGTGATGACAGAAATCTAACTAATGATGAAACAGATCTCTATTTGCCAAAGCCAATGAAGTAGACATTTCTTTTTTGGTAGTTACGAAGTGGATTGCATTTGTGGAGCTGCCCAAACGTAACGTGCCACCAGGTTCCTATCCGGGGTGAGCTCTTCCATCTCCCTGTAAGGGTCCCATCGGAGCCCGTCACATTCAGGGACACAACAACTATGTGGCAGGCATTTTTTTCCTCTCCTAGGCAAAACTGGTCATCGGAGAATCATGATTTATCAGTCTTGTGCAGGTAAAACTGAAAACACCCATGCCGACTCAAAAAACTGGGTCAGATAGAAAACAGTCTCACCATGCCTTCACCCACGATGTCAAATTAAGGATGAACTGCGCAGTCCTCCTTTCCTTCCTGCAATCCACCCAAGATTGCTGCCAATTGTTGAGTGAGTGCTATCTCCCCTCGTGTGCAACCACTTCCCTCGCAAAAGGTTTCCCGCCTGTATTATTCTCACAGCTAAATCAAAGACTGCCAAATATGAAGATGCAATCCTCAGTGCTTTTCTTTTCTGCACCTGCGCGAAGCGTTTTTGGGACACGTCTTTACTGAGAGGGCTCACTACCTCTGATATCGCATCAATGGTGTAGTGTCCTGCTTTGAAGCCATACTGCTGAGGAGATAGGTCCCCAGCAGCATAAATTATATCAGTGAGTCTTCACTTGATGAGTTTCTCTAGCACTTTCCCAGCAGAATGCATCACGGGTGGTACGTAGACGATTATCCAGGAGTTTTCCTTCCCTTGCTAATCAGCATGAGTCTCGCCACCTTCCATTTTACCGGAAAAAGGTTGGCAAACGTTGAATGCACTGAGCGGCAAGTCTAGACAATGGTGATAGATAAGCCTTGCCACCTCATCTTGAACAACATCTGGGCCTGGGGTCTTCCTTGGTTTCAATGATAGGCCTATCTATTTTAGTTCCGGCTGTGTGTAGAGTGGGTACTCAATTGCTGTCTCACCGTGGACAGTATCAACACGGAAGGGATGGGTGAGGAAAAGAGCCCGCCCTATCTCGTTCATCTTTTTTGCTTCATGTGTGCAAGACTTCTACAGGGTCACAAACTTGACTTGAGCTGCCAGTTCTTCTGTTCCAAGTGAATCACCCTGCAGCAGAGCATCTGTTGTGAACACCTCAAGGAACCTTTTGACGTTAATCTTTCTGATGTTATGCCCAATTATAGAAAGTCAGGGGCACGGACATCAAGAAATAACATCACAGATATTTAGTAGAATGTACTGATTATCACTGGCTGAGTAGTCTTCTAATACTCTCCAATTATGTATCCTCCCTACAAAGGACTCTGAGGTGGGAGTCACATCCAGTATGGTTTTTCGTAGCCAATACGGTGGAAAGTCAGCATATTTCTGGTGTTTGGTGTGACAAATGCCACCCTGACCGCCATTTCTAGGATTCGTTTTCCCTGCGGATCTGTTTGAGGCATGCCCCATTTGATTGCTTTAGCGTTGAAGTCTCCTCCAATGAGGACGTTGCTATCTGCGTTCGAGACAGCGCCCTCCAAAGCATGAAGCTTGGCTGGAAAGATGAAGGTGGCCCCTGAACATTGAACATCCCTCCATCCACATCCCTCCCCCTGGGAATTGCGGTTGCGGGCCCACTCACTCAATAGCAAAAAGTAGTTTCTATGTCCCTCGCAAACTGCTCAATTAGTTTTTGTGTAGTTGAACTGTGGTTTAAGTTCACGTGCATAATACGGGTCACTGATGTTCTGATTTGGCTTTGGCTAGGGCTTTCTGGCTTCCTGAAAAACCCGATATTTCCCTGATGCTAAGATGTACCCGAAATCCGGTCTTGGATCAGCACCCTTGCAAAGGATACAGTGTGCCCTCTTCGGGCACTCTTTTCTTGTATATCCCATTTTACTGCGTTTGTTAAATAGGGAACTCTTATAGACTACTTTGCATTTTTATGCAGTGTGATCATACACAAGGTACTTGGGGCATTGAAAAGGTGTTGCTCTTTGCCGTATCTTGCAGAAAGCCTGCCCTATTCTTACTTTGTGTGCTTTTCGGTCAAGACGTGCGTTGTCTCCTATGGTTTTCTGGTGTCTACCTTGCTTTATTCCTGCCCATGCTAGAGAGTTCTCTTTTGATGGCGTCTTCTACCTCGACCAGGTCCCTGATGTTTTCTTTACTGCGTCAGAAAATACTTTTTTATTGTCAGTCTCTGCTCCGAATTCGACTAGTATGTAGCCCAACCATGTTGGATTTATTTTTTAATAGCATTGATTGTGGTATACCACAACACTTCTCCGTAGAATCGGTAATTTTTGGGTTTTATGAGCAATACCTTCTGCCGAGGTCTTCGTCAGGGCTTTTTTCTCATGTTTCGCGTCAGGGGTTTTCTTGCGGGTCATCGGTCCAAACTTTATTTTCTTGCATTTTTTGAAGGAGTTTCTTAGCTGCTTTCCTCACTCCCTTTTTTCAACACTACCTGGGATCCCTGATCTAGCATTCCACCAAATCAAGTACTTCTTCCTTCTTTCTTCTCTCCCGATCTCCTTTGATTGGGGTAAATGCGTCTTTTATTGATGTGAGATGGTGAAGCTATCTGCGTCTGCTCTTTAGGCTTAGCCCTTAGCATTTCTCTAACCTTCTGCTCTTCTTCAGCCTTCTGGTCTCCTTTGGCTCTTAACCAGCTCCTTCTATAATGTTCTATGCAGCCTCGGAGCTCCTCTAGTTCAAGGAGCTCATTCTTGACGCCTTTGCTGATTTTTGTTGAGTTGTATGCAGATTTTATTTTTAAAGATAGTCTCTTGCTTTTTGGATTAGCCTGTCTTCTAGACGTTACTGGACGGCAATTGTGCTTTGCAACCTCCTTTCTTGGGAGGAGTTATCGGCTTTCATTTCCGAGCACAGTACTTCAACTACATTTTCTTTTACTGCCGTGATAATTTTGTGGACTTTGTAATAATTGAACAGTCGCCAAGCAAACTGCTCGAAAATTAACATATTGCGGATCCAACTTCCAATTGCAAATTTAAAATAATACTCATAATTTTAATTTGCAATTGAAATCTGGATACGGTAACCCTCTTTCCAATGGAGCTCTTCCAAGATCGTTCTTTCGCAATGAGAAGGAAAGTGGATGCGAGGCTCGCAGACGGGTTTTTGGAGCGGTCCCGTAAGGTCACGACGAGGAATAAACCGGGGAGTCCGAAGAAGAACACAGGTCGTGAAAGTCGAGGGCGGATCGCTGCGCGTGTTATTCTGTGTATGTCCCTTCTGAATTCCCCGAAATAATTAGAGTAAAACGTGGAAAAATGGCACCTAACGCGGGACCCGATTTTGTAGTTAGATAAATGAATGCCCACGAAGGACTACAGCAACTGCTAGGCAGAGAAACTATGACGTAGTAGCCCACAGAATACAGATGGTGTGCTCACAAAAATGAATATTATATTTCGTAAGAAGGGTCAGGCCCAGCCAAATAAGTTCGTCTTACCAAAATGACAATGACGTCGACGACCTTCCAAGTCCGCATCAATAAATAACTTACCGATGCCTTTGACACAAATATTGGACTAAACCAGGGAGATGGGCTGGCCCCATTGCTAGTCAATTCGGATCTGGAGTACGTCATAACGAAACTATATATCGATACACTAGGTACATTACTATACAAGTCGAGCCAAGTACTAGCCCATGCAGACCATATCAACATTTTATCACGGTTATTAACAACTGCCAAAGAACTCTACCTGAAACTTGACAGCGAAGCAAAACTAGTTGGGCTACAAATCAATGAAAATAAAGCAAAGCTTATGATACAGTGGAGGAAAAACCCTCAGGCACACAAAATATCACACTTGGCGAATACAGTATTGAAAATTTTAGCAAATTTGTGTATTTAGGCGCCAAAATAATGAGAACCAGTAATGAAAGGGACGAAATACGCCGAAGAATACAGCTCGTAAAAAATATTTTATTCAGTTTTGACGATCTTGAAGACCAGCTGCATACAAAGTAAAACAAAGCTGCAAGTACACAAATCTGTGATAAGACCTGTGTTATGCTATGGGTATCAAACATGGACCCCAACCCAAGCATCTGCAAATATATTGAACGCCATTGAGTGACGGGTTCTGAGGCAAATAATCGGAAGGAAGCCAGATAGGGACTAATGGCGAATCCAATAAAACCATGAGCTGTATGAAATTTTTGACGAGCTGGAGGTCTCAACGATTATCAGACTGCGAAAGCTACAATGAGCTGGAAAACATGAATCGTATGGACGAACAACGGATAACAAAGAAGTTATTCGTTGGAAGAACTGAAGGCCAGAGGCCAGTGGGTAAGCCAAGGAATCGCTGATCTGACTCGGTCGACGAAGACAGTTCATCGCTGCTCAGATTTTGAAATCGGATTACGCTGTCAATGGACCAAGACAGTTAGAGGCACTATTAGCTGGAAGCCAAGGTCCAAGAGGGCCTGTAGTGCTACGAAGAAGAAGGAAGAAATCTCGACTGAATCTGTCAAGCGTTAAAGTCACTAATAGTAAGATAAATCTTCTACATAAGGTGGGTATTGAAACCAATAATACGACTCCGGATACCGATGGAAATAGGACTGTATGTGACCGTTTTGAATTGGCCCATCAGCAAAACCCTCAGAGAGTGCACAAAATACCTTCAGAAGTCGTTGAAGCAAAAGTTTTCGATTTCAAATCAAGCCTGTACGGTGAATTTATTCTTTATTTCAATGTAATATTGACTGCCGACCTCCAACCGAATGGAAATCTACTTGAATATTTTGTCAGCAATGAAGACTTGTGTTTCATATTCAGTAGGACAAACAACCAGAAATCATGTGGTATCGACGACATTCTTAATATAATACAACGAAATTTGCCTAAGGTTGCTATGAGAAATTATTGCATATTGTTGATAACATGTTAAAAGATCCACATTTCTCGAATCAGTTGAAATAGGCCAAGGAAGAAGTCTTTGTGCCCTAAAAGCTATCAGCTTCAGTTAATTTTTCTTGAAAAATTTTTAAATCTGCCAATTAAAATTTTGAACATGGGAGCACTGATTTAGTACACTCGAACGGTGTATTACATTACTGAATGTAATCGCACGCGGCTGAGTGAGCAGCTGATGCGATTTACCATATACACGGGATGAGAAAGAAGAAAGACAAGTTTTGGGACGGATCGAGGAGTTTGACTTGCACCGCGCCACGGGGAATACGTGAAAAACGATTGCCACATTTTCTTGTTCGCGTTGTAAAGTCGAGATTATTTGTGAAATTAGATTCAATTAGATTCCAAAATCGTTTTTAAGTTTATAAAACGTACATGTGAGTTGTAAAAATTGATTTGTTTAATGCGTGAGGTGATCAGGAGCACCCTTCAAAAGTGAAAATTTGTGGCTCCATTTGTCTTCCGTTCCGCATATAGGATCTCGACACCCCACACGGGAAACAATTCGAAGTTGAATTTGTGGTTGCCTCCGAATTCTTTGTAATAATACATTATAACGGGTGAAAGTGATATTGTTAGAAAGCAAACGCGGTGCAGTTCAAACCGGCAAACACATCACACTACAATGCTTAATTCGCCGTAGTCGTGGATTACTGTGATAGTATTTCTACCAGCCCCGTGATGTTGTTTTTTTGAAAGATGCAATTTTCCCCAAATTACCTACCCATTAACAAAACATCAACAAAATGGGTTCCTTTTCTTCCCATTAAAATTTCAAGAAAAGAAATCGAACCTGTATTACAAATCAAATTAAAAACATTCGTAGAGAATAACAATTCTGTATCGACGAAATGTTTAGAAGATGAAACCATTGTAGATGATGCATTGAGACGAGGGAGGTTCCAAAAATATCCGACCTGACAAAGAAAACACGAAATAATGATCCTCGAAAGACAATTGAAATTATAGGCGATTTGCCAGATAACAGAGAATGTGAAGATGCATATGACGATTTGGAAAGTACGAGTATCTATGAATCGAACACTCAGGGAGAAGTAAAGGGTGATTTGATAACTGAAGACATAGATGATCATGACCTTGTTGATAATGAAGAGATGGGATATCTTTGCGAAATATGCCAAAAAGGTGTCCAAGGATGTATTTGTGGAACACTGTTGAAGTGAGCACACTATGTGTAAGTTTTGCTCTGCGACATTCATTGAGGGGAGAGAGAATGAAATTCGCTATAATGAAACTTCCTGTGATCATCGTAATTTTAAGTTTTTAAGTAGTGTTTGGATGTCCACGTGCCCGAGTGATGTGCCTCATAGTCAGGAAACCATGGTAATAACGGATATATGCTATCGATAGGCGATAACCTGTCTGGTTACTTGTCGGGGAAAATTTATAACTGCAAGTAGATTACTATAAAGTAGAGTATTAATCTCGAGAATTTTGCGAATTTTGTTCACACAAAAAGTAGGTTTAGTTTAATTAGTGGGTGTAAGCAAAAATCAAAATATTAAGTAATTGACTAACATAGTTCAAAGAAAGACTGCTTAACGATTTCACTTCAAAACTATTGCATCCATTAGATAGATAAAACAAGCAAAAATAGGATATACATTTGCTTATGTTCTCAAGCTTACGTAAATTAACGTCCCTTATTTTGTTTCATCAGGTTATAAAATATTTTGGCCATTCTTCACAGATTTAACTTATAGTAGTCTTCATTTGCCTATGGAAGTAATTTAATTTATCATAAGGTTGAAAGCATTTCTCCATAGCGTAAGAAAAAAAAGTTTACGGTACAAGCCATTGAAAAATTAATGAAATCAGAGTATTGATGAAAACAATAAAAGGAAATAAGCAACTCATTAGATAGGTAAATTCTCCAATTAGAAACGAACCAGAGCGTTACATAAATCTTTCATATGATATCCATGATTAATTGAGAGTCATTCAAAAGTACCACAAATTTTAAGTGGAAAGAACTACATCTTTTAAACTTTGCTGGCTATTCTGATTGAATATCCATAGAGCTTAATGAATCCAACAAGAAAACTTTAAAGAAAAGGACAATGAGTCAAACCGGGTCGGTAGGCGTTTGGCAAAGTTTTCATCAAAATCTTACGGTCTGATAGCATTGCATTGGCTTATGAATGAATAGAATATAATAGAAATCCATTTCAAGTGACTGAAAACAATAAAGAACTTTAATATTTTATCTACATTCGGAAGCCAGTATTTATCATTCAAAGATTATAACAATGTAGGCACGGATATTTTTCACGATATTGTGTCCATCAGGTCAGTTGTCCAGTTATTTATCATAGCAGTTTCGCTTTTCAGTGTTATAAAATTAAGTGTCAGTTAGGGTGAAGTCTCGGAAAATTCTTTTCATCAATTTGTCAAAAGTAGTCAATGTTGTCTCAGATGAAGGGCCTTCATGAGAATTTTCGAGACAGAGACTAGAGTTGTACAATATTTTTTTCTATTTGTCGGATCATTTACGATTGACGCGAAAACCTGAAAGAGAATCACTTTGTGAGTTTAAAAGCAACAATAACCACCGAAATCTGAATTTGGTAATAAGATGTGATGCCGCGGTTTCCGATGAAGTGTGTAGTAGTGGTCTCGAATACATTACGCTTTCGGGCTTATCATGAAATAATAAAATCTGCTTGAATCTTTATATTGATTTAATTATGATAAAATACTTAACTACGCCTCGATGGTTGTAAATAGAAATAAAGGAACTAATACTGAAGCAAAAAGAATAAAATGAATTGTTAAACCGTACCCGACGGTCTTTCCATTTCTATCGCCCTGACCGGGTAAAGGACCCGCATCGATGACGGGCTCTTATACTAGCATGGGCTAGCCATCGGGTGCGCTCCTCCGTTTTAAGGGGTTTTATACTACAATACAAAACCCCATTGCAATCACGACCTGTGTCCGTCTGTCCGTCCGTCCGTCTGTATGCCACAGCACTTTTTCTCCGAAACTATAGAAGCTACAGCAATGAAACTTTGTGGGAAAGTCAGAAGTGGTGCCTTCTTGAAATTTAAGGGTGGAAAAATTTTTTGAAGGGATTTAAGGGAGGTCTCCCAATATGGGGAGGTGATCCTTTTAAAAAAAAGTTTTCACCATTGGTAGTCGATTTTACATTTTCTTGAATAAAATCTTAAATTCAACTAAACTCGGTACACAAATGACTATTTACAAGATTGACATGTCCTGTAAATTTCATGGTTTTTAGCAAAGTTTTAGCGGTTTGAATTTTCCTGTATTAGCATGGAGCAATATGCGCTGTATTACTATGGAAGCATATGGCTATGGAACAATATGCGATTTTTGTTGACTCAGACACTACAGGTTTGCTAGGATTCGCATGAAAGTTTTAGGAATTATAGGTAGCATGAATATCTTTGAGAATTGATTCAACTAGTGGTATCAGTAATCGTAAAACAAAATAGTGAGTTTTTTAAATGCGAAGGTTGAATAATTATGAGATATTTCTTCCCAACTTCAACGTTTAACACTTGATTCAATTTAATGAATGACTGAAGATGAGTACCTATAATTAATACTCATAGGTGAAACAACTCAAAGAGGCAGGAGAGAGCTCCTAACAGAAGGGCTTTGTAACCACTCTAGAGTTAAAAAAAAAATGCTGATGCCATGAATCGATGATTACAGTGCAGGGGAGTGACCCCTGAAAAAAAATTTTGTCAAAGGTATCCGATATCAGTATCAAATGAAAGGTCTGAATGAGAGCTTTCCAAAACAGCTCTTAAATTGACAGTCTTTGCTTCACTAGGGCACGAAAAATGCCATTCCCCCTCGCGAATGGACACGAGTGATCTAAAAAATCTGAAAAAATGATTAAGGGAGATATTTATGAGTACAACAATAATGAATATCTCAGAAGTCAAAATTCATTCAACTTTGTTAATAAAAGTATCATCTTCGAATATCACATTTTCTCCAATAAAATCGTATGGATGCCTTTAAACCCAACCTTACACAAGATCCTAATACTCTGTAAGTTTGATGAAATTCGTATCATATTCACGGAAGTTATATCCATTTCTCCAATTACAACAAATATAACACACTATTTTGGTATTTTATGGACTTTCCATCGAACGAGACACTGCAGTTTTGATTTGATCTTCTTAAAATTTTCAGATAAGATCAGTGACATAAATGCTTTTGGGATTTCATGATTTGAGTGATTTTTGTTAGTTGAAAATGGAGATTTTCTGTTAAACGAGCAAATCTCTTTGTCATGTTTCTTGATATTATTCGTTGCTGGTGACTGCATTTTGTGAATTGAGTACAAAACCCTTCATACGTATGTCTGTCTACCCAACTTATTTGTTTTTTAACAGGGGCTCTTGCCGGGTAGAGTGGCCTTCCGCCCGGGTGCCCTTGTATAACGTTATAGCATAAATCGGTTACGTTTGCATTTCTCATTTGAGGGAAAGAGTCATACAAAGTACTTTTGTATGAGTTTTTTCACTCAAATGGGAAATGCATGACCAAGTCTACGTTTCGATCTTGATCCGGTTGGGAGGATGCGAGGGGGCACCGCTACCTTCTGGACGCCCCACTCTTATTTGTGGGCCATAAGGATCGTCGACAACGACGAAGTCTCTGTAAGTCCGTCCGTTTTCGCCCGGCACAATTTGTTCTTTGAACAAACATAGCAACCTCTGCCTCAACACCAGTCGATCGGCATTCGACCCTTTTTAATCGTGAATGCGAATTTTTTTTTTGTAGTGGGTCCTTGTGCTGGGGAAAAGAACCCGCTCCACAAGGCCGCAGCGCTAGCCTGCAAGCGCTTTCACGCGTCCTCAGACAAGGCCAATCTCGGAGGATCTTAACATCCTCTTCCGCTGAGGCAACAGACCATCGCTGGAGTCCTGAACGGACATGTTCTATACCCACTATCTCTACAAAATTTCACAATAATTGAACAGTAAGCAGCCAAATTACTGCTGATTGAATATTTAACAATTACAACAACATTAACACGTGATACTTGGGAGATACACGTTTGCAACGGACCTAGGCACTACAAATATGTAGGAGTTTTGAAAAAAAATTAGAAACGGTTTGTAATATTGATGTATCATCATGACTAATTAAGCAACAGGGTCAAAATACTTGAAACAAAATGGCGGCGAGCTTAAAAACATAATAACCTTAATAATTTTTCGAACTTAATTCATGGAATCTGTATATTAGTCAAGTTTTTATATGCGGAATATATTGTTTGATTTACTAATTGTTTTACAAAACCCTTCCAGCAGGAGCACTCTCCTGCTACTTCAACTTTTTCTCCTGTTTTTCCAATTGATTGATAATATGTGATGATTTTAATATGATGAGGATACGATATTGTTTTTTTGACAAATTTTTCTTTTAATTGCGCTATTGTTTAAATCTAGAGTGTCTTGTAGGCCAATAAGTTTTTGATTATTTTAATGTATTGCAACTTGCTTGATGTGTTAATTAATTTAATAATGATTGAAAAAATAAAGTGCATTTGACATTTAGCCATGTTGATGGTGAATGAGTATTTGTAGAATCAGTGAATTTTTGTGAACTCTAACAAGTTTTAAAAATTCATTTGAGCTTGAGCATATGAACAAACACCGCATTACTTTTTTTCCAAAAACAAAAATACGTGACGCTGACATGTTGTTCGTTTTTACTGAAATCTCAGCATAGACACGTGATAATACCTATCTAAGGAGACGTTGAAAATATTCTATTCTTTGCACTTTTGTAAGCAAAGCTAATAGAAGTCAATTTCTAGATTCCGAATGACTTTCTGATAAGCGAAATATTTCTTACAAGTCCCACCCGCGAACTAGTTAATATCCATTCAAAAATTAGCTTGTTAGTACTAGTAGCGAACGCTTAATTTTGGATACAGGATACTTTCCCGAAATATTCAAATAGCTTAAGTGTGTCGTGAAAAATATAGGCAGAGCCAAAAGAACTTCATGATAACAACACTTATTTATAAATCATTGTCATATCAAATAACTATGTGATTAGAAAATTGCACCAATAGGTGGAAAATCAATTCTCAACAGAGTAGATTACTGCCACCTAATGTTTGACAAACTCATTACCCTGTAAACTTCAACGGTCATCTTAACAAATGCCCCAAACTGAGTAAAGAACTATGAAAAATTCACTGTTTTCAAAAATTGTTCCCATTATAAATCAACAATAACAAGAATTCGGGGCCAGTTTAGAATTGCAGTTCACAGTGAATGAAGAATTGCATAAGATATGTTTGTACTTAAATTCTAATTTGACATACTTCACACATAAACTATGCCAAATGGCCAAAATTTGCTATTTCGGGCCAACGGAAAATTACTTTTGAAATGATGTTTCACTTCCAGATGCAATTAGTAGTTTAGCTGATATTCACAATTATTCTTTGTATTATCCATGAAAACTCACCTGGGAGTATCCAATATAGTGAAGTTTTTCATAACCAGTTGTTTTGATTATATAGTCAAAGAAAGCAGGTAGATCGTAGACGCCCATTTCATGAAACGAAAACTCCCAATAAAGCTGACTTTTTGTGCTGATTGTTAGATGCTTTTTAGAATATCGTGATCCGCGCGCGTTTCCTATCCACACATCGTATCCTTCATCAAACAGAATATAGCCTACAAAATACATCTTAGATACAAAAAAATACCTTAAGCCCGCCAAAACTTACCGATACCTTTCTCTGGTCCCATTACAACGGCCGATGCCGACGACTCTCCGAACCCGTGAAAGAATAGCACGGGGGTTGCCCCTGGCCGAGGTATTCGGTGTAGCTCCAATATATAACCGTCATCGGTGACAACAGTATGATTCTCCACTGGGTATCCGTATTTTGCAATTAATTCTATCTAAAAACACACTAATACTAAAAGTTGAAATTAACAGTCGAAATACTAACAGTAGTTAGAAAGGCATCTTCGAAGCCTTCTTGGCGAAGTTTCGTCTCAAAGCTTTTACGTTTCTTTATTTCAGACGCTCGCTTAAGTGGTAGAAGTGAGCAGAAATTGAAAATAAATACAAGAAAAACTAACAAAGCTCGGCTGTCCATGGTGAAATGATACCTCAAAGTCCTCATGCTAGCATAATTTTCATGAGAACGAACTTTCATTCTCATGTTATCAAAACAAAATGTACTTCCGCTGACAAGTTGTTTTGGGATATCAGCCCCTGAAGTTTCGTTTAGAAAATGAGCAGTAGTTACATATCAACAAATGAAATAATAAAGCTGACCAAGCACCGGCGCCAGGTCTGCTGCAGCATGTTTGCAAATGTAACAACACTCGGTGCGTAGATAAATATTAAACTATTAATGCATGTGTTGCTGTTTGAATTTGTTTTAATTGGGAAACCACCTGGAACATGCTGTTGTATCAAACTGGCATGGTTAATCGCATTAAATCATCTTATTCAGATACGTTAGAGAAGATTCATAAGATCGTGATTTTTATGCTCGCATGAGAAATTGGAAATTTTTAGAATTTTGCGAAAAAAAATTACAAATTTACAATACCCAATTGAAACCATTTGTTCTTCAGTGTTTCACAGCAAGTGTTTTTAAGGGGGTTCTTACTAAAGTACAAGCCCCATTTAAATCATGAGCTACGTCCATCTGTCAGTCCGTCCGTTTGCCACCAAACTTTGCGGAAACACATTTTCATATTCAAATGCTCTTTATTGATTCATCCGCTATAAATGTTGTAATGACATAAAGCAAATTTTCAAAGCATCAAAAAACGTAATGGCTCACATAGTACTCTAAAGTTCACTAATATTCAACCAGACAATGAAGTTGCTCAAATAATATCAAATGAAAACTAACACATATTGTCAAATAATTTGAAAGAAGGAGAAAAACGAACCAAATCCCCGAAAAATTACATTTAACTAAACAAGTACAACGAAAGAGTGTATTTTGAGCTTACAAATAATACATAGCAACTTATTTCCAATTAATGCTACCAACAAAAGGAAGAAAACGAACTTATCCTAACAGAACAATATGATAAACCGATCACATTACAATTGAAAATAATATAGCAGTAATGAGCTACTGCTCCGGCTCAGCTTGACAAGCCTCAACATACCTCGCAAATGAGTATTTCCATTGAAACTGTTAATAAATTTTCCTATGTTCGTTCAAAGGAACCTTCAGAAAATGTTCAACGATGTGCAGGCCCATAGGGACAGTTGGTGAATGAAAGTGAATGCGCAAAAATGTGAAAGAATTTTGTTTCAGATGACGCCAGTCTAAATCTGAAACGTAATTAGACAAGTCTTCACACATTTTTGCGCATTCACTTTCATTCAACAACTGTCCCTATGGGCCTGCACATCGTTGAACATTTTCTGAAAGTTCCTTTGAACGACTGATGCCTTTCGGTCTGCTTTAAAAATTATCAGGTCATCAGCAATCCCCAATAACGATTGCGTTGGCGACACGTTAATACAAAGCTGCTTAATGTGTTGCGAACGAATACAGAGAAGAGGCGAAGTAACTGTTCCTTAATGTAAACCATTCAAAACCTTAAAATCACCTGTCGTTATCAAATTTCTATCAGTTTCAAGGAACGATTTTCCATACAATATACCATAAATCATGGCAACAAGATGTCTGGGGAACTTGCTATGAAGAAGCTTAAAAATGAGTCCATCGAACCATACCGTATCAAAAACTTTCGTCATATAACATATATTATAATGTATGCATTCTCTTTTATTTAGTTTTCAACTGATATATGAGGTTACCTTCGTTGCCGCTTTTAAGGCGAATGCCTGGCACGGGAACCAGGCTGGCAACTCGGTATCAACTCATATACTCGTATCTCAATAAGGGCGTTTGGTGCTTATTTCATTATCACTTCAGACAACCTGCCGATGTTAGGTAGCAAGCTAATTGTATGATTGCTTCTAGGGCACGAGGAAGATCGGAAATGCCTTGGTATAATTCCACTGATTTGAAGGATATCAATTGTTCAACATGTTTTTGAACAATATACAATAATTTTTAATAGCAACCTCAGGCGAATGTCGTAGTTCTATATCGGGTATATTGTCATAACCAGATGATTCCTTGTTGTTTACACACACAACACAAGCCTTCATCAGCATCATTTCAGCTCGGTATGAGGTCGGATGTCAATAATTCATTGAAATGAAGAATAGATTCGCTATTCAGGCTTGATTTAAAATTGGAAATATTTACTCTACCGACTTCTGAAAGTGTTTGGTTCCCACTCTGAGGGTCAAAAAATTCAAAATGAGTTCTAATCAGGCAACTTTCTGTAAACCATCATATACTATATAATCTTATTTCCATCTGTATCAGGGTCATATTATTAATGTCGACACCAGCGGTATCGAGGATATCCATCTCACTACCAGTGACTCCAAGATGTGAAATGTTCACTCGAGACTCCTTACAAGAGTTGCATTTTTTTTGTTAATAGAACACTATGACGGAAAAATGGGAACGAAGAGAAGCAAGCAAACATAAAAAGAATATTGTTTATCAATAAATTCGTAATGTATTTTTATTTGAAATAATATACAAAATCGGAGAAATGAAAACGAACACATATGTTAAAGAATGCATGTGCAGTCCACGTGGTGTAGTGGTTCGAGCACTCACCCCGTAGGCCGAGGGTCCCTAATTTGTATTCTGTTGGGGAAAGCGAGATTTGTTTCAAGTGACGGAGTATAAGCCCGCCTAGATTTGATACGTACTGGTTTCAAATCAGGACGTACCGCAACCGAGTGGGCGGATCAGTAGCTAAAGCATGGTTGTGACCATGCCACTTTCTTGAGTACTGACTTATTGTTCAAGATAATGAGATACTCTAACTATGACTAAGCGAAGGCCCGAAAGGGATTGTAGTGCTCAAAGTAAAAAAAAAAATATATCAGTAACAGCTGAAAAGGTTGAGGATTTCGAATGATATAAAGCATCTAGGAAGATGCTGCAGCAGAAAAGAGATTCCAAAAATTACCAACAACACCACCAATAAAAGCGGCTGCAAAGCTTTTGCTTGTCAAGATGAAAGAAAAAAACCTTTACTAGCAAGAAAAACCTAAAGAAGTGTCAGATAGGGCAAAGAGAACTATAAGTAAATCACAGCGGTGACCAAAAAGTTAGACACTGGTTGTAAAGCTAATGAATGAAGCTAGCCACTGTTAGCAAAGCCAACTAGATAGTATCTCATCAAGGGAAGACTGACTGTCGTGAGTCGTGCTGCTGGAGACCTATTTCCTCGGCAGTACGGCTTTAAAGCAAGACGTTACACCATTAATGCGGTGATCGCAGTCAAAAAGGCAGAGGCATATAGCCGCACCCAGCAACGGATCGTCCGATTGGTGACACTCGACGTTAGGAACGCCTTCAACGCCGATTGATGGGTGAATATTCTGGATATGCTGGAAACCACTTATCAAGTTCCAGAACATCTTATGCGGCTACTGAGGGACTACTTGAAGGACCGAACTCTGCTTAACGACACCCGTATAGACGATGGATGGAAGTTACATCGGGTTGTAATGATTTTCACACGTCTCGTACGCTCGTTCGAGACAGATTACCTGAAAGAAATCTAAACTGACCTCTCATCGGTTCTAGACGTGAAGCCATCGAACGTGACAACGGGCGGTACCCATCAGATCGACAAGTCCGGACACTCTTAGTCTACTCCAAAGTGGCTGCTGGCTAGCTAGCTAGTTCGGAGAGGAGTTTCGGTCACGGGTCTTACGCAAGCAGACTAAGTCCAATTTGCAAAACTCAGCCACTGATTTAAATGCCCGATTTAAAACGCTTTGAAAAACTTACAATGACTCTACTTCATATTACATAACTTCGTTCCACAGCAAAGGAACCAAGACAACCGCTAAAAAATGCGCTCCCGAAAACTAGCGACGCCGTTCCCGAAATAACCTGCTCAAATTCAAACCGAAGAAAATCTACTCTAAGGAAAAATGCAAACTCAATATATGGCACCGCGTACCGACCGCCACGCGAAACCGACCATTCGCGGATTACTGGAACCTTACTCTCTCGGTGGCATACTCACCTTATTCTGCTGAAAGGGAACGATTTGGTTGGAAAGGAAAGACGTGGATTAATTCAGCAGTTCATTATAAAGTTTAATTCCTTTTTCTTCTTTTAAGTTTATAAATAAATTTTAAGATACTTAAAGTTGACAAATTCTGCTTCTAGTTCTCTTCATTTTCTATTACCATTCTATTTAACGTTTTCCACTTAATCAATTCCTCAGCAACTAGAATTATTACACACAATACTAGCAACTAATAAAAATCATCCATTCTTTGTTATGTTTTATTTTCTTCTTAATCGTTTGCTTTTAACGTTCCCATATTCATTTAACACTATCGCTTGAAAAAAAAAAATTAAGTACCTTACCTTTGTGATTGTTATAACCTTCAGATACTCCAGAATCTGAAATCAAAAAAATTTCGCAATAAAAAATACAAAAGGGCCATTTGCGCGTTTTTATTGCAATGAATATGTTTTATGTTTAGATATTAATTGTTTGGAGAGGAAAATAAATAAATTTAACAAGTAACTAAAATTTTCCTCGCAGAAATGAATTGTTTCCTTCTTATTTTCTTGTTGAGTCAAATCTATCAAAAAGTCAAAGTTAATATTGGATAAAGTAACTCATCAATGGGAAGTTTATTCTTTTCAATTCCCAGTCCCGTGTTGATTAAAATTAAAACAAGCTTGCTTGAATTAATGGCATTTGTTAATTTTAACTCATCATGAGAATAATTAAAACAAATAACTCGTGCTAACAAAAAGTCCCTATGTTAAGTAGGATATGATTAATAAATTGCTTATAGTTATTTATATCCTTTTTTATATAAATACCCCTAATTCAGTGGGATTGGATTTGTAATTAGATGAAAATTATGAAATATATAATTTTTTTATTTTTATGGTTCAAGAATATTTACTATTTACTTGAATCATTTTGCAAAGATAAAACCCTTTTTTTTGTTGCTTTCAGGCTTAATATATTTCGTAAGATAAGAATTAATATTTTGTTATCTTGAGGTTATGTTAAAAGGCTTTTGCGTTGTGAAAAAAATTTAGTAGTTGCTTAAAAATAAATGGGAAACTAATTAACAAATATTTGAGCGTTTTGAATTCCTTCAAAGGTAAATCATTTCTTTTCTATGGATCTGTATTTTTCGACTCAGAGTATTTCCTTTTCCGAGTCAATGAGGCTGCCAAAAAGGCAGCCTGTTCTGACAAATAATTAACTCTTAAGCATTTAACCATGATTTCGGTCAAAAGAATATCAATAGAAAAACTTATATGAAGCTAAGTTAAAAGGTAAAAATTTTTAAATTGCACTGCATTGAGAATTTTTCTTTTTTTTCTTTCTACTGCCCTGTTGAGATTAAAGCTGTACATTTCTATCAATTGATTCCTTACTTGTATACACTTTTAATTTCCGACACTTGGAAAGATCACAACGCTATCGTCGATGTATTAACGTTTGCTGAGCTCGCTATGTTAGATTATATTTTCGGCGCCAGGCTAACCGTTCGCGCCTCTCATTCACGGAAAAAAGATAAGTGTCGCAATCGTTTCACAGTTCCCTTTTTCATGTCCATCGTTTGTTGTAAGCACGTAAGGGTGAAATAAGGGATTGCAATAAACCTCATACCTCACCTTTTTACTTCCTCTCTCACATTCTGGAGGCTTATTCTCCTTCGGAACATCGGCCGCATGTTTTTTTTGTGGTGGGGAGGTGAATTATATTTATGCACAAAGTGTGGGACTCCCTTGCGCGACTGGCCTATCCACTAAACACCTCCCCTGTCAACCTGAGAACCCAGCCTGGAACCGTTTGACACATTACTTCGGGCCCAGGTCTCGTTTTGCTACGCCGTGGGGCGCCTTCAAGCTGGGGAGTCCCTTCCCTAGCGGGAGGGGAGAGGGGAAGAGGAAATGCCAGAAGAGTGATCCCCCAGCCCCAGCGCCCCCGGCTGCTGTGAGTCCCTTTTATATTTTAGGACTGCCCGAGCATAATGTGCCACCTGGTTCCATTTGTCAACCGATTCGAGTATCACCGCAACTATATTATCCGGGGTGAGCTCTCCCGTCTCCCTGTAGAGTTCCCTTCGCAGCCTGTCCCATTTTGTACACGCAAAAAATGTGTGACAGGCATTGTCCTCCTCTCCTGGGCAAAACTGACAATCGGGAGACCGTGACTTACCGATCTTGTGCAGGTAAGACTGAAAACACCCGTGCCCGCTCAAAAGCTGGGTCAGATAGAAGTCAGTCTCACCATGCCTTCGATTTAGCCACGGTCTCACATCCGGGACGAGGCGCGCAGTCCACCTTCCCTTCGTGCAATTCACCCAAGACTGCTGCCAATCGTTGAGCGAGCGCTGTCTCTCCTCACGGACAACTATCTCCCTCGCATCATCGTTTCGGCGCAGGTAAATGCTACTTCGCCTTTTTAATATAGCAATGGATGCAATGAAAGAGGAGTATGATGTTGCTGAGACCAGATTGCGACAGCCTAGACTTGTCATCAATGGACTAGAAAAACAATACGAAAATAATGAATTTAGAAATGAGATCCAGGCATTAAATCTCAATATAGAGGAGTGTGATTCTATGGAACTTGTACAGGCTAAGCGGACAAGAAATGGAAGGTGGTTGCACATCATCCAGGTAAACGGGAGCATGTATAAGAGGCTTGCAAATAGATACATTAATATAGATTATGGATCGTATTTTGTGAAGGAGGACTTCAACGTAACGAGGTGTTATAAGTGTCAAAAATACAACCACAAAACATCAAAATGTTAAGGGGAGCGAATATGTGTAAAATGTGGAGGAAAGCATGACCTAAAGGACTGCAAAAGCACGATTGAGAAGTGCTCGAACTGTATTGGTAACAATAATAATGCTGATCATTCTCACAGAGCTGACTCTGTAGAGTGTCCGGAGTTTCAACGCAGAATATTGATCGCCAGGAGGAGCACCGACTACAACTTTGATGATTGCTAATCTTTCTGATCAATCAAGTGGAACAAATTTAACACTTATGTATGCTAATATAAGAAGCTTGAGACATAAGCTAAGTGATATTCAGATTTACCTGCAGCAAAATCCTGACATAGATTTGATTATTCTCAATGAAATCTGGATTTACCCAGAAGAAGCACGGTTTTACAATATTGAAGGATATAATGCGGTATTCCCCTGCAGATCTGGAAGAGATGGAGGTACAGCAATGTACGTAAAAAATACAATCAATTTCATTACCAAGAGAGTGACGCCTGATAATTGTAACGTTATAATAATTGAAGTACGCCATGCAGGTAAAAAAATAAAATTAGGGACGTACTACAATCCCAATCGTATGAATGCGCAAGATTTTTGCACAGTAATAGATACATTATTCTCAACTGAAAAAAATTTAATCACAGTAGCGGACACAAACATTGATGTAATAACGGAATCACCAGAAACACGGATTTATATGGATACTCTAGAAACGAATGGAACGGTAATCATAAACAACAACCAAATTACTCGCCAAGTGTCAAATACCTGTCTGGATCATATATAGTAACCAATGATTTAAAAGTCGCTGAAAGCATGACATACATATTTGAGGACTGGCTAGAACTGGATCATCGTGTGTTAAAAATTGCTATTCAAGATCAAACCCTGAACAAACAGAAGCCGACCTACAAAACGTTCAGATTTCTAGACAAGGAGCTCTTTAAATCAAACATACGAGAGTTAATAGAAAAGCGGAAACCAAATAGTATTATTGAACTCAAAAATATCATCATATCTGCTAAGCAAAGTTCAACGATTGAGAAAAAAATCAGGTGTCGGCAACGGACTTGTATAACGAAAAAAGTAATTGATGCAAGTATTAAAACAAGTTGGGTAAACAGACCTACGCTCATGTCAGAAGGGTTTTGCATTCACTTTACAAAATGCAGTCACCAGATCGAATCAAATCAAGAAACATGTCAAAGACGATTTTATTGGAGAAAATATGAAATACGAAGATCAAACTATTATTAACAAAGTTGAACGGATTTCGACTTCTGAGGTTTTTGGTATTGTTATACTCATAAATATCTCCCTTGATAATTAATTCAGATATCCATCCGCGACGGAGGAAACACATTTTTCATGTATTTCCCCCCTGTGCCCCCACTGAAGCAAAAAACTGACAGTTTAACAACTGTTTTAAAAAGCTCCAATGAAAACTTTTAATTCATGCTCATATCGGCTACGCTTGATGAATTTTTTTTTCAGGGGCCACTCTCCTGTACTGTTATCATCGATTAATGGCCAAATTTTTCGAATCCTAGAATGGTTACAAAGCCCTTTTGCTAGGAGCTCTCTCCCGCCTCCTTGACTTGTTTCACTTATGAGCATGAATTGTAGGTACTCATCTTCAGTCATTCATTAAATTGAATTAAGTGTTCAAAGCATGCGCCTTAAACGTTGAAGTTGGGAAAATATAACTCAAAATTATTCAATCTTCGCAATTAAAACAGCCACTATTTTGTTTTACGATTACTGATACCACTAGCTGAACCGATTCTCAAAGATATACATGACACCTATCATTCCTGTAATTTTCATGCAAATCCTAGCAAAACTGTAGTGTCTGAGTCGGTAAAAAGCGCATGTTGTTCCATAGCCATATGTTGCCATAGTAATAAATGCAGCGCATATTGTTCCATAGTAATACAGGAAAATTCAAACGGCTAATCTTTATGAAACTTTCAGGATAGATCAATCTTATAAATAGGCATCTACGTACTGAATTTTATTGAATTTAAGGGTACCGTTAAGATTTTATTCAAGAAAACATAAAATCGATAAATCATACTATTGCTAACAAAGTTCAGTGAATTACGACTTCTAACGTATTTGTTGTTGTTGTACTCACCGAGGCCTACATTCCTGATTTTTTTCAGATTTTTCGGATCACAGGTGTCCAATCGCGAGGGGGGGACTCACATTTTTCGTGTATTTCCCCTCCCTGTGCGCCCCTCGAAGCAAATTTTGCCAAACTGAAACCTGTTTTGAAAAGTTCTCATCAAGACCTTTCATTTGATACCCATATCAGCTACCTTCAATGAAATTTTTTTTCGAGGGGTCACTCTCCTATATGGGGAGACCCCCCTTAAATAGCTCATAAAATTTTTTTTGTAGTTGAACTTTGAAGAGATCACCACTTTACACCTACACATGATGTTTCTAGCTTAAGTAGTTTCCGAGAAAAACTGCTGTGACACACGGACGGACGGACGGACAGACGGACAGACGGACAGACTGGTCGCGAAACTAGTAGGGTTTTGTAAAATTATTTTACAAAACCCTTAAAAGGAAGGCATACATGGACTACAGGAAGAACGGTGGAAACCAGGCTTTCAAGTTTGTGTATATGCAAGTGAAAAAAGAATCGAAACGACTGGTGAAAGAGGCTAAATTCTTATATATCTCAAGAAGAATGGAAACAGCGGCTGACAACTCCCGCGAAATATGGAAAATAATAAATGAGGTTAAGGATAACTCTTCAACCCAGGGTATATTACAAAACTTTCAACTGAATCCTGATGGGCCCTCTAACACATCATGTTCACGTGACGCGGCGAACTCATTAAATAACTTTTTTTCAACAATTGGTGGAAGAATCACTAAAGAAATCGTTGCCAGTTCAGCAGGCAATGTAAATAATACAAATATCGCAATAAATTCCATCCTTCACATTCATCAAACAAATAGAAGGGAAGTCTTAAATGTAATCAATGAATTGAAAAAGAATACGGCGCCAGGCATTGATAGCATCACGATGAATGAGATTAGTATAATAAAGGAGGACATAGCCCAGATTATGGCAAATTTTATAAACGTGCATATTAGGAATGGAATTTTTCCGGACGAAGAAAAACTTGCAAAAATAGTTACTTTATTTAAGGGTGGTGATCATCTTGACCCGAATAACTATCGCCCGATTGCGCTGCTGACGGGATTTAGTAAGATACGAGTATTTGCAAAAATACTAAACAATCGATTAACATCATTCTTAGTTGAAAACTCTATCATAAGCCAACATCAGTTTGGTTTTCAAAAGAACAAGAGTACTTTGGATGCCCTACATTCTGTCACACGTTTCACCAATCTAGGACTTGACAAGAGTGACTATGTCATCGCAATTTTTGTGGATTTGAAAAAAGCATTTGATACAGTTGATCATGACCTCTTGCTTCGTAAACTTGAATCGTACGGTATTCAGGGTAGTCCTAAGCAGTTGTTTAAGAGTTACTTGGAGGGAAGATCGCAGAGAACTTTAATCAACAATGTCCTGAGCGATCATGCACCTACGGAAGCAGGAGTTCCCCAAGGTTCAATACTAGGCCCAACTTTGTTCCTGCTATGCACCAATAATCTAAATATATGTGGGCTGACGGGACATCACACATTATATGCTGATGACACAGTTCTACTTTATTCAGGACGAGACAAAACTGCCATTGAGAACACTATCAACGACGATCTAGGAAAATTCCATCAGTGGTTAATTGGAAACAAACTAGTATTGAACACTTCAAAGATAAAATATATTGTTTTTAAGCAAAAGAACAAAGGAGACATAGATGTCGGCCTAAATATTAATGGCGAAAAATTGCAAAGAGCACTAGAAATGAAATATCTTGGTCTTATCATAGACCATCGTATGACCTGGTTACCACACATAAATAGCTTAAGGAGGCAATTAGCCCCAATAATAGGATTGTTAAGAAGATATGAGGATTTTCCAATGCACATCAAGAAACTTGTTCTAAATGCGTTTGTCCTGGCGAAATTGCATTATAGAGTACTTATTTCAGCAAAGCAACATTTAAACAGTATATCCAGGCTGCTGACCAAAGCGTATAAAAACATTCTGAAGTTGCCAATGCTTACTCAAACTAGTTTGGTTTACCAATTGGTTAAATCATTAACCTTTAGTCAAATCATTATTATGGAGAGGGCTAAGTTTATCAACAGAAATCCAAAAACTAATGGATCGGAACGAGCGCCATTAATTAAGGTATCGCAGATCAACCCATATAATGCGAGGAATGCAATTTGTAATACTTTTTGCCAGAACGGATCGTCTAAAGAACGATGCAACGAATAATGCTCTGCGTATATATAACAATCCACCAGAGATTGTTGAGGAAGCAAACTCACTTATGGTATTTAAGAAAAGACTAAGGGAGCATTTAATGACCACTGATTGAAGAGTGGACCTGTAATCCTGCTTTTATGAGCCCAGTACCTTAGGGCGTTCTTTTTTCGACCCTATTGGCGAGATACTGAAGTGACAGTTACTCAGAGTTTTTTTTGAATGCGTCGTATTATATTGAATTTTTTTAGGGTTTTGTAAAATAATTTTACAAAACCCTACTAGTTTCGCGACCAGTCTGTCCGTCTGTCCGTCCGTCTGTTCGTCTGTCCGTCTGTCCGTCCGTCCGTCCGTCCGTCCGTCCGTGTGTCACAGCAGTTTTTCTCGGAAACTACTTAAGCTAGAAACATCAAATTTTGTGTGTATGTGTAAAGTGGTGATCTCTTCAAAGTTCAACTACAAAAAAATTTTATAAGGTATTTAAGGGGGGTCTCCCCATATAGGAGAGTGCCCTCCGAAAAAAAATTTCATTGAAGGTAGCCGATATGGGTATCAAATGAAAGGTCTTGATGAGAACTTTTCAAAACAGGTCTTAGTTTGGCAAAATTTGCTTCGAGGGGCACACAGGGATTGGAAATACACGAAAAATTTGTGTCCCCCCCCCCCTCGCGATTGGACACCTGTGATCCGAAAAATCTGAAAAAAATCAGAAATGTTCAAAATTCAAACCGCTATAACATCGTTAATTATGATTCAATCTTTATGAAACTTTCAGGATAGATCAATCTTATGAATAGACATCTACGAATTTCATTGAATTTAAGGGTACCGTTAAGATTTTATTCAAGAAAACATAAAATCGATAAATCATACTATTACTAACAAAGTTGAGTGAATTGCGACTTCTCACGTATTTGTTGTTGTTGTACTCGCCAAGGTCTACATTCCTGATTTTTTTCAGATTTTTCGGATCACAGGTGTCCAATCGCGAGGGGGGGGGGGACACCAATTTTTCGTGTATTTCCCCTCCCTGTGCGCCCCTCGAAGCAAATTTTGCCAAACTAAGACCTGTTTTGAAAAGTTCTCATCAAGACCTTTCATTTGATACCCATATCGGCTACCTTCAATGAAATTTTTTTTTTCGGGGGTCACTCTCCTATATGGGGAGACCCCCCTTAAATACCTTATAAAATTTTTTTGTAGTTGAACTTTGAAGAGATCACCACTTTACACCTACACACAAAATTTGATGTTTCTAGCTTAAGTAGTTTCCGAGAAAAACTGCTGTGACACAAGGACGGACGGACGGACAGACAGACGGACAGACGGACAGACGGACAGACTGGTCGCGAAACTAGTAGGGTTTTGTAAAATTATTTTACAAAACCCTAAAAAGGAGACGGATTATAACGGATGATGTAATTTGGTTTTTGGTTTTGCAAGGGCGAGAGAGAGTGTGTGGAGATGAAGACAGAGATGACCGGGACGAGCGTGGAAAGCAAGCAAGACAGGATTGCAGTGATTTGGTGGATACAAAAAGTATGTTGAAGAACTTCTTAAACGTGTTTAAGCTAGATGGTTTGGTAATGTGGTTTTGATCAGTGTAATAAAAGGCAGTTGTGTGAGTTTCGATTGATTTCAAAAATCTATATACAACAAAATGTATTCTTGATATGTACGAAACTTTAATGATAATAAGATATACTCATTTTGGATACAACAATGGTGTCAGAAGAGGGATAAGTGTAGAGCTTTTAAAATAACTGATAAGTGATTAGACTGAGTGAAGTGAAAGTGACTAACTGTAAATTCTAACTTTGTTTGAGAATTTAAAATAAAAATGCCTACAATGAAATCGTTGTTCGAGCTCAATGTAACTGAGCTCAGGAAGCTGTGTTTGGAACGCGGTTTGACCGTAAGTGGAACCGTGGTAACTTTGTTAGCGCGAGTGGAAAAATCCTTGAAAAAGGATGGCGTTGATTTGGAAAAATTCCGTTAGGAGGTGGAACTCGAACTTGAGGAACATTTGGCTGAAACTTTGGATGTTCATGAAGGAACGACAGAACCGGAGGAGCCAGTGGCGGAGAAATGTTCCGAGGAGCCGAAACAACCGGAACAGAATGCCATATTGAATTTGCTGTTGCAAATTAAGCAACAAAGTGAACAGCAGTCAGCCAAGCTTAAACAGCAATCAGCCAAGCTTAAACAGCAATCAGCCAAGATTAAACAGCAGATGGAAGAGCGAAGCGAACAACAAAAACAACAACTTGAGCAGCGCATGGCACAGTTGGAAGAAAAACTCCAAGGTCAAACTACGGCAGCATTACGACAAGTAGACGAAATCAAACAACACGTTGCCAAAACAGATGAACGCGTTGAGATGGTTGAACAGAAATGGGAAAAGCTGCAACTTGACGTGGAACGGATTCGAACTACGTGACAAACATCAGTTACAGAAAGTGGTGCAAGAAGCCTGAAAGCTCCTACTTTTGATGCTCAAACATCTTGGAGCATCTACAAACCACAGTTTGAAGCTGCAGCAGTAGCAAATCACTGGAACGATAACGAACGAGTGACTGCATTAATTCTCGCACTCCGAGCAGCAGAAGTACTTCAGACTGTACCTGTAGAGCAACATTACGACTATGCTGCGGTGGTAAACGCCATGAGCATGCGATACGGGGATGACTACATGAAACAAGTCCACCGAACGCAGCTACGTAATCGCACGCAGAAAATTGGTGAGACACTGCAACAACTCGCCCAGGAGATTGAAAGGCTAACCCTCCTGTCATATCCGACATCCGATCTGGAGCACCGCAATGAGACAGCAACGGAAACATTTATCAACGCTTTGCAGGACCGAGAGCTGCGGCAGAATCTCCGTTTGGCGGATAAACGAACTATTAAGGATGCGTTGACTTATAGTCTAACCTTCGAAGCAGCAAAACACGCTTCACGAAGCGCAGTCCGAGTACGTGAAGTCGTCGAAGAGTGCCAGTGTCAACGGCTGCAAAGTCCGATGGAGCACGCACCAGCTGGAAGTCAGAAGTATGGTGCCCCGAAATGCTGGAATTGCGGAAAAATCGGGCATCTGCAACGCGAGTGCCGCGAGGCGAGACGACCTCTATTTTGTTCTGGATGTACAGCTAAGAGGCAACGATTGGATCTCTCGGTAGCTGGCCAATCTGCTTCTTCATCTGAGGAAGCGGGAATCTCTTAAGAGCAAACTTCACGGGGCAGAGTATTGGCTTGGAGATTCGACGACCCCAGCATCACCATAGGCGTTTCCCGAGTGCATCGTGGCGAAAACCACTTGTGTCTTAATGGAAAAATTGGAAAAGTTCGTTGTACAATCACCATCGACACTGGTGCAACTCGATCAATCCTGAGACCAGACATTGTGAAAAATCTTCGATTGACCAATCGAAAGAATATTAGGCTGCAAACAGCAACAGGACAATTCACAGCAGTATGTGGTGAAATTATGCAAGAGATACAATTGGCAGATTTGAAGTTCCAGCATGGATTCCTAGTAGCCGAGATAACTGATGAATACATACAAGGAGTGGATTTCTTGCGGTTGCGTGGGTTTCGATTGGATCTGGGGCAGCGACTCCTAATATGGCGAAATGTACAGATTCCAATTGACATCTCGGAAACGGAAACCCCAAAATTAAGAGTTGTTGTGAATAATGACATTAACGTTTCAAAGTCATCTGAGAGAGTTATATGGGCCAAAATAGATGGTGATTCTGGGGACCATCGATTCTTTCTCGTTGAGCCAACAAAAACACCAGCGCTAAGGAACCTGATGCTAGCGCGAAGCTTAGTAAGAATTGACAAAAATAAGTGCGTACCAGTAAGAGTGCTTAATGTGGCAGATTGCACGATCAGTATCAAGGAAGGTGATACTCTTGGAAGCTGCGAACCCATTTCATCTGTAACATGTTTAGAAATGACTGAGAAACAATAGTGCAAGGAGAAGCCAGTGATCTACAAAACTCAGCAAATGGTACAGTCTACCCTCAGGAAAAGTGAGCTAACAGCAGAACAACTGGCGAAGGCAGAAATTATGATTAAAAAATACAATACCGGAAGACCATGGCAGGACGAACATGGTAACCCACCGAATCAACACTTAAGACTCAAAACCAACCCGACAACCTCTTAGGCCCTTACCATTGGCCAAAAGAAGTGAGGCAAATGACATGATAAAAGCGATGGAGAAACAGGGGATCATTGAACCATCTAATAGCCCATAGACCTCACCAGTTGTTCTTGTCAAAAAGAAGGATGGAAGTACCCGGTTCTGTGTAGACTACCGACGGCTGAACGATGTAACCAAGAAAGACAGTTATCCTCTCCCACGAATCGATGACATTCTCGATACATTGACAGACGCAAGATGGTTTTCAACTTTAGATCTCAAGTGTGGTTACTGGCAAGTTGAGATCGAAAAAGGCGATCGGGAGAAAATAGCATTTTCCGTCGGCTCCGGATTATGGCAGTTCAATGTCATGCCATTTGGCCTTTGCAATGCTCCAGCAACTTTCGAACGTCTGATGGAATGTGTACTGCGTGGACTCAGCTGGAAGACATGCTTGGTGTACCTGGACGATGTCATTGTCTTCAACAAAACCTTTGACGAGCACATCAAGAGGTTAGATTACAAGCAGCGAATCTGAAGCTGAGTGCCAAGAAATGTACCCTTTTTGCGAAGGAAGTGAAATACCTTGGTCATATTGTGTCGGCTGACGGTGTTCAGACGGACCCCGAGAAAACGGATGCTGTAAGAAATTGGCCTGTTCCGAAAGACAAACACCAACTTCGAAGTTTTCTTGGCTTAGCAACGTACTATCGACAATTTGTGAAGGACTTCACGAGAATTGCAAAATGCATGCATGAGCTGACCGATAAAAATCTACCATTTACCTGGACTGCACAATGTCAACGAGCCTTCGAGACATTAAAGCGAGAGTTATGCGATGCTCCTGTACTGGCATATCTAAATCCAGAGAAGATGTTCATCATCGATACAGACGCCAGCAACATGGGAATAGGGGCAGTCTTGTCGCAACGAGACGGTGACACAGAGAAAGTCATCGCGTACTACAGCCGTGTCCTCTCAAAAAGTGAAAGAAACTATTGTGTCACAAGGAGAGAACTATTGGCGGTGGTTGAGGCAACTAAACACTTCCACAAGTACTTATATGGCCGGGAATTTGTCTTACGAGCTGATCACGCTGCGCTACGATGGTTGCTGAGCTTTAAGGACCCTGAGGGTCAAGTAGCACGATGGATAGAGAGGCTACAAGCCTAAGATTTCGAAATTGTTCATCGTAAAGGGAACATGCACAAAAATGCTGATGCTCTCTCTCGTCGACCATGCAGACCGGAGTGCGGACACTGCCAAAGGCTGGAAGGGAAATACGTGAATGAACGAGTAAAATTGATTGCAGTATCACCAAGCCAAAGATGGTCACCATCGCAATTGTTCGCTGAGCAGATGTTGGACCCCGATCTCCGAGACATCATTGCTTGGAAGGAAATTCATCATCGACCAGAGCGAGAAAGCATTTCTGGTAGGAATGAAGTTGTTAAAGGATATTGGACCATTTGGGACTCATTGCACTTAGACGGAGGCATGCTCAAGCAAAAGTGGGAGTCGACCGATGGAACATCACATCGTACGCAGATCATTGTTCCCCGTAACAAAGTCCAGGAAGTGCTACAAGAAATACATGAAGAACCATCAGGAGGCCATTTAGGAATGAATAAGACCCTGCAGAAGATACGTGAACGATTCTATTGGGCAAATGTTCGAGAAGATGTGGAAGATTGGTGTAGAAAATATTCGGTATGCGCAGCCACCAAAGGGCCGAGGAAGAAGTCTACAGGGGAGATGAAGTTGTACAATGTGGGACTACCATTCGAACGAATTGCTGTTGACATAGCGAGACCATTTCCAGAGTCTGAACAGGGAAATCGATACATTCTAGTTGTTGGTGATTACTTCAGTAAATGGCCGGAAGTCTACGCGATTCCTAACCAGGAAGCATCAACCGTTGCGGAGCAGCTAGTATCCAATTGGGTCAGCAGATTCGGAGTACCACAAGAGCTTCATTCCGATCAAGGGCGAAATTTCGAATCCCAGCTTTTTGCTGAAATGTGTCAGATACTTGGCATCAAGAAAACGAGAACGACGCCTCTTCACCCGCAATCCGATGGAATGGTTGAAAGATTTAATAAGACATTGATCGAGCACTTGGCGAAGGTAGTGGCTGACAATCAACGGGATTGGGATCGAAAGATACCTCTATTTTTAATGGCCTATCGAGCAGCAACGCATACTACCACCCAAGAGTCGCCAGCAAAAGTAATATTTGGGCGACAGATCAGGTTGCCAGCGGATGTGAAATTCGGGATACCACCGGAAGAAGGCACAACAGTATCAAACTATATTGCTGAACTGCGACAACGCTTGGAAAAGGTGCATGAAGATGTCCGAAGTCATATCCAGCTGAACACGAATCAAATGAAAGCACAATACGACCTGAGAGCAAACTCAAGAGGATTCACACAGGGCGATCTGGTATGGTTCTACAATCCCCACCGGAAGAAAGGCTTGTGCCCAAAACTGCAACGGAACTGGGAGGGGCCGTACCGGATCATAGATCGAATCAACGACATTGTGTACCGGATAAAGCACGATCGGAAACCCAGATCTAAAATGAGAGTGGTTCATTTGGAACGATTATCTCGCTATTATAGGGCTAATCCACCAGCGCAAGGCAGCGAAGTTGTTCGGGACGAACAAAACTAAGGAGGGGATAGTGTTATATGCGAACATAAAGTTTGGTAGCACTGAATGTGCTATTCAGTGTATATGCTCTGTTGAATAGCACTGGCAATCGATGAGCTGTGCGAATGACAAGAGAAAAAGGAGACGGATTATAACGGATGATGTAATTTGGTTTTTGGTTTTGCAAGGGCGAGAGAGAGTGTGTGGAGATGAAGACAGAGATGACCGGGACGAGCGTGGAAAGCAAGCAGAACAGGGCTGCAGTGATTTGGTGGATACAAAAAGTATGTTGAAGAACTTCTTAAACGTGTTTAAGCGCGATGGTTTGGTAATGTGGTTTCGATCAGTGTAATAAAAGGCAGTTGTGTGAGTTTCGATTGATTTCAAAAATCTATATACAACAAAATGTATTCTTGATATGTACGAAACTTTAATGATAATAAGATATACTCATTTTGGATACAACAATATCATTGGAGAGATGCTTGCATCACTTGGCAAATAAAACCAATAAGTACATTATGTTCGGGACTCTGACAGATAAAAGGGGAAGATATCAAGGGTGGGGTGCAGTTGCTTCCTATTCGTCCTTTCCTGCTAGAAGGGAGACTTCTGTAACGAAAAATGCCCTCAGTAATATATCAAATACCTGCAGTACCAGGCTACGTTTTAAGACTGATAAAGAAGATGTTTAGTAGGTTGTTCAGTAGACTGACGCGCTTAGAAGTCCCATACTCAGAGCATAAACAGCCTTCACTGCCCACTCATAAAAAAAGAGAACTGATGAGGTTTTCCTAAACAGTTCTCAAAATAAGAGCTGATGGGGTTTTCCTAAACAATTACTGAACAGACACATGTTTGTGACGGAAAATTGACCAAAACTAAATTTCTTACTAAGAATATTAGTTTAGAGGAAAATTAAAAAATGCCCATCATTAAATATTTTCCAAGTTACGATGTGATAAGGAACTCCACACTTTTCCCTGAGTTCGCCATGCCTAGTGCAGGCATTATGGGGTGCGAATTCGGCATGCCTAAGTTAAGCATTGGCTAACGCAGGTCTAATGAGGCATACATAGTTCAGAAAAATTTAAATCAAAATTCATCGTTGCAGGCATTGTAATTTGTACCAGAGCCTTATTTATATATGGAGAAAATCAAGATTGTACATTTTGTCCGAAAATATGAGAGAAATTGTAAGTTTTTTGTATAGTGAAGTGGATGGTAAGGATTTTAAGTTCTTGCCAATAAATTTAAAGTTGTGTCTCGCTTGAATTGCTCCTAAGTTATAAATTTTATAAGAAAAGCACATCAATTCTTTAGGAAAACCTCATAAGACCTTAATGTAGAAAACCCCATCAATGCCCAACGGTTCTTCTATTGAGGAATTGGTGGGGTAATGCGTTACATTGGGCATACCTGATTGGGTCGTAATAACTTTCTGAATTGTATTCCTGATCTGGAATCATCTTGACAACAATTATTACGGTAAATTCTCCAGTAAATCATGACTTTATCATAATCATAGAGGTATATACAGGAGACGGCGAAAGATCAAATTCATGAAGCCACGAGCTTTTGCCTTTGCTATTGTGATAACTCGCATAGGCTCGAAGCTAATTTCGAAATTGGGGTCGAAATTTCGTTCATCATATGATAAGGTGTTTCATACTCTTGACGATAAACTTTATGGGAATGCAGCGGTTGAAAATTAATTGTTTACTACAAAAAGAAAGCCAAAAAATAATCATATGTGCTGATATTATTATTCTGGTGGAATTTTCTTGCAAACGCTTGAGAGGGTACCACTTTTGACCTACGTAGAAAATTTCATCATTCAAGTATGTGGTTTGCGAGAAAACTTGCTGTGACGCACGGACGGATGGACAGGTGGACGAAAAAATAGATCGCGATTTTAATAGGGGATTGTAAAAATATTTTACAATTCCCTAAAATGGTCTGTTGTATAAATACTTACAAGTTACGCCATTAAAAATGTTTCCATGATAAACATTCATTACTTCAGTTGCTACTGAAATAGCGAATTGCACTTACCTTCTGACCTTTGTGGGCCGCCATTTTGAATGTATGCATTTGATTTTGGATTTTTAAAAATATTTCAATCTAAGAGTCTCATCAGTCAATTTGTCCAATCTCAGTCAAATCAGTTTCCCTCTTGACAGGGCAAAAGTATTAAATTTTTAATGAAAACGTCAGCGAAAAATATTAGGTTTTATATTTTCGACTTCTTTATTTTTCATCCGATTTTGATGATTTTTTGTTTAGTACAAGGCTTTATACAATTATCCATAATCTCAAGTTTTATCAAAATCCATTGGAAAATTTGGCCACTAGAGGGCCACGAAAATCTGAAAAAATCGCATATTTGTATTGCCGCCATTTTGAAACTTGAGCATGTCTGTGCACCAAAATAGCAAAATGTTTAGATCTAATTGTTTTCTATCTTGAAAATAAATTTCATTCACATCGAATCAAAATTGGGTCTTTCAGAAGCCTTTGAAATTTCTAGCTTCAACTAGCCGCCATTTTGTTTTTGGAGACCTGATCTCTAGTTTTTTAACACGATTCTTTAGGCATTTACAGTAATTCCCAAAGAACCGAATTTCATCAACATCGGTTGAAAAGTTTGGTTACAACTACAACATCCAATGCTTACACGCTTTTCGACGTCTGAGCGGCCACCATTTTGTTTCAAACGGTTCGACTTTGGATTTTTTATTGTGAAATTCATCGCATACTTCAATAAACCTCTGTACCAAATTTCATCCAAATAGGAGCCACGGTTTGGTCAGAAATGAAATCACGAATGTTTGTCTAAAATGGCCGCCATTTTGTTTTCCCTCGACCGATTTGGCTGGTTAAACAACTTAACTGAGATATTCACCCAATACGCCTTTCCTAAAAATTTTGTGAAAATTGGAGCGAAATTGTGACCTCTAGCATAGTCACGATTTTCGTTATATCCTATATAAATCATATATATATATATATATATATATATATATATACACATATATATATACGCAATAGGTAAATATCTCCCTAAAAAAAAAACCGACTCCAAAGTAAGAAAGATGAATAAAACTTTTTAAAAGCGGTGCTATATTGCATGGTGCTTTAATATCACCTTCATAAAACTTATTTCATCCTTTGTAGGGCACTTTGAAGTCGGTTTTCTTCGTTTCCCGGTAAAGAAACAAATATTTTCAAATGAAACCACCATGCATGCATTTCGGCATTAATTGGCTCGATTTTCAACAACAATTTTAGTCCCATCACCACGACTCCAGAAACCTAGAAAAACATTTTTAAATTCAACCGACCAGTTTTCGAAATTAATAAAACAGCTCCCATATTGTAGGTGCACTGCACTGGTACGAGATCACGTATTTTAGAAAACCTTCAAAGTTTTTCAATTACAATGTTTACTCCGATACATGAAACTTTTACAAGCACCTTCGCAATAACAAAACGAATTATTTTCAACAATTTAACCTTAACACCATTATGGACGGAGCCAACAAAACTTCAACATTTGCGCGCAACATCTATTTCACGTGCAATTTGCTCTTTGATAATTACCAACTTTGACTTAAAAACACAATTAATTACTTCAACACGAAGCTTTAAGGATAACTTAAGCCCATTTAAATCCGTAGGAATAAAAATCAGAAAAAAAAGCGCGTAAATTCTTAAAATGCAAGCGAGTTTCAGTTGCATGTTATCGGAATTCTATGACCGGCGTCAAATCGGTTTCAACCGAGAAAATCTTTAAACTCGCGTCTCCCATATACCGTTTCTAGCAGGCACGATTCACACAACATTCGAAATTATGTTTTCATTCACGAATCGCAATGAAAACCTGGACGGACACAGAAAACATCGCGTAAATTATACCCGGACACATAATTGTTTCCTTGACTGCACTTTACTTACCTAAATAATGAAAAATACTCGATAACGCGCTCACATTTTTGCTCACGTTTACACATTGAACACTTTATTTTCGAAATCACTTATAGAATCCGACCGAAACAAGCGTTTTCATTGAAAATTTTTAAAAATTATGATATTTGATGGAATTTTTGCAGGAATTGTCAACTTCCTGTTTTCTATCAGCTGAAACATCATTCCCGAAATCAGGGGTGTCACAATTGTTGATTTCGATCGAAAACGCACTTCGTAGTTTGTTGGTATATTTTATGGAAAGGAAAGAAGTTTGTTGAACAATATTTGGAGGCATTGTTTACAATTGTAAATGCTGTCTGGTCATTAAAGAGAAAACTAAAAATAATGAACTTTTTTAACCTATTTCGAAATTAATTTCGAACAATGATAGAGTTTGGACAATCATACGTAAGCTCATTCGTGAAAGTCCAAAAGCTTTCGAAAATTTGAGTATACGGACATGAAATGTTTGTTCGTATTGAGCATGTATTAAGAGACCATAATACAATCACTAACAAGTACGGTCAGTTCATACAAATTTCCGAATAACGGGACTTGCCGGCGCGTGAGATAGTATTTGTGACAACGTGCACAGACAGGGCATGGGGAACATGTAACAAATTCGACGAAAGTAAAACAGGAAAGAACAGTCATCAGCTGACTGGTAAATACTTCGCATTGAAAGAAAAGAGAAGTCCGATAAACAACTGAACGATTTCTGCGTTCAATTAATCGAATGTTGTCAAAAGACAAACGTCAAAAGCTGACGCTTTCATCAACTCAAGTTCCTGCAGTATTAGGATGGATTTTAATCGCTTCAGCGGACAGAGTGAGTTAATTTATGCCAGCCGATTCCAAACTGGACTTGGATCGAGCATGGTTGGCGAACCAGCTCGAGTTTATACATCAGAAGTAACGCAACCACATCTGCGAGGCATGTTAAGTGCGCTGGCAGCGGTGTTTATCAGTTTCGGTGTACTTGTGCAGTATACCCTAGGATCCTTCATAATGTGGAAAATTCTAGCAATAACTTCGACCATGGTCCCAGCTGCTACATTTCTGTTACTGTTCTTCACACCCGAAACTCCCAACTATTTGGTAGCGCGTGGTAAAGCTGTTGAAGCTAGAAAAAGTTTGGAAAAACTTCGAGGATCTACGTGCAACGTGGAACGTGAATTCAATCGGAAGGCAAATGCTAATAAGTAAGCTAAAATATCAAATAATATGAAGATGATAAATTAATTCAATTAAAATGTTACAGCAAAGTGACGGCTAAGGAAAAGATTGCCATTTTCTTCAGTCCAGTTACGCTAGTCCTTTTGGGATTTTAGTTCTTCATTTCATGATGTACCAATTCAGTGGTGTGAACGTTATCACATTCTACGCGGTTGAAATTTTCCGCGATTCTGGAACTACAATGAATACATACACGTGCACCATAATGCTTCGAGCTATTCGTCTAGCATTTACCATAGTTGCTTGCATTCCTCTGCGAAGAATGGGACGAAGGCCGCTAACATTCATTTCGGGTAAGTGTCAATTAAATCAACACGAGGACATTATTTAATATTTTCGAATAACCTTACAGGAATCGGCTGTGGACTTTCAATGTTAGGGTTAGGTATCTACTTGTGCATGAAACATAAGTGGGATACTGCTGATCCACCAGAACTCCCAACTGCAACCAGGTTCCCTGTAGCTTGTATCTTCATTTTCACAATCGCGTGCACACTCGGCTTCTTGGTCGTTCCATGGGTGATGATTGGAGAAATTTACCCACAAAATTTCGGGGCATTGTTGGTGGCTTCACTACATGCAGTGCACATATCTTTATATTCGTCGTTGTCAAAACATATCCTTTCTTAACTCACGCAATAAATCGCCATGGTACATTTATTTTATATGGTTCTATTTCATTAGTAGGTAAGTCATCTTGAATAATGAAAACAAAAAGCGGAATTCATTAAAAATTGTCTTTAACTTTTAGGAATGATATTGTTCTACTTCTGCCTGCCAGAGACCAAGGGACACACTCTACAAGAAATCGAAGATTACTTCTCCGGTCAAATTAAAACTCTCAAGAAGGAGAAGCCAAAGAAAGGTGAAAGTGCTCCTCCTCTACTAGAAAGAAGTAAATTATGTAAATGAGAAAATTAACATACATTCAGTTAGGAACCTAAGAGAACACTTAAGTACCTTGTAATGTCAAAACTTAAGCGAAAATTCCATGTGATATCTTCTTAAATGTTTATTTTTGTATATTAAAGACACAAGTTTTCTTATTTAAACTCGTTGTTAATGAAAGCAAATGTACTCAGTTCTCTTATGACACTCTTAAAGGGACAAATAATAGCGTTATATATTGTTTATAGCTAATTGTTAAATAAAAACTAGATAAGGTTCTTATAGACAGTATTAAAATGATACACAAATGTTACAATACGTAGGTAAATATGTATATGAAATATTATGAAATTGAGTCAGCCGTCAAAGAATGAAAGCATCTGAAGCACCTCACTTTAATGTGCCACTTATAAAAGTAATATCGATAATTATAGCTTGTTGAAAGAATGCGTTAACAGTTAGGGGAACATTTTTCTAGAAATATAAGAAACTATTTCCCTTTGTATCAAAATAAAATCAAAAAATTCAATGTGTTTATTTCTTCAAGTACGATCCTCCTTTTCATGCTAATCAATGCACTACCAAGTCTCTATGAAGTTATAACTTAATAAATAAGCCTCATTACAAAAAAGACAGCCTAACTACCTATTTGAGTTAACGGCTACCAATCGAGGGCACCATAAATACAGGGTTTTCCAATAAGAGGTGTTATTTTGATATTAAAAGAAAAATGCAATTTTTTAATATAAATGATCAGATGTTTATTTAATTATAAAGAACAAGGTATTCCGTTAATAGTGGAAAATAATATCAGGCAAATGCCCACCACGACCACGCTTACAGGACCATATCCTTTTCATGAAATTTTCCATAACCAAATCACAAAGTGGCTGCCCTATGTCCTCGATAGCCTCACGAATTCCATCTTTGAGGTCATGAATCACCGCTAGGCTGTTGGCGTATACCTTCTCTTTCACGTGGCCCCATTGAAAGTAGTCGCAAGGTGTTGCGTAGTATGGTCCGATGGAAGCCGGAACAATTTTCTATATTCATTTTAATTACAATGCACTCTTTATTTTCCATTGCTCTTAAATGAACAGATTTCAAAATCACATTCCCGCCAAAAAACTCAGCTGTGTTATCAATCTGGCAATAATATCTTTCGTTAAGCAACAAAATTTGCTAAACTGGTAACACGAAAATGGCTAAATTTCAACGCACACAACTATAATTTCCCGCTTCACGTACAAACCCATACAAACGCAAGCGCGGGCAAACTTACTAACACAATTTCACATATGGGCCGCAGCTTTACCTAACCCTCTTTCGCTAAAGGGCAAAAGCCATTTATTTTCAGTCCTTTCTTGTCTCCATTTTACATTGCCCCATCAATTTTTGTTGTTGTAATTATTGACATCCAAGAGTGACCATACCTGTTAGTTATTGTATTATGTAAGAGACTTCAATATTTTATATGGGAAATGAAAGCTCGCCGTCTCCAGTGTATACCTCCATGATCATAATCAACAACAAACCACCAACAATAGGGTCACAAATCCGAGTTATATCAGATTTTCTATATAAACAGATGACGAATGATTCATCCCCTACGAGTTTATCCTAAAGTCGTGGAAGCAATACGTGCGGCAGTGTGCGAAGAAAGGTATCGAGAGATTTTGGAAGGGATTTAGTTTATTTTTGTTTTTTTTAGTTCACGTCCTGAATGTGGAACCCGCAGAGATAAAACAGTTGCTTAATAAAACCATGAGCTTCTGTCATCAAAATCAGAGAGAAATCATTCTCCTAAACGCGGGCATGTCAATTCAACTTGATAATATCCACTCCATAGTCTCCGCAAGTTCTTTGAAGTTAATTGAAGTTAAAAAGGCTAATTTCATAAAGTATCGCTTTATTTATTCATATTTATATTATTAATTGGATTTATAGAATATTTATGCCTTGGGCTTTGCTTCATATTATAAGCTAGCTCACAAAGATTTATGGCTTCAATTTTTAATCAAATTAGGAAATTGCCAAATTGCAAGATATCTGCTGACTGTACCCCAAAAATCATTAGTCTCTCGACTTCGTCATTCTTAAATCATCCATTCTAGGTTTGCTCAAGCTTGTAATAAAATTGGTACAAAGCGTATGGCAGCACAGTATAGTGATAACATGTCTTGCAAACCTTTTAAGAAATTTTCAATTTGATGTAGTAGAGAAATTACTTTTCCTGCTATAAATGTTTAGAATATGAAAAAAAAACTACCCTGAAGTTGGTTCTAGTCCTAGCCTGCATCCTCGCTACATGAGAAGGGTATTGATTTTTGCATGGATCTGTTATTACAGATTTGGGGTTTTCACTCGGCTGAATTTGTTTTATTTCTATTTGAAGTTTTTCTCATTTCCCTTTGAAACAAAAGCTACATATGTAGATCTGTTTTCCTGGTAATACATAAAAAACTCCTAAAGAGCCCATGTTTAGGGTCGACATAAAAAGCCCGGATGGATATACAGAATCAACAGTTATAAAGCTTTGCATCGGGGGCTGCGTTCAAAGTCAGGAGTAGCGATATCCTACACCGAATTAGAAAATTTACTGGAACAATTTTTTTTTGTATTGCATAAGTGCAGTTGCAGCTCATGAGCCCGAAGATAAAGAGAGAAGAACTTGTGGATGAACAAGATTGATTATGTTATATCAAATCATTAGATTCCGGATACGATTACATATTTTGAAAAGGTTATTCTTAATGAAAAGAAATTTCTATAATTCGACATCATCAATTAAATTGGGTTTTTAAGATATGTTACAAACATTTTCATGGTGAAGCACTAAGAAATTCTTATCCTTGCTTCTATTCCGTATTTTAATTCATATGTGTCGTAATAAATAAAATACCTAATGAAATAAAGTTGTCTTGTTGGTGTTTAGGTTATGAAACTGTATTTTAAAATTTACAATAATTTTGTTTTGAATACACAAAAGCAAACTTGTTCAGCAAGAACCACTTGAAGAGCTATATTTCTTACAGCAGTGTTAAGAATTGGATATAAAGTGAACATCTTCAAAAGTTTACTACTATTTCTACCGTTTGCAACCAATTCAAAACATTCAAAATATACGGTATGGATATGAAACTTTAGAAACGAATAAAATATGAATTAAACAGAGTATCGGGGTAGAATAGCAGTTCTAAATCAAATTTTCCGTACCAAATAGGATTTGAATCAATTATTTTGTTTATTCGATACCCGCAGATCAAGTTTCTTTTTTCAAAGCCTTCGGGCCTTGTGTATTGTGTGAACAGACTCGTTTTGACTCCTTTGAGTCATCTTTGGTGTCTAAAGGATGTGTGAAAGGAAACGACTTTATATAGGTGTAGGATGTGTTCAGCAGGTAAGTAGTAAATTAGACCAGGTAGAGGAATATTAAGTTTTTGGTTTGTTGAATGATCGTGTGTTCTGGTTCGCCTCATTTTCGTTTCCATCGGAGATTGTGGTTTAGTACTACTTTTTCTTCGTAGCACTACAGACCCTCTATGTCCTCCGCTTCCTGCGAATAGCGCCTCCAACTATCTCGGTCCATTGACCGTGTCCTTCAATGTCGAAATCCGAGCAGCGATGAACTATCTTCGTCGGCCGAGTCAGACCAGCGTTTACTCGGTTTCTCCGCTAGTCTCCACGCTTCAGTTTGCCCAACGAATACCTTTTTGGGTATAATTTGTTCATCCATACGGTTCATATGTCCAGCCCCTTGCAGCTTCCGCAGTCTTACAATCGTTGAGACCTCCGATTCGTCGAAAATTTCATACAGTTCATGGTTGTATCGAATTCGCCATTGGTCCCCATCTAGCTTCACTCCTTCCGCATAGGTTACTATTTGGCTCGAGTTGTATGGTAATGTACCTCGTGTATCGACAGGTAGCTTTCTTATGACGTACTCCAGGGCCAAATGGATGGCTCATCTCCCTGCTTTAGTCCAATATTTGTGTCAAAGGCATCGTTGAGTTGGTTATTGATTGCGTGGTCTTCGACATCATTGTTATTTTGGTAAGGCGAACTTATTTAGCTGGGATACCAAAGCAAAGCATTATTTGGTACAGTACGTTACAATCAGTACTGTTATATGCTTGCTAAAAGTTAACGAAAATTTGGCATACGTCTATGTTGAACTGCCAACATTTTTCAAGTATCTTCTTGATAGCAAACAATTAGTCTATTGTCGCTCGACCTGCTCTAAAACCTCTCCAGTAATACTGTTGCCTTATGATCTGATTTTATTTTCTATGTGCTTCGAGGTCTATATATTTCAAGTCTTTCTAGGCTGTCAAGTCTGAGCCTTTTGCTTTCTTAGTGTAGCAATGCCGTTGAGTTTGTCAAAGCATCAGACTCATGTGCGTGGTTTGGTAGGTGCATCGCATGATTGGAGTGAAATTTGTTATGTAAAATAGATTTTAGAAGCTCTTTGTATCTTGTCATTAGTCTCCAAGATGTCCTTCTAATGTATACCATGTCACAGTCCTTGTTTGTCAGTTTGTATATGCTGCTGTTCTCGTATACAAATATTGATGTTTCATTCAACTTTTGTTTCAGTTTGTTTCCAATGTTATTAGTTTGGAATGCAGTTTGTTGTTTGTATTTCATAAGTTAGTTTGATAGTTTGTTTGTCTATTTTTCTACGTATGATAACGAAATCCACTATTGGTGCTTCTTATCAGTTTCAGTAAGTAAGTGTTCCTGTTTTCGTTGGTACTGCTTGGTAAGTTTGTCAGTGGCAAGTTTTTTTGTATTCGTTACGACTAGCTTCCCTGTAAATGCTGCTTAGTTTGTTGGAGCAGTTGGTAGTAGTCATCGGAATGGACTGAAGTCTCTGCAGTATTGATCTGTTTGCTGCTAATTTATGTTGTGCGAGGTGGTTCTATGTTACGTGTATGATGTGATAAGTTGTGGTGGGTTTTCTGTATATTTTTTACTCTAATCGTGTTTGTTTCCATGTCACAGTTAGGTGCACATGGTTAAGAAGTCCGTTTATTTCTTTGTCTTTAGTTAAAAATTATATTCAGGTGTATTTAATTTATACAGATAACTAGTTCGTCTTGTTAATTACTTCAACATATCGTCTCCAGCATATCACATTAAACTTTTTTACAATTTTGCATATAGAGACTTCGTCTTTATCCGTCGATGAAATGTTGAACATGCTAAAAGAAAAACGTTCATTCAATAACAGCTACTCAATCTCTTTAAGACCACAATCAAGAAGAACTATTTTATCTTCAATAATAACACAAACATTGCCAAAAACGCTTTGATTATAAGAAATCCAAAGTCGTCAATAACATCAGAAATGTTCTAACAATCTTTAAAAAAAGTCAACCCAAATAAAAAAACAAAGCACGAACAATTTCTTGCAATAGAATATTAACCTGAATATAATTCGTAGTTACGAAAGCATATTGAGTTAGCATAAGTAAGATGAATTAGAATAATTCTCTCACCACTGAGCATGGTGGTCGTCATCACCCGTGTGTGTTGGTAGTAATTTATTTATTTATTTCATAATTTTTTTATTTCTATTTAAAAGAAAATCCAATTACAAAATAGATTAGAAAATAGCACAGCAAAGTAGATTGAGTAAAAGCACAGCAAGGAGAAAGGAGAAGAAAAACGTGTAAATAGCAAGATAAAAGTAATAAAAAGTGCAAGAACGAGGAGAAAAAAATTTTCTAAGAGTTTTTATAAACTAAATACGAGAGGAGAAAGGACCCAAGCTGAAGGTCATCATGGTTACGAGGTAATCTGAGCATGGGAGAGTGAAAATACACCAAGTGTAGTAATCTAGGAGCTATGGCTCTAAAAGCCAGCGCTGACACAGGCACACAGCACGAACGCAATTTAACAAGGATTCAGTCAATTCAGTCACCTTCCCCATCGCAACACTCGTTTTTTTTCTTTGCATGGAAAATAGGTCCCAAAAATGTCTTTTGTACTTAACTCCCGGGAAACAAAATTCTAAAACTGTTTAATATTTTAATGTGTAGTGATTTTATTACAATATCTTTTGAATATAATTTAACAAATTGCGGTGTAACGCGGGATGCAAGTGCTTAGAACGAAACGGTTAACCTTTTTAAATTATATGAACGCTAAGATCATTGTATCATTTAAACCCCTTTAAATTTGTCTAATTCTTCCGATTTTTCCCACTTAATTACACCTAATCATTATAAACAAAAAATTGCTTTCAATTGATAACTTAAGCGAATCTACAAAAGACGACTTAGTATTTAAAAACCACCGAAACGAGTGTGCATTATCACCATCGCGGGTTCACCCATAGATGGCACTATTAAACGAAACTTTGCGCGATTTTCGATTGCTGTTTCGTTGCTCGATGGCTCGGCCCCGCCATTTTTTCTCGCAAGTTGGGAAAAGACGAGAAAAACGTGAGCAGTTGTACAAAATCCTCGTGATAGGAGAGCTAGGAACGGGAAAAACATCCTTATCGTCTTCGATGTGACAAGAAGCGGTACATTCGATGCTGTTAGTAAGTGGAAGGAGGATTTAGATTCAAAAGTGCAATTACCTGGTGGTGGTCCGATTCCATGCATCTTCTTAGCAAACAAGCGCGACCAAGATAAGCAAGGAATCGTAACGAATCCGGAGAAAATGGATGAATATGTCCAGGAAAACGAGTTTTCTGGATAGTTCGAAACATCAGCTAAGGAAAACACAAATATTGAAGAAGCAGCGCGAGCGCTGGTCAGTCAGCAAATAATAATGTCAGGAGGAGAAAAGGAGTGAAAGCGAATTGAACAGATACGTCGGGATAGGGGGAATTCGCGCCTAGCCATCCGTTGAAATTGCAAGTGATTGGCAGTGAAGTGTTAACCGTTGCGAGCGAGATTCCGCTGTTCCCGGTTCCTTAATGTTCGCAGTCAGTGGTCGATTTGAGCAATTTGGTCGAGTGCCACGCGATCCTTGCAGCTCCTCCGCAAGAATCCTGTAATGTGTTTCAGTGCGCGTGGAAGCAGCAATTCGTTACATTAGATTCTAGCCGGGATTGGACACTGAGTGCATTGAAGTTCGTACTGGAGGACCAAGAAGACTCGCGCCCGAGGGTTTCAGAGCCTTCTACAGGTGCCCATTCAGTGTTTGCTAAGCAACTTGCTCGTATGTTGAGTAACAGTGTTGTGCGTAAGAGATAGTTCTTATTCATGTTGCTGTTGTGCTTCTTGCTTTTCATTTGGCCGCTCTGAAGGACATTCTGTTCAGTTTGCTGCACATTTTTCGTTTCCGGTTCAGTTGTTGCACTTCCCTCGCCGTTGTGACTATGTAAACGGTCAAGGACGTTTGAAATGATTTGTTTTATGTTCAGTTATTGCTGCACTCGATTTGTTTTTGTTCGCGCCTACAGAACTCAATTGTTGAATACTAAATACAAATTCACCGCCTGCAAAGGACTTTTGTGATGATTTAAAAGAACTTTTGCTTAGTTTATGTTCGTTGATGCTTATTCAATTGTAAATTGTTAGTTTTGTTCTTTTTATTTTTTTTTAAATTTGCTCAATGAGTTACTACTTCCACTTTGCATTGTGACATATCATCAAGGACATGCGAAATCGCCTAGCCTCGTTGATTGTTGTGAAGCAAGAGCCCATCAACTATGACTTCCTGACGGGGGATAGCGATGAGAATAACCGCGACACCATTGGCTTGCAAACAGGCTCCTGCACTTCTTTCCATCAACAACACTTCCATTATCATCACCACTTCGCGCATCACAACAACAATCAACAGCTAGGATCGTTCAGACACACGGAGGATTTGAACAATAACGAGAGTAGTGTGATAAGCGTCAAAAGTGACCTCTTCGAAGATAAAAAGTGTTTTGCGGGTATACAAAAATTCATCACACGACGCAACTTATATGATTCGGAAAACGGTGCACTATGCTCACCAGATCCGGCGCGAAGGGAACCAAACAAGCAAAAATATTGTAAACCTGCCCCAAAACCACCAGTAGGCCCACCCGGTGGCGATTCAAAACCTCCAGGCGAAGATAAGAATTTACGATTGCTAATTGGACTATTGTCATTGGGCGGAGCTGCCGCAGCGGCACATTATTTGAGTAATCGGGGATCTAAGAGTAAGTCAGATGGCAAGAGCGGTTTAGCAGCAGGACTTCTGATGCCCGTTAAAGTACCTCCAAGCTCAGCAGACTTACCAAAAGAAGTTCCTTATTTATTAGTTAGTGGCGGAACAGCCAGTTTTTCTGCATTCCGTGCTATCAAGTCCCGGGATCCCAAAGCCAAGGTTTTAGTTATCTCAAATGAATACGAACGGCCTTAGATCATTGTCGAATTACATTGCTACTTTTAAGATAACAAAAGTAAAATTTACAGGACGTATCCAGCACCCATCGAGCGCTTGACGGAACAAGCGGTGAGTCCTTTTTGACTTAATTTATTTATATAATAATTAATTTTGAAGTATTTGCATTATTTATCAGTTGCTGACTTGGAAGAGACTCGCGTATTCATTTGACTCGGTTTATTATTTCGAATCATATTTGATTTCCAATCAACAATGTTTTCGGAGTTAGAAGAATCATTTATTTGATCATTTATTCAGAATTAAAAATTTACTTGCATTCGTAATGCTCAAAAATAATGGGATAATACTCCACCAGTATGTTATGAGTTCTGTTAAAATACGAATTTTGGTTGAATACCACTTTGAATATGTTCACAATCTAGTTTGCCATTGTACGTATAGAAATATGCTTTCAATTCAAGTTGAATTCGTTAATTCCAAGAAGAATTCGTTAATTTTTTTTTTTACATGCCATACTTTTGAAAGTCTAATTAAAACAAAGACAAACTTTCAATCCACCATATCTGCATTTTGTATGTCTCTCGTTTCAATGCTTTAAAATATTGTCGAATTCATAATTATAAGTCGACATTTTTTGTTATTGTTGTTGCTTTTTAAAAAAAAAGTTTCGAAAACAAATAGTTATGATAAAACTATCGACAAGACATCGTTTTTAGATGTGTTTATTCTCATTTGTTCGTATTTGAAAGTTTGTCTTGTCCTTTTCTAAATGATTGACATGAATTCTAGCCTTGATATAAAATATTTAACTGATAATCTAGTCTATAACCCCCTGTAAAATTATTTTTTTTTGTTTGTTCAATTTACAATAAAAACAAAAAACTGATAACGTAAATCATTTAAGGGCAAAGTAATATCATAAATGGTATAAAAAGTAAAATAGGAGTAAAATCTACACGAAAATATATAATATTAATTAAAGAAAAAATATAAAAAAATGATGAATTAAACTTAAAATCGGCCTTTCCCTTTCGGTTTTTCTGACCGGGTATAGGACCCGGTACCGTGGCAGGCTTCAACCACAAAACATGAGCCAGCCACCGGGTAACTGATAATCCTTTCTGTTTCAGGTGACTTCATGGGTTGAGTGGCCCAAGCAAAGTGCCTTTTTATGGCATAGAGTTATGCAATTCAATTGTATAATTCTATGACATAAATTGGTCACCGGGGTACTCCCTTTCTGATGGGAAGGTTCATACAATTCAAGTTGTATGAGTTTTCCACTCAGAAGAGGAATACCTGGCCACTTTAACAAATTATCAATGGATTTATTCCGGTTGGGTGGGTATGAAGGGGCTCCATCACCACCCGGTTGCCCCTCTTTCATTTGTGGGCCCTGAATTTATTTGGGTAAAGACGAGGTCACCCCAAGTTCACCTTTCTTTTCAGGTTTCACTTGTTCTCGTAACAATTCATAATTCCTTCGGTGAGATTATCTACAACTTTGCGACTTCGGTCGTTTTCTTTTGATCTCTGAAGACAATTCGTGAATGCGAAATTGTTTTGTAGTGAGTCCTCGTGCCGGGAAAACGAACCCGCCCCACGACACCGCAATGCTAGCCTGCCAGCGCATTCACGCGTCTCCGGACGAGGGCATTCTCGGCAGAAACCGACACCTTCCTCTGCCGAGGCAGCAGAACATCGCTGCAGTCCTTCACGGACTTTATTGAAACTCCTCAAAATCACTACACAAGCTACGGGCGAATGGAACATCAAAGATATTCGACGATCTTGTAGAACGCGTAACGCGCCTCACTGAAACCTGGTTGACTAGCCGAGTATCGAGCAAACCATGGCAAAGCCTGTAAAGGAAATTTTCATCAAGGTAGAGTCGACGCCTTTCCAGTGAAGATATATTGAGGATAGATAAGCGTGATTCATAAAAAATGTAGGGAATCTGGAACTTTAAGGAGACGATCCTGGTAAATCTTTTTTGTACAGCTTCTAGCGTTAACTTCAAACACTTCAAATCAGGCGACCACACTGGCGAACAGTACTCAAGGATGAGACGAAACAACTAGAATATAATTTAACATACGAAATATAGTAATTTCTTAAGATCAAGCCAGAAACACGAGAGGCTTTAGAAGTGATTTCAGAAATATGAACCGTGAACTTCAATTTAGAGTCGAAAGTGACACCTAAGTCCCTGAAATGAGTTACCGTACTTAGGTAAGAACTATTTAACGAAAATTTAAAGCTTATAGGTCAAGGTTTATTGAAAATGAGAGATGAATGCATTTGGAACATTTAGTGTAAGTTGGTTATAAAAACTCCAAAATAAAATGGCATTCAAAACTTCTTGAAGCAGGGCACAGTCATCGTTAGGCGACACTACTTTGAAAACTTTGACGTCATCTGCATAAAGAAGGCAGGAGGAGTTGATGACAATGGATGGTAAGCCATTTATAAACAGAGTGAACAATAGTGGGCCAAGAATGGACCCTTGAGGAACACCTGAAGATGGATGGAAGGGGGTAGAAAGACAGCCTTGAAAAAACACCTGACTGACACGATTGGATAAGTAAGAGGATAAGTATTAGAGAAAATATTCAGGAACGTTAAGAATTTTAAGTTTGCTATGCAAAATATTATGATTTACTGAGTCAAAGGCTTTAGAGAAATCCAAATACAACGTTTCGACTTGTAAACGGTCCTCCGTGGCTTCTGAAGCAACGCTCATGAATTCTAACAAACTGGTTAACGTTGATCGCCCTTTGATAAAACCATGTTGTTCAGGAACGAGCAAATCATGAGGAAGTCAAAAAGGTGCAAGTAGACAGTTATCTCTAGTAGTTTGGAGAAACAGAGTAATAAGGAGATAGGCCGATAATTGGCAACGTCTAAGGTGCCACTTTTTTTTTTAAATAGGAGTAGGGCCCGAAGATAAGCTAGAGTTGAAGAGAAAGGAAGGGGGACACAAATGGAAGTGGCTAATGGCTTCACAAAATGATTAGGAATACCATCGGGACCTGAACTAACAGATTCAACAAGTTCTAAAATAACCTTCATAGCATCTTCCAGATAGCAAGTAAATGGAAATGAAGCGGGTAGCAAGTACAAGGAAATGATGATTGGGAACAAAGGGCTTTTGCCGAAAGTAACTTTAAAAATAGAAGAAAACTGAGTTCTAAAAAGTTCACAAATCTCGAAAGGTGAAGTTGCTCTGCAGCCATTCAAATGTAGCGAGAATGGGAAACTGGAAGATGATTTGAGAAACCGTATATATTTTCAAAGTGGTTTTGAATGGTTTGAGTTTAGAGAGTCTTCAAAACTTTGAAATAAGACGCTTTTGCGATCTGCATCTCTTTCTTAGCTATCGACATCAGATGACAAAAAGCATTACGTGACTCAGGGGATCTGTCAGAAAAACGTTGACGTTCTCGATCTTTGGATTTCAAGGCTCGTTTCACATCGAGAGTTAACCAGGGACAGCTAGCAGAGTTTCTTATACTGACAAGCGGAGTCGAGTTTAAGAAGCAGCGTTTAAGAAGCCATAGAAATTGTCACAACAAGTATCCGAGTCAAGACTGAAAAAGAAGGAGGACCAATCAACAGAGCGAATTGTTTCGGAAAGTCGCTCATAATTAGTTTTATAAAAAATATAGCGCTGACGCTCTTTCCGACTATAACGGGCAGAAGCAATATCGGAAATTTCAAAGCATAAGGGGGATGATGGGGATCATGAGAAATATAAGGAAAAAGAACTGGAAGTGAGCATAACAATGATTGCTCCATACTATCGAAGAATAAGTCAAGGATAAAACGTTAAGAAAATTATTAAATTGAGCCAGGGAACACATGGACATATGGTTAAAGAAGAAATTAAAGGCCGAATATGAAATGAGTCAGAATCAACCTAATTGTCAACCCATGAGAGATAAGGAAGGCTAAAATCTCCACATGAAATAAGGTGACAATTTGAAAAACGCGATAAGAATATACTGGATATTTCGGTGAGGAAGGTATTGTAGACCGAAAAAGGAGACTTAGAATGTATACAACTTCAAAGACAAGAAGAGAAAGGGAAGACGAAATAACTATTTTTGCCCTCACACATTCTACAGAAGCAGTGAAAAGTAAATTTGTTGGAGGGTCGCCAGTACAGGTATTCTTGTAGGCGACCAGGACACCTCCTCCATCTAACTTGTTGGAGGTTGATCTATCACGATTGCCCCTAACAATTGTATGGTTAGGAAAAATTACAGAGTCAAATATACCATCAGTCAACCAGGATTCAGAAATACAGATTACATCATCGCTAGAGAGAGAAAAAGATAAAGCTAGATCCTTTAGCTTGGATCTTAAGCCCCGAACATTTTGATAATAAATAGAAAATGGACTTTTAAGAGTGTTATTCTGGAAGTTTTTAAGGAAGAACCAATGTTATCGCTTTGGCATGGAGCTCGGTGGAGAACGAACATTTTTTTTCTTGAAGTTGTGAATGATTTAACAAGCACTCCAGGTGGCCGGAACAGTCAGTTTGAAAGAAGCTATTACTCTGTTGATCAAGTTGTGCTTCGTCAGCTTCTGACAACTAATTATGTATGATGCGTTGATGAGACTTTACGTAATATACACGTCAAAATCAACTTCTTCTAAAATTTTTCCTCTTTAATACTTTTTCAGGAAAATCATTAACTGAACTCAATTAAGTAGCTATACGCGAGCAACTTTCATAAGTAATTAGCTCTTGTATTCTGACGAAAAATATCAAAATTTAAAACCTAATATTTTAAGCTGCCATTTGCACCCAAAATTTATTATTTTGCCCTATCTAGAGTAAAAATAATCCGAATCAGATGCTCAAATTCAAAATAACAGTTCCCAAAGCTAATAAATGAAGCGTGATTTGCTATTTTAGTAGCAACTCATGGAATCATTTGAAATGGCTTAAATTGGAAGCATTTATAATATACAACAGAGCGTTTGCTTTAAATAACTCGTTACTTTCAAAGTTGTGGTCATGAAAATCATAATATGCTTTAAAATAAGTATACCTACGAAAATTTTGCCTTTCCGGTTGGTGGTGCCAACGAGATTTTTTAAATGTTATCAGCCTAATGCTGGAATCATTCAACGTCTATCGAACTGAAAGTGCTAGTTGTTTTGCTTGGGGCAACAGCACTTCTTAAACAAAATCTTATTGAATTTTGTAATGATTTTCGAAATGTCCGTGTAGGATATGAGTGCCGGTTGTCCGGCACAAGTGTTAGCGAGCAATAAAAAACACCGAGCTCAGCTAACTAACTTCGCTTAACGACAGCGTACACGTGTTTGACGACTAGCACTTGCGGGATCATATGAGGCGGGTTTTTGTCGAGCCGCAAAGCTACACTACAAAATATTTATCACGCGTGCTCTACTCTACGGGACGTAGTGAACAGTTTTTATTATCTTTAGTAATGTTCTATTATGTGTCAATTAAGCTACTCTGCAGTGATTCAACTTTTTTTTCTTGTTAAAGTTAGCGGAGACGGAGGCTTGAGACAAACGCAAACATTACACAAAAAGCAACCGTTACTTTCTCCGAAGAATGTCGTTGCATTACAAGGGGAATGTCAAACCTAAAGATGTTAAAGTGACTGAAGTGAACCACTCATCTCTGCCTAAAGGATGGAAACTTGACGGATGTAGTTTACTTGACACTAGTAAAATAACAAACTAAGCAATTTCGTCGGGGTGAACACCTTATCTCTTCAGGAGCAGCCACTCCTGATCACTATGGGGCTGCTCGACTGCTTATGTTTATTACAATTTCTGTAGGATTGTATTGAAATAATGGACTCGTTATACGGTTTTTAGCTTTACGGCGAAGTTTCACGGAATCTGTCTAGGCAAAATGATGAAGTATGGGTGTTGTCATGTCTGTGTTTTAGAAACTTATAGTCAAAAGTAGCCAAGACCGCATGATCACCTCGGTTTTTGTTTTTAAAGATATTTATGGATTTTGATGACGACCTGCAAAGTTTTTGCTTCAAATTTTTTCTTTAAGATTTCCTTCATCTTCTACATCTTTCATAGTTAGCGCCTCTAAAGTACACGCATTTTGGTATATTATCTACTTTAAAATGATTGTCGACTCATTAGTGTCTCTAATGATTATTTAAATTTCTTCCGATACACAATTCAGCATATTTTCACGAGACAGCTGGCATGGCAAAAGTTTTAATTTACATACATAAATCTGTCTGTAAAAATATTAACCGAAAACGCAGCACTTATTTTCTTAGCACATCGTCAATTATGGTTTGATTTCCGATTGTTACCGAGGTGTGATTGCATAAACACATATGCCCGTCCTATCCGGTATCATCAGCAACCATGACTGCGTCACTCAAGTGGTCAATGACTGTACTTGTCTCTTGACTCCATGCTTGCTTTAACATGTCCAGGTTGTTCGTTTACCGAATTCCTGCATAATTACTACAATTTTTGTTTTTAAGACTGTCATGGCTGCTACCTTCTTTTTTGTTAGTCACAAGACTTGTCAAACACATGACTTACCAAAAACATGACTTTTCAGGAAGTGGAAACATTCCGTTCTGCTGTCTTTCCAAGTTTTTTTTTGGATATGTGTCATTTGCGGTTTAGAATTCCGGGTCGTCTAGAAAATGTGGTGCGGAACGGAACGTACTGATAACAAAATACCTCGGAATGCAACCAAATTCCGTGGCACATTGCCTTTCTTTGGCATAAACAACTCAAACCAGCTGTCCCCAACAATTTCCAATAATGTTGAGGTTGAGTGATCGTGCTGGCCAATCGAGAAGTTTCTTTCTCTTCGTAAAAAGATTTCCTGGCGGTATGTACGGATGCGTTATCCTGTTGAGAAATTCGCGGAATCTCTGCAATAGTCATCAAATCGGCACATCTTTATTATTCAACAGCTGTGCATACTTATCAGCGTTCATTTTGCCACTAATGAACGCTACTTCTGGTTAGCCGTTATGTCATCAACGATTCTTCACCATTCTGCCGCTACTTAATATTATTTTCTTCTTTTGAATGGCATGGAAATAATTTCTCAGCCATTTGGGCCATCTAAATTATGTTTTTTTTTTGTCCGAAAACATGACACACTTTCACATCTCTTAGGGTTCGGCCACATTGCGATTTTCCTGTCGTAACCAGCGATTTTTAGACGCAAATACGAACACACTTCGACAAGATTTGCAAAGGAACTTCAGGCATGCGCAGAACTAATATGCTCGTTTGAAGGTATGTATGCCTTTGTCAGGAACACATGCGCTAACTCATTTGTGCGCTATACAAGAAACTTCCGTGCACGTCAGCGTCAAATGGCCAAATGATTTGCGCCTGCGCGAGTATCACAAAAACTACCTACTAAACTGGTTTTAGGAAAAATCGCAAATTCCTGCGACTGCCGACCTGGACAAAAAAAGTCGAAAACCGAAGTGCGACTATATAGTCGTAGTCTGATGCATCCCAAAATGGTCCTTTTAGTAAAGAGAGTTTAACGGTGGTTTCCGCTTTAGCTTTCGACGTTGAAAGTGTAGCAATTTTTGTATAACATTTTGTAGGCTGCGTACCACGATTGCAATCCCTGCTTGTCTGCCTATTTCATTTGCATTGAGAGCCGCACTGTAAACCTCCTTCAAAATTCGACGTTCCTCGTATTTTGTTATTGCTCTTGATTGACCAGGTAACTTTTTTCCCGTGATTCTCCGGATCTGCAATCAAATTCGATGCAATTTATTAACTTCTGCCAACACTTCGTGCGATTTCTACAATAGTTTTATTTCGACGCTAAAAATATATGTATAAATATATATGTATATATATATATATATATATATATATATATATATATATATATATATATATGTATATATATAGATATATATGTGTATATCTATATATTGTATATATCTTTATATTGTATATATCTTTATATTGTATATATAAATATATATATATATATATATATATATATATATATATATATATATATATATATATATATATATATATATATATATATATATATATATATATTGTAACCTTTAACGATCTAATCTTAAATGTGCTGTCGTGCTGCCATCTGTCTTTTATTTCAAGCAGTACGTAGAAGAAGAATGAACGTCGCCATTGGAAAAAGTGTCAGTCCATTGACAGCAGCAAAGCTAGATACCTCGTTAGACAAACGAATTTGAAATCAACCATCGCTTAAGTTTACAACTGTAGGTATGGGGTAAGCTGTCCATATTGTATATTAATCGAACTTCCAACATACGGGAAGCAGTGTGGGACTATGGAAAATCAAGTAAACCGATAGCAATTGATGACAGCGTTCCATGCGGCTGATGTAGATTTTGCAACAAGTGCATCAGTTGCCCAGTTATGGGCTTTATATGTATGCTGATATTGAACAACAGTTCATACAAAACGTTGATGTCAACGGATGTTATGCCAATGGAACTATGGCCAGCGCACCTGGTGCCTATCGGCCGGACGCCAACTAACGCGATTCTACCCTTGATGTGGTTCAGAGCACTTTGCCACCAAGTAGAAACGAGGAAAGTGTACATAATCTATAAGAACGAATCGAACGATTGCAGCAGGAATGGGTACTGTTGCTGCTACATAGGGAAATTTAATAGTTACACCAGCCACAACAACGGACAAGCAATCCTACGGATTAATTTTCCTGAGGTTGTGAATTCATTCCCAAACTTTGCTGACGATATGAAGTTTACTTATATAAGTGACTAGCAGATTTCAACCAACTGCTCAATGTCCATCAATGTAGAACTGAGATGAAATATCTTTTCTTGCAACATAAATTGTGCGGTATAGCTGGGATATACATAGGTACAACGGGGTGCCGATAACTGTGCCTACAACTTTGATGATTTATGCCATGCCATGCGACTCAAATTTCGTAAACAATATTTGCGGGTCGATGTGGATCAACAACTAAACAGACGTGACCGTAAAATTGATACAGAATATCCCCAGTCAGGCCGACATCGATTAAGTGGAAAATAATGGAGACTTTCATTAAATCTTGGCAAATTTGGCCAGCAATGTTAAGGTTACTGTAGTCCGCGTGGTGTAGTGTTAAGAGCACTCATCTCGTAAGCCGGAGGTTTCTGATTCAACTCTCATTGGCAGCCACGAGATTTTATTCACATGGTGGAGTGCCGACACATTCGATCTTGATAATGAGATATCCAAGTATATCTAAGCAAAGGCGCTGTAGTGCTACATAATTAATTCTATTTATATAAATGCTACTATGTACAAAACTAACGATGTGAAGACTGCCGCTATGACTGATTCCAAATTGATGACTGCTGTTAAGACTGACAGCTCACACGAAGGAAGTGCACTGTTCTAACTGCCAATGGTTTGGCTACTATCAGAGAACCTACCCTGAGGAAAAGGGACCAGCCAACGCATACTTGAAGTATCAATCCATTCAACATCGTTTTGTTGAGCGCCCAAAGCATGCCTTCATGTAGGGTCATGTTGGTTCCTGGACTTGACTGCCAGTTGGTTTTTTCCTCGGCACATTTTTTTAAGCTTGATGTCGAAGGCTTTCAAATTGTTCTTCTTTGGCCCGAGTTGGTCGCTGGATATATGCTTTGTACGCTTGGTTCCTTTTTTCAATCATTCCCTGGGATTCTTCGTTTTACAAGTCGTTCCTACTTTTCTTTGGCTGGTACTCCAAGACCTTCTCGGCTACTCCTTTCACCACATCTCTTACTGTCTTCCACATGGTTTTGTGTCATCACTACTTTCTCCCGCCTGCTGGGATATTTTGATGTGATTTTACATCACTGATATGTATGTGGACATTACTGAGCTATCATTTAGCTAAACTTTGGTCAGAAAAAAAATCACGGACATCATTACGATTCGCTAGACTGATTTGCCTAGTCAACGAACCAAGCCCATATAACATATGTATGTAGAAAAATCGTGTATGATTGTTTTAATCGGGGGAAATTCAAATGGCTATAACTTCTGTAACTTTTATTTAAACTTATAGAATAAAATGATGTTTTAAAGAACTACTTAAAAGGGTGATTTCATCCAATTCAATTAAACTTATACAGTTTTACTGACGAAAATGCTAAATCCTACTATTATTATTAGCAACGTTCAACGAATTTCAACCTTTAAGTTACAATATTTGTTATTGGATATACTTCCATGATTTTTAAGAACTTTGTGATCGAAATTTTACAAAGACCTACTAGTATCCCATCTTGTCTGTCCGTCCGTCTGTTTGTCATCTATCCGTACGTCAGAAGAGATTTCTTCAAGAACTATAGAAGCTACGAAGCTCAAACTTTGTGAAAAGGTCAGGTGGTCTCTTAAAACGTTGGGCCTCATAACGAAGTGACCTTTCAAAATTATTTTCATCAAATGTAGTCGAGTAGGGTATCAAATGGAAAGTCTAAGCACTTTCAGAATCTGAAAAAAATGTCATTTATTGCATCAGAGGGTCCAGGGGGAAGCAAAATGGACGAACAATATTTGTGTCCCCTCTCTTCGCGATTGCACACCCTTGAGCCGAAGATTTGAAAAAACACGAAGGTTAATCGTTATGAATACGAGGTCAACAAATACCTCAGAAGTCAAAATTCACTCAACTCGGTTAATAATTGTATGATTTGTAAATTTTACATGTTCCCCCAAAAATCGAGGCGGTGCCTTAAACTTTTTAAAATTTCAGAGTAATGTAGGCTGATATAAGACCCTTACGCTTACGAAAGTTCATCGGAAACAAATCATAATAAAGTGAGTTATCGCCATTTCGATTGTATGGAATTACATAAACAATAACACATGTTGATAGATGATACATATTTCGACCTAGGTAATCTTATTTTCTTCGGTTTTTCATGAAAATTTAAGGAATAGTGTTTTACTTGAATACTTCTGATGAGCCGAGCATTAATTAAATTATTTAACATGGAACAAAGTCGTGGCTATTATGTTGTTATGGAAGTAATTCTGCATTTTTTGAATGAATTTGAACAATTTCTTACATAAATCAATGATGAATAATTCAAGTCATCAATTAATGACATCATAAAAAAATTGTCGAACCCTAGGATCATTACAATCTCTTCTGTTAGGAGTTCTCTCCTGCCTCCTCGACTTGTTTCACCTCTAAATTGTAAGTACTTATCTTAAGTCATCCCTTAAATTCAATCAAGTGTTAAAAGCATGTACGTTAAATGTTGAAGTTGGAGAAAAATAACTCAAATTTATTCAATTCTCTCATTTAAAACAGCCACCATTTCGTTTTACGATTACTGATGCCACTAGCTGATCCATTCCTCAAAGATATTTATGATAACTATCATTCCTGAAACTTTCATGCAAATCCTAGCAAACCTGTAATGTCTGAGTCGGTAAAGCCATATGTTTCCATAGTAATACAGCGCATATGTCCATAGTAATTCAGGAAAATTCAAACCGCTATAACTTCGTTACATACTTAATCTTAATCATAGCCAGTTGTGTATCTAATTTTATTGAGTTTAAGGGTACGGTTACGGTTTTATTCAAATAAATGTAAAATTGATAAATCATACTATTACTAACAAAGTTGAGTGAACTTCGACTTCTCATATATGTGTTGTTGTTGTTATTGTACTAGGTCTACATTCAGGATTTTTTCAGATTTTCCGAATGAAAGGTGGGAGGGGGACTACGCAAAAATTCCGTACATTTCCCCTTCTCCTGCCCCCCTCGGTACTGATAAGGTAACTTTAAGATTTTTTTTTAAAAGATTTCATAAAGACCTTTCTAATGCCACCCGACTCTACTACCAATGGCGGAAAATTTTTTGAAGGGTTACCTCGCTATATGGGGACATCCCCTTGAAACTTTCCCGGCAAAAAATTTCACTCCAAAACTTTCAAGAAGCCATGATTTCTGACCTTTTCAAAAACTTTCTCGGCTGTAGCTCTTATAGTTTCGGAGAAAAACGGCTGTGACATACAGACGGACGGACAAGCGGACACAGGACGTGATTTCAAAAGGGTTTTGTATTTTAGTACAAAACCCTAAAAATTAATTCCATTTTTGGAAACTATTGAAAGTACGTCGGTCGACAACGAATGTTAGACGTTGCCGTTATACGAGTATATCGTCAGGAATATTTGTAAATCGCTTGTTTTTGACGGATTTTGTTAATTATTGACGTATAAAGTCCACAGCAGAAAGGCAAATCATGAACAGCGGTACACAAGTTCGGGTAGAACACGTAAACAAGTTAATTCAGTACTTTGTAGCTATGCTTGATTGATGGTTTGGAAAGCAGAATTTCATTTCGAATTCATGCAAATACTTCAGTTTTCATCAACGTGAGTTGCATGGAATTAATTCTCGAGATCTAAGGATACTGTTTCACTGTTGCTCACAATCCTCTCTATTAGCAAATATTTCTCCTACGGAAGTCACTAATTAGATTGTGTATCTAATTATCGCACCGAGAAATTTGTGCTAAGATTTGAAGAGCCTTTTATGTTTGTTCTACTCAATCTCTCGACCTACGCTCAAGTTTGTGGTATGTGGAATACTAACCGGAAATTCAAATAGGGCTGACGCTAATTAGATAGCTCTTATTCCTTCCTGCCGAACTTTTAGCATGTTGATTAGTTTGCATTTCTTCGAGCGTTTGTTGAGAACTTAAATTGCAGTCATACCGAAACTAGATCAGTCTAAAGTTTTAAGTTGAGGAAGTAAAATATAAGTCCATGAAACATAATTGGAAAATTGGAAAAAAATTAATTAAGACGACATTCTTGAAATTAACAAGGAAATTATGTATTTTAGGTGCGCTAGCATTTACTCCAGTTCAATTCAGGGTGAAAATTGAATTTCTAGATGAATTTACATATTTTTTTGAAGTGCATATATTTTCGCACTAGAACAGTTTTCTTCATTAGAATCGCCAAATTTTCTGAACAACGAACGAAACTTTATTTTTAGTATGTAATCAATTTTCCTCTCGTAGTCTAAAAATTATATGCACTGCATTCAGCGTGAACGAAACAACCCGAAGACCTTCTCGGTGTGGGAAATCGCTTTTCACATAGTAATAATAATTATGATTTTGTTTATTGTAACTTTTATACGTGCTAAGAATGTGTGGTAGAGGACCAAGACATTAGAATTTAAAAAGATCTTTATTGAAATTCGTAAATATATACAATGACTCTTAGTTTGATCTTACTTTTAGCGGCCAATATTCCTTATCAAAAGTAACTTAATATTATGATAATTAATATTTCACCTTAGTAGCTATAACTTAAGTAACATTGCTGATTATACGAGTATATACGAGGCAAACGCAGTAAAGGAATAAGATGTTCGTATGAGTCTAAGAAAGATGACAATGGAACGTGAGGCTATTGGTCTGAACAGTATCCAGCATAATTACACACCTACACAAGCTTTATGGCTAATGATTGTAAAACAACCTGTACAAGAGGCTTTCATAATGGAAGCATTATTTGGATTCAACAGAGAGGAGCTTTAAAACATATAGATAATCATGATATGGGGCGTAGGAAAGGTTAACTTGGAAAACAGAGGCTGTGAATTTGAGTAATTTGGTCTTTTTTCAAGTGCGCTTTATTGATTGAATCGTTATGAATTTTATTAACACACATAGCAAGTTTTAAAACATCAAAGTATTCTAAAACACGTGGTAATCTAAATTAAAACAACATTTAACTTAAAAAAATTAGTCAAAAGCATGTTGAGTGCTCCTTCCAGAAGGTCTTTATAACCTTCCTAGGGTCCGAAACAAGTTTTCTAATAGCGTGAACTTGTGACTTGAACTATGCATCCAATACTTGGATAAGAAATCGTTCAAATCTTTTCGAAAGGTGCTGAGTTTCTTTCAAAGGCATATTGCAGGTGCCATTTTGATCCAGCTTAAATAATTTTTTGAATGCTTAGCTGATTGAACATATTCAAATTAAACACTTTTCCTCGAGTTTTCATAAAAATTGGATGTAAATAAGAGTACCTATGTCAATTTGAAATATGTATCAACTATCAACATGTGTTATTGTTGTTGCAATTGGATACAATTGAAATGGCTACATTTGACTTGACTATAATTCGAGTTCCATAAAATTTTGTGAGCATAAAGATCTTATATAAATCTATAGAACTGCAAACTTTCAGGAAGTTTCAGGATACCGATTTTATTTTACGGGTCCAAGTGTAAAATCTGTAAATCATACTATTTTTAACAAAATTTAGTAAATTTCGCTTTCTAAGGTACTTGCTGCCCTTGTACTCATAAAAACCCACCCCCATGATTATTTTCGTATTTTTTTTTTGTCGTTTGTAATTCAGATTGTAAAAGCTCTAATCAAGACTTTTCATTTGATGCCCCACTCAACTACCTTTGATTAAAAAAAATTTAAGCAGACTAAATTCACATACAAACATCAGCCACCGGTTCAAATGCTCGATTTAAAATGCGTTAAACAACTTCCACCGACTCGACTTTAACCTACTTTATTTCCGTTTCCCTTCCCTCCGATTCGAGGAATAGAATAACACTAAACCGTTAACCGAACATACGCGCTCTTGAATATTCACACGGTGCCCGAAATACACTACTTGAACTCAGACCAATTCAAACTACTCCAACAAAAAAAAAACCAAACTATGGCACCGCGTACCGACCGCAACGCAAAACCGACCTTTCGCGAATTATCGAAACACTACCCTCTTGGCGACATACTCACATTCGCCGTCACTTCCCTGTGAAAAAGAACGGGTTTGCTGAAAAAAGAAGACTGGGCTAACCTAGCAATGCATTTTAATTTTTGAATTCTTTTCAACTATTGGGTGTACAACTTTATAACCGGAATTTTTTAACAAAATTCGATGCTTTATTGTGGAAAAATCTTACAACATATTTTATTCAAAGTATTGTCCATCGGAAGCTACAACATTTCCCCATCTTTCAGGAATTCCAAAAACGAATGTATCCAATTTCGGATGCCTTACTCTGAAGTGAAGCGTATTCCGGTGAGGGCGTTTTGCATCGAGAGAAATAAATGAAAGTCAGACGCAGCATGGTCCAGACTATAAGGCGGGTGGGCCAAAACTTCCCATCCACTATGCTCTAAATAGTTTTTCACGGGTCTTGCAACATGCGGCTGAGCGTTGTCACGATGAAAAATTAAAGCCTCGTGTCTGGTCGCATATTCCGGGCGTTTTTCGATGATGGCACGCTTCAAACGTATTAATTGTGTTTGGTAGAGGTCACCTGTGATTGTCTGGGCCGATTTTAACAACTCATAATATAACGGCCCCTTCGGATCCCACCAAACACACTGCATAACCTTGGCGCCATGGATATTTGGCTTCACCGGTGATTTGGCTGGTTGGCCGGGCTTCACGTTTGACTTTTTGCGCTTGGAATTATCATAATGGATCCATTTTTTATCCTAAGTCACGATCCGATGCAAAAATGATTTCTTTTTATTGCGCTCAAGCACCATTTCAACGTCTCTCGGCTTCAACTCATAGGGGACCCAATTATCTTGCTTCTGAATATATAATTATCTTGCTTCTGAATATATCTGGTGGCTTTTACACGTTTCAAAATGGCTCGCTGAGTCACTCCCAATGATTTGGCAAGCTCGTCTTGCGTTTGACACGAATCCTCTTCGAGTAGCGTCTACGATTCTTCGTCTTCAAACTTTTTTGGCTGTCTTGGGCGTTCTTTGTCTTTGATGTTGAAATCGGAACTTTTGAAGCGTTGAAACCATCCAAAACACTGTGTTTTCGCTAAAACATGGTCACCATAAACTTTTAAAAGCAAACGATGACTTTCCACAGCAGATTTCTTTGCAAAAATGACCCAACCGAACCTCCCGCAAATGCTGTCCTTCTTTTCGAAGTTATTCATCGTGAAAAATAATAATGATGCACACAAGATAAAATTGCTTTATTGACTGATTTTGATAGCTGTTAAATGTACCTTCAAAATGACATATATATAAAGTTCGAGCTTTCACGATATTTGCTAGTACGGACATCTAGCGTCAAATTCCGGTTATTAAGTTGTACACAATAAACAATATATACAATATAACAGCATTCTTCATTGTTATCAAATAAATATCTACAATCCGTTCAGTAATTTTGAAATTTCAGTATTTTTTTTTTTTTGAACAACTCTCAAATTTTTAAACTCCTTTTGTTCTTAATGTTTTTATGAGACTATAGTTAAGTTAACAACGAAGCATTTGCTTATTTTATCCATATGATTTACAAACATTATTCATTTATTGCATAATGGGATGTGCGCCAGGAAATTCTTTGTATTACATGATTGGCTTAAAAGCACTTTTTTGTTAAATTTCATAGTGAAAGCTGCAGTACCAGTATTTAAATTCTAGTAGTTTCTTACAATTTTACATTACATTCACTAACGAGGCTATTTATACCATGATCATTTCCCGTTGTTGTTCAATACATTTAAAACTTAACCTAACATTAATCTCTAAAGGAAATTAACCAATTATTTGCTTGAACTCACAATACTTTATATACCTTGTGAAATTATAAAACAATTAGACTAGTCACTAAGCAACTTGATTGGCATTATGCATAAAATACTACTGTGTCCAAAAAATAAGGTGACATTTGAATTTAAACTGGGCGCGTCGAAGGATTTCGAGAATTATTTTTTTTAGGTTGGTAGTACTGTCAGTGACATCTATGTCAAATTTACATGTTAAAATATTCATTAGTGTTTGAGATACGTGTCGTTTTGTGAGCTGCTAAAAGTTGGTTTTTCGTTTTTTTCGAATTTTGTTGGCGGGATCAATGTTCTGCTGCGGATACGTTGAAGATGGTGCAGAATGCCTTTGGTAATGAGGCTATGTCCAAAAAAATGTTTACAAGTGGTAAAGTGAGTTCCAAGCCGGCCGTGAACGTGTCGAAGACGAAGATCGTCCTGGGTGACCATCAACCTCTTCTCTTCTTTGATTATCGTGGTGTTGTGCATTATGAATTCTTTCCGCCGGGCCAAACAGTCAACAAGGAATATTTTTTAAACGTTATGCGTCGTTTGCGTAACGTTATCCGCCTAAAAAGGCCAGAATGGTGGAAAGACAATTCTTGGTTTTTACACCACGACAATGCACCATCCCATGCTGCACTCGTAGTTCGTGATCATATCGCCAAAAACTGAACCCATATCGTTCCGCAACCACCGTATTCACCTGATCTGGCGCCGTGCGACTTCTGGCTGTTCAGCAAGCTCAAAAGACCGCTCCGAGGGCACCGTTTTGATACGGTAGAGGAGATTCAAGCCGCAGCGAAGACGGAACTGAAGACCGTCCCGGAAACCACGCGTATCTCAAACAATAATGAATATTTTGACATGTAAATTTGACATAAATGTCACTGACAGTACTACCAACCTAAAAAAAATAATGCTCCAAATCCTTCGACGCGCGCAGTTTAATTTCAAATGTCACCTTATTTTTTGGTCACAGTAGTATATGATTACCTACATTCTGGCAATGGTTTGCGTACATTTATGTACTAACTAATCATATACGATTGATAATGACTATAGAATGGTAGGCTAGTTGTTGATGGCTACATCATATTAAAAAACAATATTGAGAAAGCATTTGTTACCTTTGTTCAAAAGTAAAATCTAATAGGCCCTAACTAACATTCTATCCTCCACAAAAAAATCCTTATCAATTGCAGTAACTTATCCTACGCTAACTACACGCGAACATGATACACACTTAAACCACTTCTGAGAAACGAAAACGACGTTCGTTTATATAATTTGCGCAGACAAAGGCAAAGAAATGAAGCCTTATCATTGACAAATTTCAAAAGCTATTATAATACTTTGCTTCCTTTATATACTATCAACAGACCCTCATGCTTGTAGTCGGTTTGTAAACTAAGGATTTATTAAATTACGAGTATGTCAATAAGTCGCTGAATAACATTTGACTCCCTATTTCTTTGAACATTTCATTCTATAAATATTGATATATGTACATATTTATTTTTATATCTTGCTTAGAAAACTGATCCAAAAAACTAGAATCAATCGATTGTTGTGAACATGTGAGCTGCTTAACTATACAGCTTGGGTTTGAAGGAAAAATGAGCTGCGACTCGGAATGTTCTGTTTAATCGCCAGTCAAAATCTACCTTTACTGTTAATTTTTGATCATGCATTATATGTATATCATTTAGTTTTGTTGCTATATATATAATGACTATGTTTCGTTTATGTATTTACTTTTTGAAGTAATTTTGGCTGTGTTCTGAATAAATGTAGTACGAGTAGTTCCAAAATTTCAAGACGAAAAAATTTTATTGTATGAATGAAGAAACGTGCAATTAAACTCCAAAACATGTTTATAGGCTCCTTACTTAGTGCCACACAGTTTAAGGAAAAATTGCAAACAATGGGATGTGCACTTGCTAAGCTAGTTTACTTGCTTTGTCGGAATTGGTACAATTGCTATTGCCAAGCATCTTAAATTCAAATGGCTTCTTTCACGAATAATTTTAATTAGATCGTTTTTCGAAGACTAAACCTATCACAATTTACTTTACCCATGACATCTTAGCGTTTTTCGGATGTCAAGTTTCAAAATTTTTTTACTAGGGTAAATTTCTGCAAGCTAGTGCAGGCAAGATTGCTTTGTAAAATTCTTATTTAAATGGAACTTTTTTGCCCTAATAGAGAATTATTGGTCTTTGTTACTTATTCCTTAGTCATTGGTGAATCATCAATAACGGCAAGTTGATCTTTCGCCGCATCAGTTAGGTTTTGCGAGATTTTCTTCATTTGCTTGCAGTTCTTAGTCCCAAAGTCTTAAGTTCCCAAACCTTCACTGTACAATCATCCGGACCTGATGTGACTTTATCATATTTTGTGAGAACGATCGATGTGACGCTCTTGGTGTAACCTTGGAAAACAGACACAGCTGGAATATGATCTCTGAAATCCCGAAGACGGGATTTTGAAGCTCGCGATGACGTGTCCACAAGCCTTTGTGTGTTGTGGGTGGATACATGTGTAAGTTCATGATCATGTCTGGATCCGGCGAGTCAAATTCTTTGAAATGATTATATTTGCGCTGGTATGATTTAGTTGTGAATACATGTCGTAACATGGGGTTTGAATGACTAACTCTTCTGACAAATCAGAAACTTGATGGCCTCCTGTCGAATTTCCATGTTTTACCTTTGGGCAATAGGGAGCTATCGGGCTTAGGATATAGTCAGTCACGCTAGGGGTGTTAGTGAGAGAAAAGGACATATTTCGCCTATTGTGTAACAGTGCGATATGTCCAACTCCACCAAGTTACTTTGATTCAGGGTCAGCGCATCCACTACTCCCGACGTTGACCATTCACACTTCGACAGTTTCAGGACTCGCAGTAACTTACACTCGATTATCATAGGTTACAGTCCGATGGAAGACTCGACGTACGCTCACTTAAATTCACTACTTTCACTTCTTGTTCTTATTCTGCAATAGAATGCGCAGTTCCTCGTTTAGCCACAGGCTATTTAAAAAATCTATTTCATCTAACCTCTGACAATGTCCATTGAGCACTTGAAAGGCTGACGCGGTGTTGGGTGAATTAAAACCAGTTAAATTGATTTCCTTGCGATACACGAAACTTCTCTCCACAAATATTTTACCCAATCTGGTGTAGCAACGGAAATCGAACAAGTCCTCGAGTGGAATACATTACCCGTGTGCTGCGCGCTGGAAAAAAACCTAACCCCACAATTCCTAGCTCACTCCTCGGCCGACGTATGATGGCGTTTCAGTCGCAGAGATCTGTCGTTCAACCTTTTCCACTAGTTGGAAAATTGTGTATGGATGACAGATCTCTATGGGGTATCGCTCCGTGGGATCGGCGGCGTTTACAAACTTTGACCTTTTGATCAATATATCTATAACGAAAGGATCATCGCGGGGACATGAAAATTTTACGCACTTTACTGTGCATAGTTTTTACATATCTATTATAGTTCAGATACTGATCAAAACGAATAACGAGGCATTGAACACAGGGTTCAAGCAATATCCCCTCTGATTTCACTTCACTCCCCATAATGTGAAATTTTTTCCAAATTATATCTCGGGTATTGACTGGCCAAACGCGGCGTTGTCCGAAACAAATTTGTTTCACATTTCTGCGCAATCACTTTCATTTACCAATGGTCCGTGAAGGCTTGCCCATCGTTGAACATTTTCTAAGATTTTTTTGAACGGGTGATGTCTTTTGATCCGCTGTATAAATAATGCAGCCACTATCCCTCAGAATCCCAAGTCATCATCAGATTTCCATCAGTCACAAGAAATGATTTTTCATACAAAACTTTGCACATCCTTTGAATAGGTATCTGAAGAACTTATCCTGAAGGAGTTTGAATATTAGTTCGGTGATTTCGGCTCGGTATGAGGTTGGAGGTCAATGTTTCGTTGAAATGATAAATGGATTCCCAGCTCAGGCTTGCTTGCTTTTTTGAGTGAGTAGGCGCATTTCCACTTCTAAGAGTCATCTGAAGATGACTAAAAGGAGTCAAAATGCGTTTTTTTACTCAAAAAAGTAGGGCCAAATTGCTTTTCAAGGACAAAAAAATTTATTCAATGTTGATGACTGCATATCATAGTTTGACTACAAACCATTGCAATGAATCATGCGACGCCGCTGGCGACCACTACTAACACACCTTGCTGCTAGGTGGCTTGTCATTTCACGTTGGCTGCGACGGGCGCACATCCCACGGCAATTTTGTCGTGGGATGTCAAGAGGAATTGACAGCTACATGGCAGCGAAGTGTGCACGTAGTGGCCGCCACCCAAGAAGAAGCAAGAACTGAAAAAAGTAATATACGACAAAGTTCATTTCAATCCCCGGTGGAAAAGAATAACAGGCAAAAAGGTAAGGAACCGTCCCGACACCGAATTCATCTATACAATTGCCATTTATCATGTTAAATACGCACAAAATGACAAAAGTCAATTGCAGGTATCGACCGATAAATTAGAGTATTACTTCAAATTCATTGACGAATTTGAGATTCATGATGATTTGGAGGTGTAAAACGAATGAGTTTATTGCTTGAACTGGACAAAGGGGAATGCACAAAGGAAAGGAATCGAGAGCGCGAAAGTGTTGCTGCCAAAAGACTTTTCCAAATAAATAGAAGCATACGGTCAAGGTCAGGACAATATCGACATAGATGAATGGGACTCGGATTCAGATATTGAAATTTTGGATCATCTTTGTTGTCAGTACGATCGTTGGATCACTCATCGGATCAGGTTAGTGTTAAAATAATAAATATTAAAAGTCCAAGTACAAATGATACCTCAAAAGATTTTACGGAACCAATTGATAAAGTTCGAGACGATTCAATAAATGATTTGATGGCAACAATTGCGAATGTTGCTGAAGAGAAAGCTGACCAGAAAGACGATCCAAATTGGATGGTGGTGAATTGATGCGTTGCGATAAATGTCCAAAAGTATTTCACCAAAATTGTCACATACCAGCTATAAGTTCCTTACCAGATGAAAGTGAAGCGTGGCAATGTTTGCTATGTGTTAATTTAGCGGAACTGGCAAGTTCAGCTGAATGTGAAAGACATAATGCAGGAGAACTTGGCGCAAATGAATTAAAGATTATACAGAGGATATGTTTAGGATTATATTGCCAATACGAGCAAAGTTTACCATTTAGAGAGCCAGAACCTGCAACACACACTGCATATTATGAAATAATTTGTCGCCCTATCTCGCTAGATGTTATCCGAACTCGTTTGGATCCATCAAGTCCGAATCACTACAAAGACATTGCCACATTTGTAGCTGACGTTCGATTGTTGTTCAAAAATGTATACTTATATTATCAGGAGGATTCAAAAACATATGCGCATGCCCGTTATCTAGAACAATTTTTCGAAGAGCAACTGGCTAAATGGCTTCCTAAATACGCTCTCGTAAACAAATGAGAAACGAATGCAGATGAATGTCCTGTGAAAAAAAATGCGCAAAAATTCCGAATGAATGCCCTTAGAAAACAGAACAATTTCAACTGTTGGATAAGAAAAATCAAAAACGAGATAAAGGAGATTATATTTGCTAGTTTTAGCATCGTAAGTTTAGGCGTGTACTTACGCTATCGCCTGTTGATGTCGCACATTGACACATTTAAACTCTTAGTACAAGCAAAATATTAATTTATTGTTTAAACATAACTATACCTAAAATAAGAAACCATTTTTATTTACTAGAAAGAAAGCATGTAGTTATTCCAAATATGAAATGTTCATTGAAAATTTCACCGGTTAGTTCTTAATCATATGAATAAACGCATACCAATTTCATTTGAAACATTAGATTATAGAGGTTAATTAATTTTATATGACAGAAGGCTATCTAGATAATCAAAAAAAAAACGATAGAAAATCGTACTTTCGTTGATTTTAGACATAACTATAAATTAAAGACATTAAAATATAGAACATTTACTTCCAATTCATACGAGAAATGACATTTATCAGAAACACTTTTTGTTTGAATTCTCCTTATTTTGGTTGCTTTTAGACGAAAATCAGGTAGACTGGCATACGATTTTATTAATTTGTTTTTATAGTTGATGTAGAAAAGTGTTTAAAAAAATGCAATTTAATACAAAATGATTATAAAACTGTAGAGAAAAACAAAAATACTATTACTTTTAGTAGAATATCTTAGTTAGAAATTTATATTGTATCGAAGAAATCGTTAGTTAGAATGTAGAGAAATTAGAGACTGTTTAGCGTTCGTTATACGTTACAAACACACACGACAAAATCAGTCAACGAAAGAAGCAAACCAATATTTAATTTGCATAAGTAGATAATTGAAATGAATATTCCTAATAGGGAAATTCTTCGTGAACGCGCTTATATACATATATTTTTGTGTTTGTTTTCTTTTCCTAAACATTCGTTAGGTGAAATATCGATACATAATATATATATTTTTATTTTTATATTTTATAGAAACACAATCAGTTACACAATGTACATAGTTTGATTTTCTTTGATGAATAGTGATTTATTTTTAAAAATTTGATTGTCGAAATTGCGGAATGCTATATGACAAAACAGCAATAGTATAATTTGAAATTGGAAAAAAAAAATGTTTATTGCGAAACGAATGAAAATTAATTGATTGGAAACGACTAACTTCATACCTTCGATAGTACAAGTCTCGAAGCATACACAGCTATAAATGCGAAAAATTGCCGAACATTAATTTTATGATATTTAGATCATTTGTAGAAGGAAAACGATTTATTTTTTTTTTAAACAAATAATATGGATTGTTAAACTCTAAGAACAACTTTCTTTTCCAGTGGTCCCTTCTTTCAGCGGGAAATAGAGAGCATGGTAAGTATGCCGCCGCGAGGGTAGGGTTTGAGAAAATCCGCTGAGGTCGGTTTCGCGTCGCGCGCGGTACGCGGTACCTTTGTTGTTTTGCCTTTACCTTAACGTAGCTTTCGTCGAGTTTGAGTTAGTGTAGTATATTTTTCGGTACCGCGCCGGGACATTCGGGAACGTGAAGTAAAGATGAGATTGTTGTTCTTTGACTGATTGAATGAAGAAATACGGAGTAACGTAAAGTAGGTTCCTTCTCCGTATGAATTGTGTTTTGTGACACCTTTGAAAACGGGCGTTTATTGGTGGCTGAAAACTGTAGATGAGAGTAATCCATTTGGAGACCCGCGACCGAAATCCTCTCTGATCTAGCTGGCCGACAAGCAGCCAGCGCGAAAATGGATTACGGTTTACAGATTGGTTGACCGGTTGGTACCATCCGTTGGCACTACTCAGACTTAACGTCTAGAACCGATGAGAGATCGGTTCCTCGTTCGGACCTAGAAATCAGAATCATTACACCATTCTGAAAGGAGCGTAGGTATATCTGTCCACCTTGTTTATATCTGGTTTAACATCAATTAAGATTTCCTTTGGAACTTTATTATTGAACGTATCTGCTGACACTCCATTTTTCAAATAGTATGTAGTTTATTACCAATTCTCTAGCTGCCCCACCGTTATATTGGGGCTACTCCGTCTAAGGTTCCAACGACACAAACCAACTCACCCAAAGACGGGCGTGTGCGCTACTCGTTCGATCCACCGAGCCCCTCAAGGGGTCGTCCGAACAAGAAGACGACCGTCCGGAGCAATATTGACAATTATACAAGTTTTGGGGCTCGCCGCCACTTAGCTGCGAAAATTACCTTCAAAAAGAAATTCTACCACGCAGAACCAATTAAAATGTTGCACATCGCGGTAACCGAATTTAATTGAAACACTAACGTTCACTGCACCCACCGAACACTAACACCTCACTTAGCTCTTCGAGGTCTTCCTGCCTGGTCAACGTCCCGGAAAAAAAAATTTCCAAAAAGGAACTTATTTATGTTGTATAGAAATGAAAAAAACTAAAATTATCTTTACTCGACTTTGAGTAATATTCTATATTTGTATCAATATCAAGTAACATTTAAGCCACTTACACTTATTCCCTACTCTAGTAAGGGGCCCCTTTTTTCCGTTTTCTTGATTATCGGCACCGCACAGTTGTCTCGTCCCAATTTAATGTTCTGGTATCCAGGGTTCGTCTCCAATTTTTCGTCAATGTTGTCGCTGAGTATCGCTCTTTTATACTTCCACCAGTTGCTCGAAAACTCCTTCCCGGTTTGACGTTCTTTCCCTTCCGACCACCGGGAAAATCATGTTTTGGAGTGCTTTTTTTCCGTTTGTTTGAGTAGTTCCCCTCGGTTGATTTCACTCATAACAAATTCCACTCGTGGAAATAAAGTGCATCACGTGCTGAATACATTTGATTGACAGTTCAAACTACCAGTAATGTTTATTTACATCACGACGCAAGATGAGGATTTCAACAATAATCCTCGCTTTTCCCTTTTTTCCTTGAGCTGGCGGTAACATTTCCTAGTTTTTCTCGTTCCCACCACTAGTTTAATCGGCATGCCAACGCGTGGGGTGTCATATGTGTATATATATCCACCAGTTTTAACTAATTTCGCTCGTCGAATCTCTCCTCGGGAATGTCACAATTTTCTTCATTTAGATTTCCGTGGTGGAATATAGCGAATGGTGCATTCCGGCACGACGTTGTTAGCCAGCTAGGAAAGGAGGTAAGATATTCAACAGTTGTATTCGTGTTTCTTTCTTGCAGTTTAGCGGAGCTATCAGCTTCCTCTTGTTTGAGCTTGTCATAAGCGGCGGTGATTTTTTGGTGTGCCATACCGAGTTTTCGGTTGATATTTTCAAGCTCATTCATAGCCTCTTGTTTCTCTGAGAAATCATCACGAAGCTCTGACAATTGTTTTGTGTGGGCGTCACGTAGTCCATGTATTTGACTATCGAACTTTGCGCGTAACGCTTCAGCATTAATTGTTGAAACATGCTCAGTTGCTTTCAGTTTCGCACATTCTTCCCCAAAGACCATCGACTAGTTCTTCAAGAGCCCGCTTCCTGTTTTCAGACTTTCGCATTGATTCCTGCAATGACTTCATTCTGACTTCATGTTGTGAGCTCAGCAAACGGCATTCGCCTAAATCCATTTCATATTCAGAAACCTTTTTATTTGAATCTGTTTGTAACGTCTCCAGATTCTGACATCTTGGGCGATATTTTTAGGTTTCAATTTAAATTTAATAATAAATAGTCGAGCCACAGTGAATTTTTCTTCTACCTTACCACCTGGATCAGATGTATTTATTTCCATCTCACTGATACTACCCGTGCATAAGGCTTGTCCAGCTTTCGAAAGATCACGCAAAAGATTTGAGTGCATTCCATAAATTCGTTTCTTATGATGCGCTGATACATATACCTTTCAATTGTTGCAACTTTGATGTAACGACATTTAATGTGGCCTATTTTTGTTGCAGTTCCTCGTCCATAGTATCAATATCTTTGTTTTTGGTCTCGATTTCTGGTGATTTTTGATGGTAGTTAATAGTCAATTCTTCTAGAGCTTGTAGTACTTCTTTCACCTCTTCCTTATGACTTTCGTTTTCTTGTTGTTAAAGTGTAAAATTCGTGAGTGTCTCTCTCTGGTATGCGTGCCATTGCTGCCTCAGCAGTAGCTCTGGCTTCGTTACTCGGCTCGTTCCTCTTTGGTGGCATGTATGCATCTCTGCTGGATCTGCGTGAGTGTGAAGACGTTTGTGGCGGGGTCGTTAAGTTTGTGTCCTTAGCTGGAAGCTCAGTGGCTGCACATCTGATAGGAATGTCGGTTTCAACGACAGCCTCGCATTTTTTACGCACTCAAAATCGTTTCCCTGTAAATTTCAACTGCACTCAGGTCCACATTTGAATTAATTGAATTAAATATATACTTTGCGTCAAAATTCATTGGGAGTCTATGTCGGAAAGTAGCATTAATGAAAACACAGGCAGTATGGAACCTTGGTTTGAGGAAATAATGTAAATTATCGCACATATCACGAACAACGCTTGTCGCATGGTGGAAGCAACGATTCAAATTCGGATTTCCTTCCCGCGTTGCAGGTTATTTTGTTTGCGACGCAAATTCGATTGCTTCGAGGGGTTAATGTTTTATGCTGCCGCATATGTTGATTGGATGACGAAAGTTTCCGGTACCGTGTGACTAGTCATAGTGCCGGGAATTAGCGTTTCGTTTCGAGCTCCCGTTGGTTCTTGATGCTTTTGGGGCTTGTTACTGCTTGCGTTATCCATAATGTGGCGTGTAAATCGGAAACAACCTAGCTAGTTAAGTTTAATCACATGAAGTTAAAATGCAAAAAATATTATGTGGCTTTCTCTCCATAATCTAACAAGTAGTCATTTTATGACTGTAAATTTAAATTACTTGCTGTTGGTTACATTATTAAGTTATCAAAAAAAAGTTAATAAAGTGCGGCTCGGTATTGCGTAGGTTTAAATCTTACGAAATCACGTATGGTAGTGTTCGGGGTGAGCAACACTATGGAATCTCAATGCTCGCCCGTAACAATTTCTTAGAACTTCGCGCCAATATCATTCATTTAATTTTGCGTTTGCCAAAAAAATATCTGTCTGTATTTAAGACTGATTTATTAAACGTTAAGCCATACAATTGAAGAGGTGTACATAAGGCAGGAATAGAAAAAATAATACCTTTTACTCTAGCTAATTGTACATATTTGCATTTTAATACTCTTTACTTTTGTCGTCTTTTAATTATTTAGTTCATTCACCCATCAACAATTCGACAGAATTGATATAATCAACAAAACATTCGTAAGCTGCAGTTTTTGCTTCGATTGGATATACTCTTGTCACATCACTGTAGTCATCAATAAAAGACAAACAACATTTTTCAGCATTATAACCTACTGTTGATTGAGGACCATCTAAATATTTCGCTTTAGTTCTATTATAAGCGAAAGGCAAATTGTGCATTTTATTCTGAATTTTTGAAATAATCAGGCTCTAATTCTTTGGCATTCTATCTAATAAATTATTTTTACACATATTTTCTAAATAATTAAAATCAAACTAAAATTCATTCAGCATTTCTCTTTTGAAGACATTTTTTGTCTATTCACCAGCATATTTGTTTCAGTTTTATCTATATAGCTAGTTAAGCAATTTACTTTTTCAACAGTTGCGATGATTTGATTGTTTTCATTATAGATTCCAGCAACATTGCCAATTGAAGCAATTTTATGTTTGTTATTTTACCAAAATTTACTACATTCCGATCTAATTGATCAACAAAGGAAACATTTTTAATATTTATTTCCTTACAATAAAATAAAATTCAAGATTTCCATTTTTTGCTGCCTTCAAATAACTGCATCTGCATCAAATGGTTTATTTAAATTTATTTATTCTTAAAAATATTTATTATTGTTAGTTATGTGGTCGGTACATTCACTATCAAGCACGTATTCAATTTTAGTACAATCACTTCCATTATCTTCACTTCTATATATATAATTTTCTGACTTCACCTGCACTTTTGAATAAAACGATCCGATATAACTGTTATTACACAAGCTCTTGTTCACATTATGGTGTATCTCCCCATCGTTGCACTTTTGCAAACCATTACATCATATTCCTTGAAATCCGTCATATCTTCCACCTCTGAACCGCACCAACCTAAATTTCTCGCGCTACCACCCCTAGAATTGTCTATGCCATGATGTTTATTGGAGTAGTTTTGCAACGTTGCCGATCATGGCTTCCATACACATGGAACACCTTTCTAGTCGTGACGTTATTACGATCGACATAAAAAACGAAGAGCATCTCCGCAACGATCCACCACAAAAACATAAACTAATGGACGTGAAAAATACTTATTATCGTTCATCCGTGAGTGAAGGTTTTATCTACATATACCTACCTCTCCCATTTGAATCATATGAAATGAAATCCCCCGCCTTTCATGTCACTAGATCATCCACACACTCAAATGGCTGTCTTGTATCTCTCACAGAAATCTTACCCCTCTTATATTTTGAGCAACGAATTGTCAATGAAAACTCAACCATTTGATTGAAAACATATATGAGTATGTATATGATTCATGAAAATTCAACAGCTGACGGGAAATATTTTGTCAAGTTGGATTCAAAATAGTAATCAAAACAATTTTTTAAGGCAAACCGTGTTGAATATAGCGCAGAAGTTTTGCAATAATGATAACAAATTAAACTGAAAAGTTTGAAAATAACCGCAAGTTTTATCGTGTAAAAGCAGCTATAGAAAGCATGCCAGGGACGTATTTATACTTCGACGGTTATGTAAAGTTGAATTATTTGCTTTGCTTACATTACAATTGCTGCACGAAAAATTGATTTATCTCAAGATACGAAAATTTGTGGGAGACGCACGTGAAACTCATTTGAAATTCGACAAACAGCTGATAAGATGCCAACTTGACGCCACATCCTGAAGTGCTAGCACACTCTCATCGTGTTTTGCGTCAGTTCGTTCTGATATCTATGACCCACTGTTGTTTCACTTTGACAGTTAGCTTTGAGAACATAAACGATCGGTCTACTACAGTGAATTTACTTCAAGTCTCAAAATAGTGCTAATATTACGTTTTAATATTAACGGGAAATTCAATGAAGTGAAGAAAACTCCAATAAATGAAATTCTGCAATAATATTCGGGACTATCAACAAGACGACTTCATGACAACAAAGTCAGTTATCAACGCGGTACAAAACGAAATTTAGTGTTTTTGGCTAAAAGTAAATAAAAGTGCTTTAAGAAGTAGGATCATTTGTTTTTCCCCTTTAGAATGGGTTTTCTTGGTACTCGAAAGGAAAATAGGAGTGATCATATGGTATTTCAGTGATTTATGTCATAAGCGTATGTTTTCTGTTTCATCTGATCAGCTGTGAAATCTACACACAAACCCAGTGACAGAGTTTTACATAAACTATTTTCAGGTTTTTTGGGAGATGCAAATGACATCACTATAAAAAAATTTAAATGTGTCTGGCCATATACCGATAATTTATGTTCACCTCCTTAACACTGATTGCCGAAATTTCAGAAGCCTCTATAATATCTGTCTCACCTCTGTACCATGTGTTATTCACTTTGAGTTAATTTATTCCCCGATTTTTCACGTTCAAAAATAGTGTTTACCTCATTTTGTTCTACTTTAAAAGCACTAGTTTTTGAATGGTTATCGCTGTTTTCTCTCTTACATATTTCATCGAAAATTTGAACTTTACATCATCGCTCACCTTGATATTTCTACTCCTATCACTTTTCTCATATCCTCCCTAGTTTTACCAGGCAATTCTTGCTTGCTTTCTTTGAATCACTTTAATTTTCTACACTTTGTGACATAACCTCAGAGGTGTGTTTTCACTTGGGTATTTCAATCTGAAGAGCTACATTCTGTTACCTTTTTTAATATCAGAGGTTGTGGATAGCTAAAAATATATTCAAACAGATCACTCTCACGTCTAACAATATGCATTATAGCGATTACTATCAAAAAATACGATGATGACCACATTAAAGATAAACATACCTACGTGGTTGTATGAAATCGGCTGAGCTCATAGCAGTCTCGATGATTATACATAAGTGTTGGTGTGTTACTGTAGATGGACGAGTAACTATAGACTTACTTTGGCTCTTCACTATAAAAATCGTAACTGAAAATTTTGACAAGATCCAATCAAAGCAAAACTTTTGATTCGAGAAAAGTTTTTTTTTGTGGTAAGGAGGTGAATGCCATTTACGCACAGAGTGTGGGATTCCCATGCTCGAAAGAAGGCGACTGGACTACCTATTAAACACCTCCCCTGTCAACCTGAGCTTAGCCTGGAACCGTTTGACACATTACTTCGAGCCAGGCCTCGGTTTGTTACGCCGTAAGGCGCCTTCAAGCTGGGGGATCCCTTTCCAAGCGGGAGGGGAGAAGGAAGTGCCAGACAAACGATCCCCCAACCCCGACGCCCCCTGCTGCTGTGAGTCCATTTTATCTTTCAGGACTGCCCGAGCATAATGTGCCACCTGGTTCCATTTGTCAATCGATTTGAGCATCACCGCGACTATATTATCCAGGGTGAGCTCTCTCGTCTCCCTGTAGAGTTCCCTTCACAGCCTGACCCATTTCGTACACACAAAAAATGTGTGGCAAGCATTGTCTTCCTCTCCTGGGCAATACAGAGAATCGGGGGACCGTGACTTTCCAATCTTGTGCAGGTAAGACTGAAAACATCCATGCCCGCTCAAAAGCTGGGTCAGATAGAAGTCAGTCTCACCATGCTTTCGATTTAGCCACGGTCTCACATCCGGGATGATCCAAGACTGACCCAAGACTGCTGCCAATCGTTGAGCGAGCGCTGTCCCTCCTCACTGACAATCGTCTCCCTCGCATCCTCGTTTTGGCGCAGGTAAATAGCGCAGCGCTCTCTAGCAAAGAGGGCGATAGGTATCACGTCTGTAACAACTCTCACCGCCGAATCAGTGACTGTCGTATACCTCCTTGCTAAGAGCGTCGCCCTATTCTTCTGCTCCATACAGTAGAACTGACCCTACAGCACTCATCAAGAGGCATTTTCTTATTGGCCTGGTTCCCCTTACTTTGGCCATAAGTCGACTCAGAGCCGATATTCCTGAAGCAGCAGACAGGTTTAAATGGTAGTAATTGGAGGAAAGTCAAAAGACTGTAAAATTTATGCCTTCTAAGATGCATCATTGACTTTATTGGGGATCATTCATTATAAGCCCATATTCTATTGATGATTTATTGCTCATTTATTACACAACAAAAGTATGTATGTATATATATATATATATATATATATATATATATATATATATATATATATATGTATATATATATACAAGTATATATATATATATATATATATATATATATATATATATATATATATATATATATATGTATGTATATATATATATATATATATATATATATATATATATATATATATATGTATATATATATATATATATATATATATATATATATATATATATATATATATATATATATATATATATATATATACATATATATATATAGGAGGAAATGATATTTGAGTGATTTTTGGAATCCGGTTCGTAGCGCAAAGCCATAATAGCAATGGAGAGAGTGGAGGAATACATATGCTAACAAGTTGGGTAGACAGAACTACGCATGTGTCTGAAGAGTTTTGTACCTAACATATGATATGCACACATACGAGTATAGAATAAATTCAAGAAAAACTTTAATGACATGCCCAACAAATATATTTTTGCTCTAAAAGAAAAACCACTATTACTCCATGTTAACTGGTCAACATTTTGTTGCAATATTGCTAAAATCATTGACTAAGCCAAATCTTAAATGTCTTTCTTTTATATTATACGAGTATATTTGGAGACAATACAATCTGTTGAGGAAGATAAGAATTTTTATTTTCCTATTTAAAACGACTATTTAAATTTTTAAAATAAGATTAATGTTTTATTGATTCAACTACTTCTGCGCACAGGTCGACAAAGACAGAATAACTCAAGTAGCGTGACTTTTACAATAACCAAATTAGAACCTATTTTGTAATAGAATTTAACGAGTGAGAAATTTAAGTACTTCTAATTTACAATGTTGCCAGAGCATGAAACATGCAAGAACTGATTTTAATATGAATAGATAATAAAAGCATTGCATATTCGTAATAATAATGAATTAGAAAACTGCAGATCACCCATTTACAAAATCAATAAATCTTTTACAATTCATTTACATTTCAATACATTGATCAATTCCTTTTAATTCATTGGCATCTGCCAGAACACAATCAAAAGTGTTGTGTCTGGTTTGATGGAAAGCCCATGTAGTAAAAAATCGTGTTTGTTTGTCGTAAGTGGAGAAAATTCAAACGGCAATAACTTTTGTACATTTTATTAAAACTCATAGAGTATAAGGACCTTTTAGAGGACGCTTAAATATCTACACTCATCCAATTTAATCATACTGAAACAGTTTTATTGGCGAAAAAATTTAATTTGCGAATCCTGCTATTATTAACATAGTTTGAACTAATTTCAACCATTAAGTTATTTGCTATTGGGCCAACCTTCATAATTTTTTCACCGATTATTTTTAGCTTTTCATCTTTAGCTATACCTTAAACGTTGAAATTCGCGAAAAATAACACAATTTTATGCAATATCCTCATTTCAAACGACGTCATTTTATTTTACGGTTACGGATGTGACCCGTTGAACAAATTCTAAATGATATTCATCATAAATATAATTCCTGAAACTTTCATGCAAATCCTAACAAACTCATAGTGCCTGAGTTGATTGTAAGTGGTTATTGTCCCACAGCCATGTATACGTGGTTACTGTTTTAATACAAGAAAATTTAAGCGCCCATAACTCTGTTAAATACGATTCGATCTTTTTGAAAATTGACATTTACATATTGAATTTTATTGAATTTGATGGTGCCATCACCATTTTATTCCAGAAAGTGTAAAAGTTATAAATCACACCATTCGTAACCTCCCTCAATTCTGATAAAGTAATTATAAGACCTGTTTTGAAAAGATCACATTATACCCCACTTGACCACCGTTGAGGAAAATAATTTTTTTTGTGTGTCACTCTATATGGGGGGAACCCCTTAAATCCCTTTGAAATTTTTTTCTCATCCCAAAACATTCTAGAAGTCATAACTTCCTACCTTTCCACAAAATTTCATGGCTGCAGCTTCTATGGTTTCGGGAAAAAACTGCTGTGGCATACAGACGGACTGACAGGCGGACAAACGGAAACAGGTACCGATTTCAGTAGGGTTTTGTATTTTAGTAAAAAACCCTAAAAAAGGAATAGGAAACACTTAGGAATGGAAGCAAAGCAACTATTTAGACAAGATTGTCTACCAAAGCAACGGCCACTTTCCTTAAAACAGTAGATAACATTCGATATCTTAATGTGTTTTTTACGACATTCGAGTACTTTTCGAGTTTGCACTTAAAAATTGCTTGACGGTTAAAAACTTAGCGCCTGTAAAAAGGTGGAGTCAAAAACAAATTTGAGCTCAATAAACCATTAAAGAAATATTCCTAAGTAAATTTTTTTCTTGAATTGAACGGATTTTTCTGAAACCATTATTTGATTTGAATTTTAAATATAATTAGTGTTCAACGTATTTTCTAGTGATTTCCTTTGAGGGCTTTTAGCTTATCATACTTAAATAAAACAATTAAAGTCAATAATTTTGTTTATTTGATACCCGCTTCTTCTTGAAAAGCTGACGGGCCTTGCCTTTTTAAGTTAGTAGACGTGTTCCGGCTCCTTTGAGTCATGTTCAGTGTCTAAAAGACGACTCAGAGGAGTCGAAAGGCGGCCGCTCAGTTAAAAAGGCAAGGCGCGACGGCTTTTCCGGATGAACAAAAAAAAAAACAAATGGAATTGAAACCTTGCAGAAGATTGTACTGATGTATTGTATATTTTCTTAAAGAACTCCAATTAGAATGCTGCCATTCTCTGATTAATTGGGTAATTTCAAAATTCATTGTTTGTTGTTAAGATGTTTTGGCTGGTTAATCAATATTAAAAACTTCTTTCATTGTATTAAATATTAATACTTCAACTATGCTTGTCAAACTTTATTTGAAATGTTGCCAGTAGTTGGTCATTAATTAATTCTTCAATTGTTTTCTGTGAAACTAGGAAAAATAATACTTTATACTACAAACAAGAAATTGAACATTGAAATCAAAACTGTAGTCTACTCAAAATGACATTTTTCAATTCTCAAGACGTATCACCAGCTACTCATTCCAGGAATTTTATTAGTCCAATGAACTCTAGGGAAAATTGGACTGACGCTTTATACATAGCAATTCCTCTGGCTTCGGTAGCAAGACTAGTTTATAATGACGCCCAACGAAGTTTTCATTCATTTTCAAATTTTCCCGTGCAAAAGTTTTTATAACAAAAGACTCGCGCTATCAATCTCAGCAAAAAGCGTCGTTTCCACAGACACATAAAAAGTTGTGTATGCAAGCAGACTGAAATTTCCAGGATTAACTAGGAGAGTATAGAAATTCAATTAAATTTTTAATTACTTTGCTTACCCTTTAGGCTAATGAAATAAGGAAGACGATTTTTGATTTAGAATTAAAGTAACTTGCCTGTGCTCGTTTCTATTATATGTAAAAGAAGTCAACTATTCGCTAAGTCAACATTATTCGCTATTCAATGTTTTAACAGAATAAATTTGCATCAGGCAATACTGTCTAGCACTTGAAAGATAAAATAAATTAAATGCGAAATATCTGAGGCCTACTTCCTCTCATCCAAACTAATGATAAGTTCACTATTTGGTATGTGTACGCAACACTGCTAAGCATAGTACATTCGGGATTGATATACTTCGAAAATTTGTTTTTCTTATTAAGTACAGATATGCTAAAATATATTGCAATACAAAATTTTTCAGAAAATCTGTGCCAAAAACTGAATTATCTATGGAACTTAATGTTTCTTTGGCTCTGTCTGAATATCCAAGGGACCCACTGTATGTATGATTCGCACCATACTACATTCATATAGTATCCATACCTTCCATTTACCCTGTGTTGCACACTTTCTGAATTTTCCCAGGGGCTGTTCAAGTGAGCCGGGGCACGTCAGCTGAGTCGAGGCCTGTCGTATTCAAAAAACAAAAGAAAGCAAATAAAATTTCCGACTTATCTGCACTTAATCAGCAAAACAATTTTTGAAGTACATATATCAGTCTCTTAGAATTTATTTTGTACACAATTTAAAAAAATACCTTAAAATTAATGGCACTGGATTATTCGTACAGTTCTCAATGCCCTGGTACAATGTATTTTACCGTTACTTTTCTGATTCATAACAAGCAACATAAGTTAATATTGCAGTTCTAAATGGGAGGTATATAAAAAAACTTATGTTGAGATTCATGAATTAGCAATATCGCATCAGAAAGCCGGTATCTCATTGTAAGAGATCCCAAATAAAATATTGTATTAATCGAGCAGTCACACAATAAAACTGCTCGAAAACATTCCTATCTCCTACTCGGAATTTTGTGGTAGATCTGAAAAAATATGTAATTGATTTTAATTGCAAACATATTTTTGTAGAATCCTTTTTTGTTTTATTCGTCTTATCAAATGATATTTTTTTACCAATTTTCCTTTATATTAAAATTTAAATGTCTCCTTAAATTTTATTCTTCACGATATTTAACTTTCGTAACATTTTAAAATTTTCATTTCTTTACTATAGTTAAAATTTCTTTACTTCATTTAAATTTCTTCATCCGATTTAAATCTTTTGTACCTCATTTAAATTCAAATTTCCTTACTTCATTTCAATTTTCTCTACTTTAATTAAATTTTGTTTTAAAAAATTTCAAATCTGCATGTACGAGTAGGATTCCGGGCTTGAGGAACGCTGAGGCAATACTCCTCAACAGTGTATTACATCGCGGAAGAGAAGGGAACAGGAGAAGAAAGTTGTCGGTGAGAATTTCGCATTCAAGAGTTGCCGCCGGGCATTGCAAAATTAAAGCGGGAAGTTAGTGAAGTGATTCCCACCTAATTGTGCATTTTCGATATTGCATTTGGGATTTCCTAATTGGGAAACGCATTCGACGTGTATATGGGCCTAGTTGAATGCCCAGTTACCGTTTTTGGGCTCTGTCGCGACCACTGGTGTACGTTGTCTGATCGCCGCTGCGAGGAAAACATGGAGTTGGATTATGACCGCGAGACGTGAAGCATCGAAGGGATTTTTGCAAATAAACGGATTACGAAAGCTATTGCCTTTGCAAAACAAATTTATGGAAACGCTAGTGAAATTGATCGCAAGTGGATACTTCGAGAGCCCCAAGTGATTCGAAAGCATCATATTGAACTTTACAAGTAGTAAAGAGTTCGAATAAAGAACAAATGTGTAAAATTACCGTTTCCTTTCGACTGTAGTTCCGTTTCTCGTAAGTGGCAATAAATCTATGTTTTCCCCAGTAATGTGGATTGTGTTATGCTATATGTGAAAGCAAATTCTAGAACTACGTAAAAGAAACTTGAAATAAATCGCGGATCACGAAAGTGAATATCCCCGATTTCAAAAAGTTAAGACGCATGTGTGAATTCGCCATTTCGTTTCCCATACACATTGGCTTTGCGCTCTGGTATTTGTGTCGGTGCTTTCCCTGCCAGCTGGCCTGATGCTACGGCAATGTTTTCCTCGATTGTCCCAGTACAAAATCATGTTCGGTGAAGCCTTAGGACGTGTACGGTTGATGTGATATGGGTTTGGGCAATTTTACACCGTTGTGAACTAGAGCATGAATGTTCGGAATGAGGGAAGTGAAAGTCAACTTAAGACTGTTCGAGTGTGATTTTAGTTATATTTACGTTATAAAAAAGAAAAAAAGAGGAAAAAAAAATTAATTACTCCCTCCATAGGAAAATTTCATCACTTCACCAGCGGGTGCCCGACGAATATATTCGTGTGTACCTATTTTTTCTCTTAAATTTTACTATTGATAATTTTTATAATTGATTAATTCTTTTTTTTATATTTGATTAATTTTCTTTTTGATTATTTGATTAAAATTTCTTTCTATATTTTTATTGAATTTTTTTTTATCTTAGATGTTTTTTATATATTTAATTATTATTTTTTTAAACTTGCGCCAAAGCAGGCGCGGCGAAAGTAATTACTGTAGATTGCTCGAACATAGTGGATGATGCACGACAGGTCGTCATTGAAAATAAATTAACAGACGTGATAACTGTTATTAAAGTCAAACAAATTGGGTTGACAGACCTTCGCTCATGCCAGAAGGGTTTTATACTTAACTTACAATATGCTGTCACCAGCAACGAATAAAATCAAGAAACATGTCAAAGACGGTTTTATTGCAGAAAATATGAAATTCGAAGATCATACTATTCTTAACAAAGTCGAATGAATTTCGACTTCTGAGGTATTTGTTATTGTTATACTCATGAATATCTCCCTTGATAATTTTTTCAGATTTTTTAGATCACAGGTGCCTATTCGCGAGGCAGGAAACACAGTTTTTTTGTATTTCTCCAATGTACCCCCACTGAAGCAAGAACTGTCAGTTTAAGAACTGTTTTGAAAAGCTCTCATAAAGAACTTTCATTTGATACTCATATTGGCTACCTTTGATTCATGGCAATTCGTACATTTCCCCTTCCTCTGCTCCCCTCCCCTCCCTTTCAAGAAGTCACCACCTCTGACCTTTCCACAAGGTTTCTTCGCTGAAGCTTCTATAGTTTCGGAGAAAAAGTGCTGTGACATACAGACGGACAGACGGACTGACGGACACAAGTCGTGATTGCAATAGGGTTTTGTATTTTAGTACAGAACCCCTTAAAAAGGAATTGTAAGAATACAATGATTTGTTAAACAGTCAAATCCGGTCTTTCCATTTTATCAAATCTGACCGGGTATAGGACCCGCAACGATGGATGGCTTTCCGGGTAACATGGGCTTGCCATCAGGCGCGCTCCTCCACTTTGTTGGGTCCAGGGGCTCTTGCCCGGTAGAGTGGCCTTCCGCTAGCGTGCCCTTTTAGTGGTATAGGGTTATGTGATTCTATCACATAATTCTATAACATAAATTAATCACGTCTATATTTCTTTTTTGATGGGGAAGTTCATGCAAATTATGTTTGTATGAGGTTTTCACTCAAAAGTGAAATAAATGGCCGCGTCTACGTTTGGATCTTGATCCGGTTGGGAGGGTGCGAGGGGCACCACCAATTGGATGCCCCACTTTTATTTGTGGGCCATAAGGATCGCCGTTAATGACGAGGTCTCCGTCAGTCCGTCCGTTTTTGCTCGTCCCAACTTGTTCTCTGAACAAGCAATTTTCAACCCTTAGTAGGTTACCTCGATCTCGACAACAGTCGATCGGCATGATGACCTGCTAATTTATGATTGCGAAATTTTTTTCGTAGTGGATCCTTGTGCTAGGGGGAAAGAACCCGCTCCACGACACCGCAACACTAGCCTGCCAACGCATTCACGCGTCCCCAGACAAGGCCAATCTCGGCGGATCTTAACATCCTTTTCCGCCGAGGCAGCATACCATCGCTGCAGTCCTGTACGGACATCTTCATACCTACTTTCACTACAATATACATACTTAATAAAAGTCATTTTACAATTCAGTATATAATTTAACGCTTTAATAGAAAAATAAGTACGAGAGAGAGTTAAGAACTTCACAAGCAATTTGCGCGCCACTGTAAAGTATAGCGGTTGTTCCGTCTTAGTTTGGGGTTGTATGCCCGCACATGATGTTGAAAATCAGCATATTGTTAATAGAATGATGGAAGTTTTGAAAAAAAATTAAAGTTATGTGCTATCAAAATTTTACCAGCACAACGACCCCAAACATAAATCACACATTGTTCGGGAGTGGTTTCTTTGTAACAGTGTAGAAGTGATAGAAGCTCCAGTACAATCACCCGATCTTAATTTGATCGTGAATATTTGGAGCGAACTTGAAAAACGCAATCGAAAACATACAATAACCAATAAAGAAGCTCTTATAAGTAACTTGAAATACAAAAAGTCTAATATTTCTGCTGAATACACCAAAAGGTTGGTGGATTTTGTTACCATGAGACTTCAAAGGAGTATTAAGAACAATGGGCTTCACACCAAATATTAGTTATTTTTCATGGTTATTATTTTTCTCTAGCTCTTCATTTTGTACTGATATTAAAGTGACGTGAGTTCTTGAAGCTATTTGTTGGGTTTTATAATAACATTAAAATAACTAAGAAAATCGCAATGCTTTTGTTATTGTCATATTAAACATGTAATAAATATAAGATTTCTTTTCAAAAATTGTAACTCTTTCAATTCGATCCCGAAATAGTGGTACTTTAAGTTTTATTTCTCATGTGTACGAAAAACCAAGTGACTCACTGTGGCTACAGTCTAGAGCACATGATGCTTAAACTTAAGCTCTACTTACTGCGATTGCTGTAAAAATGTTACAAAGTCTAATGTGTAAGGCTCCGCGAGATCTTAACTTTACAATAAATTAAACCTGTTATCAAAGTTATTAATTACATTTATTCGAAAAATAAAAAAAAAGAACTTGGTACAAATTTATCTCAAATGGCCTGACCAAGGTTGATGAGTGCACAGTTTAATTTTTGATTCAAGTAATTTATTTTTATAATATAAAAAATATGTAAACAAAGTTATTAATTACATTTATTAAAAAAATAAAATGAATTTGAGACAAAATTACCTCAAATGGTCTGGTCATAATGTATGAATGTGCCCAGATTAATTTTTGACCGTTAAAGATGTTAATAACAAAGCAGTAGGTGCCCTTCTTTGGTTCAGTTAATTAAAGCGTAATCTTCAGAGGTTCTCTGTAAACTTTTCGACCATATGAAAATCATGTAAGTTTTCATAAAAAAGTTTTCTGTGCACACTCATCAAGGCCAATCCCTTATGGTACTTTTTAACCAGGTTTTTAGTCTTCTGAAGTTTCTAAACCAGGGCTGTCCAAAACACGGCGTGCATGCGGGCCTCGGCTTATATTTGTGCGGCACATGTGAAACTTCCTTTTATAAAAATTATTTCATCTTTTTATGGCAACCCTAATGAATGAAATTGTTATTCGTATGAAAACAATTTTTCTGTCACCATTATTCAGGGAATTCCCGAACTGGATATTTGGCTTTGTCGGCATTGCCAGTCGGAATATGACGCGACAAGAGCTGTAATAACGTGAATTTACCTTTACCTTTCCGTCCTTTCTCATCAGCCTAAGTTTTTGATTTAATTGAGTATTACTATTTAGTGTGTCACTTATTATAAACAGTAAAAAGTAGGCGACGTTTGGCTGCCTTTTATAAAGTTTATTTACAAATAGCAAAAGCTAAACAAGTTGGGTAGACAGACCTATGCTCATGTCAGAAGGGTTTTGTACTCAACTTACAAAATGCAGTAACCAGCAACGATTAAAATCAAGAAACACGTCATGTTTGAGGATCATACTATTATTAACAAAGTTGAAAGAATTTTGACTTCTGAGGTATTTGTTATAGTTATACCCATGAATATCTCCCTTGATAATTTTTTCAGATTTTTTAGATCACGGGTGTCCATTCGCGAGGGGGGAAACACATTTTTCATGTATTTCCCCCTCTATGCCCCCACTCAAGCAAAAACTGTCAGCTTAAGAACTGTTTTGAAAAGCTCTCATAGAGAACTTTCGGTTGATACTCATATCGGCTACATTTTATGAAATTTTTTTTCAGGGGCCACTCCTCTGTACTGTAATCATCGATTCATGGCCTATTTTTTCGAATCCTAGAATGGTTAGAAAGCCCCTTTGCTAGGAGCCCTCTCCTGCCTCTCCGACTTGTTTCAATTGTATGTACTCATCTTCATGACACCTATCATTCCTGAAATTGTCATGCGAATCCTAGCAAAGCTGTAGTGTCTAAATCGGTAAAAAGCGCATATGGCTCCATAGCCATATGTTTCCATAGTAATACAGGGCATATTGTTCCATAGTAAAACAGGAAAATTCAAACCGCTATAACTTCGTTAAATACTATTCGATCTTTATGAAACTTTCAAAAAAGATCAATCTTATGAATAATCATCTGCTTGCTAAATTTGATTGAATTTAAGGGTACCGTTTAGATTTTATTCAAGAAAACATAAAATCGATAAATCAAACTATTACTAACAAAGTTGAGTGAATTTCGACTTCTCATATATTTGTTGTTGTTGTACTCATAAAGGCCTACATTCATGATTTTTTTCCAATCGCGAGGGGGGGGGGGGTACGCGAAAAGTTCGTACATTTCCCCTTCCCCCCTCGGTACTCACAAGGCAATTTTAAGACTTGTTTTGAAAAGATCTCATTGAGACCTTTCCAATGACACCCTACTCGATTACCAATGTTGAAAATTTTTTTTTGATGGGTCACCTCCCTATATGCGGAGACCTCCCTAAAACCCCTTTGAAAAATGTTTCCACCCTTGAGCTTTCAAGAAGTCGCCACTTCTGATCTTTCCACAAAGTTTCATGGCTGTAGCCTCTATAGTTTCGGAGAAAAAGTGCTGTGACATACAGACGGACGGACGGACGGACGGACGGACGGACAGACGGACCCAGGTCGTAATTGCAATAGGGTTTTGTATTTTAGTACAAAGCCCTAAAAACCATTCAGTGATGGAATTTTATAAAAAATGTGCAACTTCAATGGTCTAATGCTTTATGCAGCGGAAATTGGCAGAAAAGTCTGACGGTGTTGGATTATTTCATCAAACAATGGCAGGACGAATAGCTGATATGGGCGAATATACTTATATTTTCGAAAAAGCATATGTTTGCGTTACAGATTGCGAATACTTTTCTATATGTTTGGCTGAAAGTACCGACAAAACAGGTACAAGTCAATTGTAGATTTTTATTCTTTGCATTTCAAAAGATTTTACAAATACCGTGAAAATGTTAATTTTTTTGGTATTAAGTGGACTCTACTCGTATTTCAAACTGTCAATGAAACTGTTATGGACTACGGTAGGCGGGTTTAAATCAGTAGTTATAGCATCGTAGAGAACAGGTGGATTTTCCCTTCACCTGCACTCCACGATGTAATAACTGCATGATATATTTAGATACAATTAAGGGTGTAATACATGAAAAATTTGTGCGCCACCCTCACGATTGGCCATATGTGGTCCAAAAATTTTGAACAAAAATCATGGATCTAAAGTTTTTTCTGAGCTCAATAATTACGAATGCCTAGAAGTCGTAATTAACTCATTTTTGTTAGCAGGAGTATGATTTTGAAATTACACATTTAACTCAAAAACATCGTATGAGTATCCTTTCATTGAATAAGGGTGGCCCAATGTAAGACCCTTATTTTATGTACATTTAATGAAAATCAATTCATATTTACGGAAGTTCTAGTTATTTGAATTTACTGAAATTACAAAAATACGGGCTTTTCAGCGACCTAGACTTTTTGCTGAACTAGACACTACAATTTTCATCGGGTTGTTTCAAATTTTCCAGGTAAGATGGATAACATGAATATTTTTCAAACCCTATTCAGTCACTAATTCTGTGTCTGTATCCAGTGATGCCAGATCTAGAGGTTTCCCACTAAAAATGAAGGTTTTTCCACAAGATTGAGGGTTTTATGAGGTTTGTTCTCCCGCTTTAAATATTTAGAGTTTTTAGAGGTTATGGCTTACCAATAAATAGATGTCTTACAGTCCAAGAAGATGGTGTAGTTCAATGAAAAAATATAAGAATGCTGTTTATGAAAAATTACTTTATAACAAACAACCCAATAGTTGGGATGTATCATTTCCCAGCTGGTTTTCCGTACCTCAGGTAGGCAACAATATTAAGACACTTGACGTGGCAGCGGTGGGATTTTAAGGCTCAAAACATACGTATACATTTTCTGGAAATTTTATCACAGTTGTAACGGTTTCATACTCCGTCTCGTTCGTTCGCAATCAGAACCGACCTCTCATCGGTTCGAGACGTGCAGTCTTGGAAATGACAACGGACTGTACCCTTCAGGTCAACAAGTCCGGTCACACTTAGTCTACTCCGTGGTGGCTGCTTGTGGGCTAGCTAGTTCAGAGAGGAGTTTCGGTCGCGGGTCTTACGCGAGCAGACTAAGTCCGAGTTACTTAACTCAGCCACCGGTTCACATGCCCGATTTCCAAACGCGTCAACAACTACTCATCCAGAACGGGAAACCTACGTTACGTTAATTCTGGATGTGATCTCTCCACAGATCTCAAATCAAAAACGCTACAAAATCCCATAGGCGCGTTACCGAACCACCGACGCGGTACCAGAAAATAAGCTAACCTACCTCAAGTCCAAAATAACCTACTCTAAGAAAAAACGAGCGCAAACAAGGGTACCGCGGACCGTAACCGATTAGAAATCAATCATCCGCAGATTATTAAAACCTAACCCCCTTCAAGACATACTTACCCTCGGTCATCACTTCCACTGCAAAAGAAAGAGCATGCGGAACGGAAAGGCTTATGGCTTCCTTAATAAATCATGTTTAATATTCATATGTTACAATTAGACTTATTAAGGATAATACGAGTCTATCGCAGTTAACACTAGAATTGTTACAATCACAATAAGAAAAATTATTTCTCTCTATTCGTTCATTACAAAAATATTCCTAAATTTAGACGAAATTAAAGGAAGCAACGAGTGTTGTTGTGCGTAAATTCACGCTCAAATACAATATTCAATTTTATAAGAGTGCCACAAGTCAAATAAGATAAGCATAACCGACAATGCAGTTCAATATTACTGTGGAGAACACATTTCGAGAATAATACTACTTTCGTACGATGAAGTTAAAATATATATATAGGAATTAGATTTCGATTAACAGAAGCACAATAGCTATGTTATAAAACCTCTACCTTCGAGCCGTAATTTGACTGAAGACAAATTAAAGAGAAACGATACTGATGATTCCAAACAATTTCTAATATACCTCAATGGAAACGAGAGTATCGTCGAATCATATTGATTTTGCTCTTCTGACCCAAGGTATTTTATTTAATTTTACAGTGCATTTGGAATATTTATGCCATACATTAGTTAACAGAAATCCTTTTTTTTTCATGTCAAATATTCTAACATTCTCTTTGGATTTAAGAACACTACAGCCTGGTACATTTAGCAAACTATGTACATATAAATAAAACGAAAGCAAATTCAAACTTGGAATCAATACAATGATTTTTCTTGAGGGTTGCGGCGTTCAGTTGTCTAAAGGTACATACCGAAACGTCAAAAATTTTAATAAAAATTATCATGTGGATTTCGAAAATAAACTTTGCTTTTGGTTTTATTATATCAAATAAATTTACCTCAAGCAGAGACCGCCAACATAAAAACTGTATAAACATGAAAACTGTGAATTTGGCATTTTTAGAATGTACTGGACCATAAGATGAAGAAAATATTTCAGGTGAAAATTTGAATGTATTAATTAACTCTCATTATCTTTTACCAATCACTAAACAGTATCATTCATTTGAGTTATTCAGGCGAATGTACAAAGCAGTTCAAATGCAATAAATGTTGAAATCGTTTTACGAAACGGGGAAATGTTTTACGTTTATATGAAGTTAAATTTCAGTTTCTATTATGTTTGATTTTCGAATCGTTATATTGGCCATAAATATAGAAATGACAATTTATGTAAGATGCAATTAACTAGACACCAAAACTAAAAGTTTGAAAGTTAGAACATTTGACCTTTAATTTATGCTTATCTTTGAAATTCTCTCCCATCACACGAATAACAAGAAAAAAATCAAAATGTAGACGTTCAAAAACATAAAACATATAAACATATTACGCACTCATGCAATTTCATACTAGTTCAATTATCTCTTAACTATCTCACTCCGTCCATTGAACCTAAAATACAATTTCATTATCTAATTTACGTTAATATCTAATCGCGTGTATATATTTATCAATCCATTTGCAAATGCTACATTATAATGAATAAGGTGTGGATCAATGGATGTTATATGCAGCAGAAAAATACAGCATTAAATTTATTCAATATTTTGATGCCTCCACGTTAATGTTTATACTTTAAATATTACAATATACATAATTGTATCCTTTAAATTTGAGTCCATATGTTAATTACTGGGTAACAGTTGAAAATCGAAAATTGACTGATATTATGTAGATTGTTAGATTATTGAACATTTCATTTTTTTGTGTATTAACGAGAAGTAAACTTCTGATGAAAGAAAATACAAAAATGTTTCAGACGGCAATTATTATAGGGTTAGTAGGTCATATTTATAATGAAGCTACGTCAACATACTGGTGTTATCTGTTTAATTTTTATATCCAGTTTTATATGTTCACTCGTACAGATAAATCTTTGGCTCACATGAGGAAAACAAAATACCGTGTATCTATCAAGCCACATCATGAACTGTGTTGAGTTCACGCCAATTCATATTAAGATATTATTCGAAACTACGCAAATGACGGTGATTACTTGTACCCACCACACTCGATTTGTGATGTTCCATCTCTTGGAACAGCTATCATCTACTCTAACTTTTGGAAACAGCTTCCACAGCTAGATTTAATACGTTGCAAGAAATAAATGGCGAGATGGCATGCAAATCATATCTTGCTCTGGCACTTATTCCGTTAAATTAATGACGTGGGCAATGCCGATCCTTCACCGTCAAACTTACTTGCTTACCTCCAAACAGTAGTCACGGCATTCGTCCGACTGCAAACTCTTTGTCAATTGTACGCATCTCGCGTGTTGTCTCGCTGCTGCTGCTGGAATTTCTCTTGTTGCGCTGATCGTTGACTGCAAGCGCTGGGCGACGCGGCTCGTTCTTGGAGTCCAGTTCGGAAGATTGAGCAAAACGAATTCGCCTACTTTGCAAGCCACAGCGCCAAAGAAAATCTTAAAGGCCGCAAACAACTGGGAGTGCCCGCAAGGTACGGTGAAAATGGAATTCCAAACTTGCGAGTTCTAACTTTATTGTTTAATTGCGCGTGTATCTCCGTGTTGACGCTGAATGCGCTTTATATATGTCACTAGAATGGGAGGACGACTTTAGTTTACTACGAGCATTAGTTAATATTTGCGAAAATCTTTTAATGAGCCACTTACGTACCTTAAAAGTATGGACACACCTCCCGTAGCTAGCAAAAGAATTTTACCGACACACTTAGCCATGTGGCTGTCAAATTCCACCGGTTTTCTCCTCCGACAAAACAGATGTGTGTGGAATGGAACGCCACATGGCGGCAATGTGCATCTCCATTTGTTGCCAGTGGCATAGTTTTTCGATGGCCACGGTGGAGGGGCAATCCCAAATGGATATGTCTCGAAATGCGTCGGGGTTTTGTTCAATATTCTGTTTCAAATATTTAAATCCACAGATCTAAATATTTGGAGAAAAAAAAATATCTTCTGCGCAAGATATCCGCACGCAAGATGAAGTCCGCTTGCATTTCGAGGTCATACCCATCTGGCCGAGTGCAAGGGTTCGGGATCGGAATCACTTCGATTCCCGGGCGTAGGCGTCACATTACACAGTTTATGATGTGAATGCCACGCGATCATTTTCCGCAACGACCACAATATTTTATTGTTCTTCGGAAAACTATACCAGACAGTGAACATTTGTAAGTGAAGTGCAAATGTACATCATTATATTTATATATGTCGTCTTTAAAGTGCAAACAGTACGCTCAGCGATATAAACAATCGTGGGAGGCGGAAGAACTTTTTAAAGGATGGCTCACTTCGTATGAAGCAGACACTCTTCCGAGGTTTCTGCAAAGTGTGCAAGGTATTTATAATAACTGTAATCAAATACTACACTCTAAACGAAATTTTTGGAAATCAGGCACATTAATGTAGGAAACAAAAGGTGCCTACATTTATTGTAGTGAAATCGAACAGAATCGTTTTTCAATTTATTGAGTGAAATATCACAAAATATTAAGTGTAATTACACACCTTATTTAGTGTGATTTCACACAGCTGACGTTGGATTTGGAACATTTCTTGAAATAATTAGCGCGATTTCACACTTGCTAAGTGTGACTAAGCGCAGTTTTACGTGTGTTTACACACGTACTTTGGTGCGAAACATAAATTGGCATCTTGTTAGCAGGTCCAAACTAAATGAATGAAATTTCCACATGTTTGCAGTTTTATTTCCATTCGATGTTGTGCATTTCGTCTAGGTGACTGCAATTCCTTCACTTTTCGGAGGGAATTTGCTACTTTCAACGAAGTTAATTCCACACAATGTTTTAGAGTGTAGGATATTAAAAATTAGACTTCATAGACCGTCTCATTTTATATAAATGTTGAATATTTGGCTAGAGTCGGAAAATATTTTCTTTTCCAGGTGACCATTACAGCACGTAGGAAGGATTTAAGTGATCATGCGAAAACAAAAAAGCATGAAACCAATTTGAAACAACGGTATCGTTCACTCCGATCGCCAAGTTTGTGAAAGTTCCTAAAAACGGAGTTGCAGGTCAAGGAACTTAGACTATCTATGTTTATTGCCGAACATAGTGTGATCAAATGTATTGATCATCTGGGCGAATTATTGAAGGCTTTGGATGGCGAGCAGTTCAATATCAAACTTAATTGCACGAAATGCACAGGCTTAATTACAGAAATTCTAGCCCCAGAATTGAAAAAAGAAATGATTATCGATATAGGAGATTCTTCGTTCAGCTTGATCCTTGACGAAAGCAACGATTGTATCAATATCAAGTGCATAGGAGCTATCATTAGATGTTGGAGTGTGACAAAAAGAACTATCGTTGATACAATGTATTGTCTTGTACCAATGGATAACTGCGATGCAATTGGTATTACAAACACATTATTAAGTATTACTAAAAACGATGGTCTAAATTTAAAAAAAACTTTGTGGCAAAGGCGTTGATTCAGAAAAGAAGCCGGAGAACATTTGATAATGAATAGATGCATTTACCATTCATTGCATTTAGCTGTATGCAAAGCATCCGAAATTCTACCAAGAAATTTAGATTTCATGGTGAAAGAAACTTGCGCTTGGTTTTCCCAGTCACACAAACGAAGACTAGAGTATGAAATAGTATATAAAAAATTAAACAACGACCAAAATCCCCTGAAATTTGCAAATCTAAGTACAACAAGATGGCAAGCTAGAAGAGACATCATCTGAAAAATACTAGAGCAATGGGAAGCATTACACCAGCATTTCGAACTAGGAAGAAACAAGGAAAGGTGTTTTACAGCTGAACTACTCTATCAGAAGCACTCCGATACGACAAATAAATTTTATTTCAACTATGTCTATTATATTCTTGATGAGGTATGTAGAGTAAATGCAATTTTTCAAGCAAAGCAACCCAATGTGTTGCTTATGTTTGACGATCTGGCTGGACTTTATCTAAGTTTATTGAAGAAGGTTGTCGTTCCAAATCATATGAAGAAACTTAACAGCAGCAACCTTATAGAATTTGAATTTGAAAAATATTTGATGCACACTGAAAGTATTTATTTTGGTTACGAGTTTCGCTTACTAGAAGGAACTAAGGATAAATCTGTTTGTTCTGAAATAAAAGATTTCTCTCCTAGACAAACATTACGTGCAACAAATCTTGGAAATTTCACTGTTCCGTTAGCAGAGAAATTTAAACACTTTATTTCCAATGTAGATAGTTGTGTGTCCGAATGGCAAACATTAAGCGATGAACCAACGTTAGTTAAATTTGTGAAAGCTGATGCCAATAATATAATTGAAATTTGGGTTCAAGTTTACCAAATTGAAAATGCATGTGGCGAACAAAAATATAAAAATATAAGTAAATTAGCATTAACCTTATTAACGTGTCCATCATCAAATGCGTCGGTTGAGAGATTATTTTCACAAATGAATATTATTAAAAGTAAAATTAGAAATAGGCTATTGGGTTGCACTACGGAAAAAATTTTACTTGTTCGCCATTGTATGGAACATGTAAGACGAGAAACTTGTATTACTTTTAAACCTTCTGATATGTTAAAATTGTTCAAATCCGATAATATTTACGCAATTCACAATGAGACTGATTGTACGGAAATTTATGATAATTATATCTTAAATGAAATAGTTGATCAAATATAAGTTTATGATATGTATACTCGTATATGTTATTAGTGCAAAGGACAATCTTTCATCAAATTGAACACAAAATTAGGCAGTTAAGCTTAATTTGAAATCGAGAATTCGGTAGATGAGCCAATTCAAAATGAGTTCTAATCAGGGCAAGTTTATGTAAATCATCAATTACAATGCTATTACTTCCGTACCGGAGTTCCACTATTCCATACCACTGCACTGTTGGGGTCCATACCATATCTAAAAGATTTACTTTGTCATCTGTAGCTTTGAGGTTCAACACATTCATTTGAGATTTTTTCGAAACAAATTATTTACTTTCGTGAAAATAACAACTAGGTCCTGTGGACTAGTACCCGTAAGCTTTCCGCCGATTGGATATTAGTTTCATTGCAGTGTGAATGGATCATTTTCTGAACATTCTTAATGTACAATTTGAAAATCTCCAACATAGGAACGTTGTAGTCCTGAAATCGTCGCTAAATATAACTGACGCATAGGAGAACAAGGCTTTCCAATTTTTCCAACCTTTGTAGTAATTGAGCAGTCACCTAAGCAAACTGCTCAAAAACCTTCATAACACGTATCCAAAATTTTAATTGCAGATTTGAAAAAGACATTTTTGTTTTTAATTATTTCAATTTATAGTTATAAATCATAAAGCATTTTTGATTTCTTTTTATTTTTATTAAATTTAAATTTTAGATCATTTTTTTTCTATATTAAATTTAGACTTTTCGTTATAATTTTATTCTTTATGAGTTTTACCTTCTACTATTATTACTTAGGTTTTTCTATAATATTATTTTACATGCCTTAAAAATTCAAATCGGCAATTGAAATGCGAATATGCCAGAACGTTTTCCAGCTACACGTATTGCATTGGCGAAAGCAAGTGTGCAGCGGAACGAATGGCAAGCGGGTCGAGTACCGGCGCTTCAGATAGAGCACGGCATGACTGACAACTACGGGGAACCTGTTATGAGTCGTCACCGCGAACACGTCATGACGCCCAAGAGGCTTCTACTTTCCTACTTGTGGAAACTGCTACTGGGATCGAGATTGAGCGGTCTGGTCCCTGTCCCGGGATCATGTTGGGGAAGATAATATCTGATATGTGTGTAATTTTGCGGATATCTAGTTTGCTGTTTCGTCAAAATTGATAGTCCGGATGCGATATGACGCGATTCGGTGAAGTTTGTGCGGATTAGAATGGTTAAAAAAGTCGTTTCGTGCAAAATCGTTGGTAGTAAGAGCACAGCGCATGTGTGAATTACTTTGTGAGAGTCCATTGCTCATTTCTATGTGCGGTTCACATTCGTTGACGCCAATAGTAAGTTAGTACGAGGAGTTAGCGATCACGGTATAATCACCAGAGTTCCGATAAGAAGAGATACCGCCATGAGTGCAACAGATATGTACGATGCGAAATTTAGCCTTTCCTCGTTGGGCCCTGTCGTAAGCAGGAAAATTAATAATGAAAAACATTAATTTATATTTGGAAAGAAACATTGTTTTCCATTATCATGCACGCCCTATCGATAGAAACGAAAAAGAGTGTTCAACACTAGAGATAACTGTAATAACTATAAATGAAAATAGTGGAAATGGACCGAGTGGTGACATGCGACAGTGCTAGTGAAAGAATTTGTCGATGTAGTTTATTCAAGCAAGAGATAAGTGGCAAAAAGAAAATGGGATGATATTTCCAGATAGTGAAACTTTGTTCGAATTTGAAACTACAAATTTCATTTAGATAATTAGATTGGGGTGTACGAAATTAAAATGCCGTCACGCTGTCCTTTGTTTTCCAGCTCCGCATGAAGTGTACATTGAGTGTAAGCCCAACGAATTTTCTGCTGTTTTCTTTTCTTTTCTCTTTCACCTGAGCCAGCAAATTTCGAAGATTACGCGTAAGACGGGACAAATGAGGAGGCAACAAGAATGGACGATATCGTCAAATTTAAAGAACGGTTTAATTTTTCTAAATAGAATACTTCCCGACGACCAGGTGGGATTTTGTTCATAAAACAGGGCACAGATGTTCCAAGAAAGTTGGATGACAGTCGCTTTGCATATGAAAAAAAACAATTGGACGAAGAGATTGAAAAACTGGACAATTTAAACATCGACAATACTCTAAACTTAAGGGATCAAGGACTCAAGGAGTTAAAGGAAAAAATTGAACGAGACGAATTGTATCCGAAAAGTAGCTACAACGGAACCACTTATAAATGTAGTTGACCCAAAGCAGAATGACTCGATATCATATTTGTTTAAGGAGATTGGTTTATATACAGTGCAAAAGTGTGATTTTGAACTTTCCCCCCCAGTTCAATTAAATTCCAGGTTTCACCCACATCATCAGTGGGCACCTTTTCTGCAATTCTTAATTTCCGTAAATTTTTCTTAAATTTTTTTGTCCTGTTTTTTGATTCTTGAGCTTTTCTTAATTTCTTTTTGTCTTTTTAGGTGACCCGTCGGTCTGTCCGTGCGTCACAGCAAGTTTCCTTATTAACTACAAAAGCTAGAATGCTTTGTGGAAAGGTCAGAAATGATGGTCTCTCAAAAGCTTACGCCTTCCCAAAAATTTAAAAATTTTTTAAGGGGGCTCCCCCGTAATAACGAAATAGCCCCTAAAAATTTTAATTTCATCAAATGTCGTCAAGTTTGGTATCGAATATCATTTGATGCATCAGGGAGTCCAGAGGGTGGCAAAATATACCAACATTTTTTGTCCCTTTAAGTCCGTCCGTTTTCTCCAGGCCCGAATTGTTCTCTGAGCCAGTAATTTAAAAGCTCTTAGTAGCCTACCTCCTTTCTCGACTCCGGTCAATACTCCTTTGACCCCGAAATTCGTGGATGCGAAAAATATTTTTGTAGTGGGTCTTGTGCTGGGGAAAACAACCTGCCCCATGACACCGCAACGCTAGCCTGCCAGCGCATTCACGCGTCCCCAGACAAGATCGATCTCGGCGGATCCTACCATTCTCTTTCGCCGAGGCAGCAGACGATCGCAAAAGTCCTTTACAGACTTTTACTCGTATATCTACCTAGTTCACTACACCTTGTTATAATATAGTTGGTCTCTCAAATCCTTCAATAATTTTTCTGCGCTTAATTTTGGGAAGCACTATCTTAATCGTTTCTAATGTAACTGTTTCTAGCTGCAATAAATAAAAATTCATTTTATCATTAGTTAGATTCTTGTTGTAAGGCTTCATTGAGAAATACAATACCGCCATTAGAAGGCGGACATTGCTTCCGGTAGTTTTGATTACACTTTCTTTGAAAAGTATCCCAATCCGATTCACCGTGTGATTTTCATTGCTGGCTGAAGGAGGAAAACAATGATTTTGAGCCCTCAAAATTTCGTAATGACCACTTTCATAATCGCAGTTTCCGTAAAGAGTTATTAAATTTGAATTCAAGTTAAGCATCAGCAATGCAAAAGTCCAAATTTAAATTCGTCTTTGGATATCTTAGAAACTTTGACCCTTATAATGGACTTTTGAATTCAATTTGGTTCTATATTATCTGCAATTACAGGAATGCATCTCTTTTATTTTTATTATGCCTAGCGTTGAGATTTTGAGCAATAATGTAATAATTATGTTGCCTAATCTGGTCAAGTACTTTAAATAAAAAGTTAACCTCTTCAAATTTATCTATTTATTTCAAAATCAACTTATGGACTAGAAGTCCAATTACAAGTCAATTAATGAGGTAACTCTAAATACGAAATTTAACAATTTCAAAGTAAAGAATAAATTGAATAAAGAAGATTACAATTCAATGATACAAAAAATTGAGATCATACGAGTACTTATAAACTTGACTTTTTATGAAAGTTTTAAAAACGCCAAGCGACAGTGATAAAGGATCATCGCTGGTTATGCATACGAGGTAAGTAAGTAAGGGAGAGTTGAAGAAGGTGTTAGTACGTGCATATGGAACATGGAATTGAAGCGAGGATCTATTAGGGCGAGCAGCGTTGAAGGTACTAATTTGCCTGCATACATTTTGACGTAAAAGGCTATGATGAAGCTTGAACAAAAGACATTCGTCAAGGAAAGATCGTCTGGATTTGAGGGTAGGAACGTTTAAAATATGTAGACGGTCATCATCAGGGGAGTAAGAAAGGTTAAATTTGACAATGGATACCCTTTGAATCTGCGTTGAATCGACTCAAGTGTAAAAATAGTATGGGGCCAAGAATTGACCCTTGCGGAGCTCCTGAGCTAGGGTGAAAACACATTGGGGTGACTACACATTGACGATTTAGGACAAAGGAGAGAAACCAGGTATAGAGAGAAATATGAATATTGAACCCTGAAAGTTTCTCATATAAGAGATAGAGAGGGTGAAATTTGAGCACAGGCAGAGATAATGAAGAAGTAATCTTCACCTTGAAGTAGAATTTTGATAATAAACATTTCATGGTATTCCAGGTTTTTGAATTGGAATTTATTAATTGTTCGGAAATGGCAACTAAATAGTAGTAAATGGCCTCGGAGTTACACTTTGGGCTTACTTGTTCCCTAATGTCAGCGGATGAAATACCGAGAAATGCTAATAACTGCATATGCACCTATAGCTCTGCTACCAAATCCTTATAATACCTCCTTCGAGGTGATCGCAGGTAACTTTTATTTTTTGTGAAAAGCTGACGTAAGTAAGCATAGGCAAGTCTTCAACACCTGATAATGGAATCGAAAATAATAAAAACGCCACCAGGATGGAGGCTGCTTTTGAAACTTGCCCCAGACCCTTGGAATGGATTGGACCTACGGTAATAACCTCACAGCCCAAAAAGGACTATGGCATTGGATTCTAGAATGTTAAATCATTGAGTAACCTTGGTGTCTTTAAATACCTTTTACAACAGGCCAGTCAATATAAATGAAGAATACTGATAATCCAGGAAACGAACTGGAGTGGAAGTGTTATTCAAACATGTGACCTCACACCATGTGGAAACCTTGCTAGAAAGTGAGTATCCTGAGAAACCCTTATTGAGGTAAGGCAGCACAGATTTCACATCATTGATTTTAAGGCAGACGAATAACCGTTTTGTGCAATCCGTGTATAAGCGAGACTCATCAAAATGAAGAAACGAAGGGAACGTTCTACAATCATCTGGAAAGACTAGTCAACTCAACGCCCAAATCATACTAAATTAATTTTGGGTGGTTTCAATGCTTAGGCTGGCAATGAGCTATCTCAGGCTGGTAATGAGCTATCTCGGGCTGGCAATGAGCTATCTTTATTCTTTACGATGAAATAAATGACAATGGCCAGCCACTGATTGACTTTGCATGTAGCAGAAATCTAGTCATATGTTCGACTTGCTTCCTTCATCGATGCATACACTAAATGACCTGAGAATCACTGTATTGCAGCACACAAAACCAGATTGACCATGCTCTATTCCAAAAAGGATGAGTCTCGAGCATACTTGACGTCCGTACATATAGTAACTCAAATCATTACTTGATCAAATTAACCTGTTGCTGTTTTATGTCAAAATCGTATTCAGCGAAGATCAGTTCTCTACAGAAATCCAACATTAAAAGGCTCCAAATGGCATCTATAGCAAAAAATTTCATGGAACCCCTCACCAAACATCTAACTCCCATTCTATCAAAACCATCGCTGAAAAAAAGCAACAAGCTGTGGATGAAAGCGGCAATCAAGATCAATGCAGAACAGATGATCAGACATCAAGCCCGAGGCAAAAGAAATAATTGGTTTGATGATGAGTGCCAGAATACTTTGGGCAAAAAAGCAGGCATACAAACATTATTTAGGTAGAAAAACAGGGACGAAGAGAGAACAAGATAATTACAGTTGAGAAAAGAAAATAGAATGATGACCAATTGAGAAACATCGATGTTTGGCAAGCAACAAAATAAGATAAGCGTACAAAGTAGTGAAAAGCCTGAAACAAGGTTATCAGCCCAAGATCATGCTCTACAGTGATGCCATCGGCAACATCATCCCTGATGAAAACAGGATTGAGGAAAGATGGGTTTCATGTTTCAAGAACCTTCTAATTCCTCCGCATAGCTTCAGATCATTAGAGCCTTTGAATATTCCCGAACAAGTGCTTTTGGTACCATCAATTCAGAATGAAGTCTGTACCACTATCAAAGCCCAAAAGAATAATAAAGTGCCGGGAATCGATGAGATTTTAGTGAAACTCATCAAATATGGTGGCAGCAGTGTTTACAAAGCCATCCATAAAGTCATTCTGCACATTTGGCGATAAGAATATAACAGGCCAATTGAAAAGTCCCCGGTGTAATATACAGATGGCGGTGCTAGTATTAAATACATATGATTTTTAGTTAGTACCAACCTTCAAACAATACATGTCAAAATTTGAGAGCAGTCTGACCATTAGTTTGTGAGATATTGCGTTGTGAGTGTAGCTACTTTTGTTATTTGAAAAAAGATGAAAAAAAAAGAATTTCGTGTGCTGATAAAATATTGCTTTTTGAAAGCAAAAAATACTGTTGAAGCAAAATCTTGGTTTGATGAAGAGTTTCCGGGGCCTGCACCAGGAAAATCAACCATCATTGATTTAAACGTGGTGAAATGAGCACTGAAGACAGCGAACGCAGTGGCCGCCCAAGAGAGGCTCTCATCGACGAAAACATCAAAAAAGTTCACAAAATAATTTTGAATGACCGTAAAGTGAAGTTGATTGAGATAGAGATTCACCAATATTTGTACATAAGAAAGCTGTGTGCAAAATGGATGCTGCACGAGCTCACGATCGATCAAAAGCAACAACGTGTTAATGATTCTGAGCAGTATTTAAGCGCAATAAACCTGAAGTTTTGCATCGATGTGTGACAATGGATAAAACATGGCTCCATCATTTCACTCCCGAGTCCAATCGACTGTCAGCTGAGTGGACTGCACACAACGAACCAAATCCAAAGCGAGGGAAAACACAACAGTCAGCTGGCAAGGTTATGGCATCAGTATTCTGGGATGCGCAAGGTATAATATTCATTGATTACCTCCAAAAGGGCCAGACTATCAACAGCGGTTATTATATAGCATAATTGGATCGTTTAAAGGATGAAATCGTTAAAAAACTGCCCCATTTGACCGGCGACTTTTCAATTAGCCCGTTATGTCAAAGAAGTGCAGGCCATCGTATACTTGGACACAAAAAAATAGATGGAAAACTTCAGCGCGAGTGCTGTAGAAGCATGTCACCTCTTTGTATGGCATACAAAATATTTTCAAGTATCGTCGAAAATAAAATCAGATCATATTCCAACAGTATAATTGGAAAGTATCAAGGTCACTTTTGAGCGGACATAGGTGCTTTCATTCTTTTCTACATAAGATTGGTAAGTCAGGGTCCCACGATCGTAGATTTTCTATGAAAATGTTGGCACAGACTTCAACAGGATCTCTAATAGGGAAAAGGAGAGTTCAACCTGGATAATACAGTCGTGCTGATTGCTTGGATTGGGTACCAAATGGAACCATGTGGCACATCATATTCGGTCAATCGTAATTGATAAAATGGACTCCCAGCACCTGGGGACGTCGGGGCTGGAGATCACTTATCCAGCAATATGTCTTCTTTCCTCCTCTCCTACTGGAAGAGGGATTTCGCAGCTTGAAAGCACCTCATGGCGTAGCGTTTAGTGTGTAGCCCAGTGTCTCATGAACATGAGGGCCCCGCACTCAGTACGGAAATGGAATTCACCTCCCAATCACAAAAAATGTGACTTGAGAAATGCTAGAAGTTCAAAACAGATGAACACCAAATTTTCGTTGACTTCAACAAGCATACCTAGTATAAAAATAATGCTTTGCTTTGGTATCCCAGCTAAATTAGTCCATCTTACTAAAATTACAATAACGTTGACAACCTCGTAAGTCCGCATCAATAACCAACTCGCCGATGACTTTGAAATAAATATTAGACTAAAGCAGAGAGATGAGCTGGCCCCATCGCTATTAAGTTTTGTTCTAGAATATGTCATAAGAAAGCTACCTACCTGTCGATATAAGAGATACGCTATTATACAAGTCGAGCCAAGTGATATTGCAACCGTACGATTTGAGACCGCAACATTTTTCCTAATCAATTCATATGTGTGCTTACCTTTAATTTCACTAAAATTTCTGTAGTTCGATAAAAGGTCCTTACATTTTGTAAGTTTCAACAAAATCGAATTGTAATTACGAAATTCATAGCCGTTTCAAATTTATCCTATTGTAACAAGACCAATGTACGGTTTTTCTACCATTCGGACTTTCCATCGAACCAGACACTACACTTTTGATAAGATCTTCTACAAATTTTCATATAAGAAGAATAACAATGGTATCTTTGTTATAGTCATATTGATAACAGTACCAACTACATCTGCAGTTTTTTTTCCAATAAATGATTTATTTAATATCCGTCTGAGAAAAATTAGTGATTAAAATCAACAAATAATTCCATCTAACTAATATACTAGTTGACTTTCATATCCTTGTTTTTATTTGCTTTTGAATGTGAATTTTCATTGGGTCAAATGGCTTCAGATAACGTTATATTTTTTTGAAAATCTATGAATCGATTTAATAAAATAACAAATTAATTCTCGTTGATCTAAATTTAATCACCACATGTGCTGGAAAACGAAGATACCAATGAGTCATCACCAAGCTTGAACAAAGTACTTTCCTCTAAGTAATGAATTTAATACACATATTGCTCGAAAGTTGGAAGTTTCAGAAAAGTTTCCGGTTTCAAGTTAAGTAAACAATTATTTCAAAACAGATGCAGATTTCTGAAACACTGCACCAGTGCCAAAGTGTCGCTTTTCCACCTCAGAGCTTATCACAAAAGAACAGGAACTTCCTCTGATTATAGTTTGGTAAAGTGCATATTGAACTTAAAGCTGAGGATATGCTTTGTATTCAACTTTTTCATTAAAGTTTATGTGGCTTTGGGTGCAATCCGTGTTGAATGAACTTCTTACAATTAGAAGGAAAGGGTTTATGTCATGCAAAATAATAACAAGAACACATTCTAGTTTAAGCTTATACAAGACGCTTGCATTACACTGTTCTAGAATTTCATAATTTAAAAAAGTGCAAGCTCCATTTGTAGCAAATTTACACTTGCATCTTGTAAAGTAAGTGAGTTCATTAAATATCTACATTAGTTTATTAAAATAAAATCGTTGCCACTAACGGACAGAAGTAAGAAACACCTACAAAATTATATTTACTGGGAACTGCTTTGCATCTTTAATAACGGACAAGGCGCGCATATGCATTTCTTCTGGACTTTGCAGTGAATTACAAATTTGCATTGAAATCAGTTTAGGTGTCCTTCCTTCTGTGCCGCAGCTGTGTTTCTCTGGGACCGTGCTGAAAACTCAAATATGGCAACCTCTTTAATAAATCATAGAATCTCAGATTCTGGTCTCAACATTGCTTACCAATCGAATCGATAAATTTTTTTTTTAAACAGAAAAAATTATTACACATAAACTAAAAAAAAATTAATGGCTTGAGTTCCAAATTTATACATCTTCTGCTTCTTTGTAGGACTAGAGCTCCTCTGGGGCCTTCGCTTCCTGCAACAAGCGCCTCCAACTGTATTGGTCCATTGACTGCGTCCTCCAATTTTAAAATCTGAGCAGCAACAGACCAATTTGCAGTTAACGAAGGGCGCCCAATAGAAGAAACGATTATTAATATTGAAGCTGGTATAAAATTCTTAAATAGTGATGATCAGGAGCAAATCAGGGCAGACGCGAGAAAAATATTAGGGAAACACATAGGAAAACCAAAAAATTACGACATCCAGACCATGAAGAACATCAAAGAGCTAAGACAACTACCAGTTTATTATTTGAAAGCAGATAAGGGAAATCAAGTTGTCATAATGGACAAAATGGGCTATGATGAACAAGTGCGAAGAAAAATTGAATCGGGGGGTTATTTTAAACTCCGAATAAACCCAATCCAGGATTCAGTAAAAAGAGTAGAAAAAGTGTTGAATGAAGTGAAAACAATATTGGGAGACGTTAGCCATCTGAGAATGTCAAATCCCGCAATACCAAGAATGAAATGCCAACCCAAAGTGCACAAAGAAGGGAATCAGATGAGAGAAATAGTTGCAGATTCAAATTCACCTACGTACAAGATCGCTAAGTGGCTGGTAGCAGAATGTAGAAAACTAGCAGCAGTGAACGGTGACCACAGTATAAAAAACTCAATAGACTTGATTCAACGAGTAGAAAAAATGGCGAAAATGAATGGAGATGACGTCCTGGTGTCTTTCGATGTAGAGGCGTTATTTCCAAGTATACCGCAAAAACAAGCTTTATATCAGTTTGAACTTTGGTTGCAAAAAATCAAAGGGACGGCGGAATGGAAAAAACGGTGCAAAGCGTTTGTGAAACTGGCAGGAATATGTACGAGCGAAAATTTCTTCGTATTTCGGGGACAATATTATAAGACAACTAGGGGGCTAGCAATGGGAAACCCCATATCACCAATGCTAGCAGAAATATTTATGGCGGCAATGGAAAAGCGGATGCAAGAAGAGAATATGCTTCCAAAACTGTGGATAAGGTACGTGGATGACATCGTGGCGGTGATGAGCAAGGATATCATTAATGAACAGCTGGAGTATATGAATAAGCTTCATCCTCAAATAAAGTTTACTGTCGAAATCGAGCAAGAAGGAAAATTACCGTTCTTGGATTTAATGTTAATCAGAAGCACCGACGGGATAGAATTTGCAATACACCGAAAGGCAACGACGACGCAGAGGACGATACCAAATACTTCGCACCATCCGTATCAGCATAAAATGGCGGCATACCGTAGTATGGTCCACAGGTTGTTAACGGTACCAATGAGTGCGGTGAACTTCCAAAAGGAGTTGGTTTACATCATGGATACGGCACAGAAAAACGGGTATGAAGCAGAAACAATTAAGAGAATGATCCACAAGAAAAATCGACAGCTACAAGTTAGGAAATATACAACACTGGACATCAATAAAAAGCAACGGCGAAGGGTGAGTATAGTGTTCTCGGACATGCATAGGGACCTTCAAAAAATGTTCAGCAAATATGACATAGACGCAGTTCCAAGAAGTGGTATGCAATTGAGCAAATTGCTTAACAACGTAAAGGACAAAATTGAGGACCACGAGAAAAGCGGCATATATAGAATTTCATGCGGAGATTGCAACAAAGTATATATAGGGCAAACAAAGAGATTAGCGGTAGTACGATTTGACGAACACATGAAAGACGTAGAATTGTGGAGAAAGAACAATAAACATCAGGTAAAGTCGACCGTAGCCAGACACGTCATCGAAAGCAATCATACGATAAGCGCTGAAAGTTTGAAAGTCATAAAACAGGTAAGAAAGGTGAATGAATTGGACATTAGTGAAACTGTAGAAATAAGAAATATACCTGTAATAAATAGGCTAAACAAAGATTTAGGTAATGGCTCTGATAAACTTTTAAGATTTGTAATGAGATAATTAAAAAGTAATTTAGATAAAAAGTTTAGGATTACGCTAAGAAAGGGTAGTTACACTGATGAAGTCCTAGTGTGAAGGACGAAATGTACATATGTATTTATATACAATAAATTCACGGTTTTGGAAACGAAAAAATAAATATTTAGTTCAATATACAAGTAATTTAAAATAAACCGTTGAGATTATAAGGGTTGATTGAGAAATCGTTAACAGACCAGAGTTTCCTAGGACTCTGAGCTGTTCTCCGGTCTTCTGTTCTCCAGGCGATTCACATGGCAAGTTTATTGCAGCTCCCGTTGTCTTACAATTTTGAGACCTCCGGCTCATCAAAGATGCCATACAGCTTATGGTCGTATTGAGTTCGCGATTGTTCCCCGTCTAGCTTCGCTCCAATTATTCACCTCATGACCCATCTTCGAAAGGCGTCCTGTATGTTTACAGATGCTTGGGTTAGGGTTCATGTCGCACACACATAGCATAACACAAGTCTTATCATGAATTTATGTACTTGGGGCTTTGTTTTTCTGCGTATGTGGCTGGTCTATAAGATTGTCAAAATGAGTAAAATATTTTATTTGTGAGTTGTATTCTTCGACGTATTTTGTCTCTTTCATTACTGGTTCTCATCATTTTGGCGCCTAAAAACACAAATTTGCTCACATTTTCGAAATTGTATTTTGGAAGTGTGATATTTTGGGTATTTGAAGTAATTTTGCTCAACTGCATCATGAGCTTTGTTTTATTTTCATTGATTTGTAGCCCTACTAGTTTTGCTTCGCTGTCGAGCTTCAGGAAAAGTTATTTGGCGATTGATAACGTCTGTGACAAAATATTGACGTCGTCCACATAGTCTACCACTTGGCTCAACTTGTATCAACAGGTAGCTTTCTCATGATATATTCCAGAGCCAAACATAATAGCAATGGCTGCAGCCCATCTCCCTGCTTTAGTCCGATATTTGTGTTAAAAGCATCGATGAGCTGATTATTGATGCGGACTTTGAGGGTTTGTAAAGATTTTTCTTACTTTTCGTTCGTACAAGCTTTTCCGAAGAAAAACTAAATAGACCTCTCATCGTTGATACACGTGAAGTCTGGAAGCGTATCAACGGACTGTACCCATCAGGTCAACAACTGCGTACACCCTTAATCTACTCCGAGGTGCCTGCTGGCTGACTAATTTGAAGAGAAATTTCGGTCGGAGGTCTTCCGCGAGCAGACTTAGTGCAAAATATAAGAATCAGCCACCGATTCAAATGCCTGATTTAAAACGCGTCCATCAACGTCCACCAATTTGACTTTACCTTACTCCAATTCCTTTCCCGTTCCTTTCGGTCCGAGAAGAAGAACAACATAAAACATCCTCAAACAAAGACCACGCTGTCCCGAATTTTCATACATACATATGGTTTTGCAGTAGTCCGCGTGGTTCAGTTGTTAGAGCACTCAGCCCGTAAGCCGAAGGTCCTTGGTTCGACTCTCATTAGCGGTGACGAGATTTAGTTCGAGTAATTCTTAGAACGGATTATCAGAATGTTCAGTTATGATACGTGCTGGTTTAAAAAATCAGAACTTATCGCAGCTGGTTGGACGGATATACGGCCAAATCGTGATTCTGACCATATCACATTGTGGAGTGCCGACACATTCGATCATAATAGTGAAACACTCTAACTATCTCTAAACGAAGGCTCAAGGGGGTCTGTAGTGCTACATATAGGGTTTGGCATTAGAGACATAACAATTTCATATCTTTACATGAACGCACCCTTAAATTTTATTAATAAACTGTCAATGCCAAAACGTCAGTTAAAGCTAACATTTTTATCATGGTAAAGTTCACGAACCAGCAACGTTTCTATATTATTAAAAATTGATATTATTGAATAATCATTTTCAGCGATAAGGCTCATTTCTAGCTCAAGGGCTTTGTTAATAAGCAAAATATGGATTATTGGTCAGCAACGAACCCACATGTGCTTCTTGACACACCGTTCCATCCGCAAAAAATTACTGTTTGGTGCAGTTTTCATGCCGGAGGTGTGATTGGGTCGTATTTTTTCATGGGTGAAAACGACCGTCACATTACAACCGACGACAAGTTTCGGTTCAGTGGCAGAGATCAGTCATCTAGCACTTGTCAGCTGATTAGTTAATTGTGTTTGGATGGCGGAAGTCTGTCGTGTATCCCTCCAAGATATTGGAGGTTATCACAGGTTGTCTACGTCATTCGCATTTTAGTAAGATGGACTGATTTGGCTGGGATAATAAAGCAAAAAATTATTTGTTACAGTACGTTCCGATCAATACTGTTGTATGCTTGCTTAAAGTTAACGAAAATTTGATATACGTCCATGTTGAACTCCCAGCAGTCATCAAGTACCTGCTGGACTGTAAGCAATTGGTCTATTATCGATCTACATGCTCTAAAACCACCTTGCTACTCCCCATTAACACTGTTGGTGTACGATGCGATTTAATTTTCTAAGATTTTTGAAAATATTTTGTAAGCCGTACAAAGTAGTCATATGCCTCCACAGTTTTCGCAGTGTAGCTTGTTGCCTTTTTTGCCTATAGGGAATATAATTGATTGGCTGCACTCGTTTAAGATATGTTCTTGTTGCCAAATCTGCTGAATTACTTTATGGATGGCTTTCTGAAAACCACTCCCATCGTATTTAAGGAGCTCCACTGGAATCTCATCGATACCTGGCACTTTATTATTCATTTGGGCCTAGGTAGTGTGATAAACTTCATCCAGAGTAGATGGGGCCACTGGAAGTTCTCCGGGAATATCTATGGTGTTCGATGTTCTGGAACTACGCGGCGAATTTAAGAGGTTCTTAAAATATGATGCCCATCTTCCTTCAGCCCAGTTTTCATAAGCGATGATGTTACCGATGTCATCACGAAAGAGCGTGGTTTTGGGTTTATAGCCTCGTTTTAGGCTTTTCACGACTTTGTTTGCTTGTCTGGTGTTTTGCTCTCTAGTTTGCATTGATGCTTCACAATTGGTCATCATAGTCATTTCTTTTTAAGGTTTCGTAAAATCATTTTTCAAAACCTTACTAAAATCGCGTCCTGTCTGTCTGTCTGTTCATCCGTCCGTCCGTCCGTGTGTCACACCACTTTTTCTCGCAAACTGCATAAGCTAAAAACATAAGATTTTGTACGAGTAGGTAGATGCAAAGTGCCGCCCTCTTCAAAGTTTCACCACAATAAGAAATTTATAAGGTGTTTTTGGGGGGTCTCCCTATATAGGGAAGTGGTCTCTGAAAAAAAAATTAATCGCATTTAGGCAATATGGGTTTCAAACGCTTCGAGGGGTGCAGGGGAAGGAGAAATGTATGAAAATTTTGTGTCCCCCTCGTGATTGGACATCTTTGACCCGGAAAATCTGAAACAAATCACAGAGGTGAGACTTTAGAAGTACAAGGGCACAAATACGTCAGAGGTCGAAATTCGATCAACTTTGTTATAATAGTACATTTTATAAATTTTATATTTTGGCCTATAAAATGCAAACGGAACCCTTAAATTTTCCAAAAGCTTTTGAAAGTAATTCTATGTATCCTGAAAATTTTACAATAATTGAACAATAAACAGCTAAGTTACAGCCGATTGAATATTTAACAATTACAACAACATTAACACGTGATACTAGGGAGATACACGTTTGCAACGGACCTAGACACAACAAATATGTAGGAATTTTGATAAAAATTTTAAAAATGGTTTGTAATATTGATGTGTTATCAAGACTAATTAAGCGACGGGGTCAAAATATTTGAAACGAAATGGCACTGAATTTAAAAACATAATAACTATAATAATTTTTCGAACTCAGTTTACGGAATCTGTATATAAGTCAAGTTTTGGTATGCAGAATATATTGTGTGATTTACTAAATGTTTCACATAACTTTTCTGGCAGGAGCACTCTCTTGCTACTTCCAATAATATTATCCGCTACTCTACTGTATTTTTAAAATTGTTCTCTCTATTTCTTGGTTTTCCTACCTACCTATAAATATTATTTGAACGCCCAATTTTTAGTATCTAACGCATTCTGGCACTCATCTTCGAACAAAACATCTCTTTTGCGCCGGGCTTGATATCCGATTGTCTGTTCTGCCACGGTCTAAATTGGCGCTTTCACTTCTATCCGTAGCTCGTTGCTTGTGCTCAGCGATGTGTCTGATAGGATGGGTGCTAGCTAGTTGTCAAGAACCTCCATGAAATGTTTTAATACAGACACCGTTTGGAGTCTTTTGATGACGAATTTCTGTAGAGCGCTGGTCTTCGCCAGATTTGCCTTAGATGTACGACATAGAGAAGATAATTTGATCAAGTAATGATCCGAGTTACAATTGGGTCCTCGGTATGTACGGACGTCAAGTATGCTCCAAGCCCATTCTTGGGCGTTGGATCAAAATATCGTCGATCTGGTTTTGTGGATTGCCATCCAGTGACAACTTGGTCGTTGTATGTATGCATCGAAGAGGGAAGCAAGTCAAACTTATGACTAGATTCCTGCTACATTCACATTCAATCAGGCACCAGCCACTGTCATTTGTTTCATCGTGGAGGTTATATCCTCCAATCGTTCCCCAACGAGATAACTCATTTCCAACCTTCAATATATGTCCTCCAGGATGTCGGTACAAGCCTTATGGATGCCCTCTTTGGATGCAAAGCGTTTTACTTTCATCGCACAATGCAATTTTCCGAATAGGTAAAAGTCACAGGGAGCCATATCAGACGAATACGGTGAGTAATTGATGGTTAAAATGTGATTTCTAGTCAAAAAATCAGTCACAAGAGTGGATCGATGAGATGGTGCATTATCATGCAATAAGCGCGCGCTTCCTCCTTTGCGGTACTCAGGCCGAATTCGACGAATGCGATGTAACAAACGATGTTTTGGAGACTCTGATTCCATGAATTTCAACGATGATTTCAGCTCATTTTTGATAAATTCACGCACAATTCCGATGGAGTTTTCGGTGATGACTGATTTTGGGTGGCCCGTATGGTCATCTTCATTTCCGTTCTCATGACCATCTCTGAAACGTGTAAGTCACTCACGAACTCTGGCACAAGATAGACAGTCATCGCCATAAATTTTTTTCATCGATTCAAATGTTTCGGTAAACGTTTTAGCGATTTTAAAACAAAATTTGATATTAGCTCATTGTTCGAAACTCATTTTTGTACCGATGACACAAACATACTGTCACTTTAAACGCAATATCTTTGCTTCCATTAAAACGAATGTCACCAAACTTTCAGTGGAAGTCAGGGAGGATTGTAACTTTCCAACGCACTATCTCATTCACAAATTGCGCCACCAAAAAAAAATTCATGAGAAAATCCTCGTTTATTTTGGAACGCCCGTTGCATAACGCTTTCTCCATTTCTTCATCCTTCTCTTCGATCTGGACGTTTAAGTTTATCAGCCAAATTTTAAAGAGTGTCGCATTGATATGGATTGCACAAAATCATTCATTGACTGCATTAAAATCTATAGCCTGTGATTTGAACTCCCTATATATAGTAAAGGCCACTCCGCATTCTCGCTTTCCAGCAGGCTGCCCGCTTTTAAATATTGTGTGCGGTCTTATATCTTAAATGTCACTCCCTATCCAGGTCCTTAACAGTGCCAGGGTTATTCGTTTATCTGACATTCTAGAATATAACGTCATAGTCCTTTTTTCGTTTGCAAGGTATTTTCTGTAGGTCCAATTCATTCCAAGGCTATGTTGCAGATTTCAAAACAATGTAGGGTTTTCCAGAGATGGAGAGTTAGCCCGTCGCTCAACCTAGATTCCGGCGGCATGGTTATTACTTTCGATTCCGTTATCAGGCACGGAAAGACTCGCTGCCGTCCTCATTCGTCACCACAGAGGATGTGTAGGTAAGATTTAGTAGCAAAGCTACAGATATATTTTTAGTTATTGGCGTTTCTCGGTATTTCGTGTCCCATCATTCGGGAACCAGCAAATTCGATGTGCGAATCTGAAACCATTAACCACCATTTGTTAGTGGAGTTTAGGATGAAGAGCCGCGGTAGCTGTGAGCTGAGGAAACATAATAGATCCCTCCTCCTTTCTCATCCAGGCTTTGGACCGTCTACAGTCGAGTTAAATTTATACATATCAGCTTTAAAATGGTTACACACAGCAAAAATTTTGCTTTGAAAAATTGCTACGTAGGGAGAGTGCTGGCTGACAAGAGTATACTTGGACACTAGCACTCTTGAGGGGGTTCCCCACTTACCCGAGGAAGTGTAGATTTTCGTAACGCTCCTCTGCGGATTACGACCAGGTAACAATTACCGGGCTACGAATAGTATATTGAACTGAGACTAACGTTTAAGGCTGACAGATATATACCTTCTCCTAATAGGTGAAACCTTGGCAGGCTTCGGAGTAATAATTTATATATTTTCAAATTAGCTTTATGTTTGTTTGTAAAACATTAAAGATAGTTTCATAAAGCATATTACTACCATTTGCTTACTTTTGAGGGTTAAAATGCTTAAAAAGTTTATATTAGACTGTAAATTCAATATTATTCCCCACCAGGAAGCCTTTCTGAAGCCCGGAAATGGTCATCACTCCTCTTACTAGATTTTGCACAAAAATAATAGAATGACTGAAAGAAGGGAATAAACTGCCATTCTTGTGAGGAGAAATATAATACATAACATGACTTTGATACAACAACTACAACGCACAGAAGCCATATTGCGATCTGCAGTGTCTAATGTTGAAAATTTACTCTCATCTAGCTAAATTTTTAATTATTATTAATCAAGGGTTAAAATTCGAACACCAAAAGTCACTTATGAATAAAGGTCCAGTCTGGAATAATTTCTTTTCAAAATACAACCACAAAAACAACGAACTCTTGTTCGCTTCTTTTGCATGTTTTTGCATTGCTATTGAATAATACGAGCGTCTGTGGGTTGTTCGGACCAATAAGTCTGTATAAGCTGGTTGCTGGCGTGGTGTTAGATTGGATCGTTGATAAGAACCAGCCAATCTTGTGTTATGAAACATCAACTCTACATTTATCTAACGGGATGCGTCAGCAGTGCTAGTTGCCGGCTGATGAACTCCTGACCGGGGAAGGAGTAAGTTTTTGGTGGCAAGAATGGTGCAGTCGGGTGGTTACTATGATCAGGATAGGACTTGAATAGAATCGTTTGTATTATTCCATATCTAGCGATATTGTGGAGTGTGATAACTACGGGATAGCACAAAATATTTATGTGTAATTAAAAATGTACAGGTTGCTTTCTTTGTTGTGTGAACAGAAGCGTTTCGACTCCTTTGAGCCATCTTCAGTGTCTAAAGGATGTATGGCTGGAAATGAATAGATGTTGGATGCTTTAAGTACAAAAGTAATAAATTAGGCCAGGTAGAAGGATATTAAGTTTTTGTTCTTTGGAATGGTAGTTGTCCATTTGTTCTAATTCATTCGGTTTCCACAGGAGAGTGTGATCTATTACTGAGAAAATTGCTTCGGAATTTGTAATAAGTTATTCGTAGATAATAATGTTACTGTCTGTTTTTTTCTATGTCTGTATAATTCAAGCTTTTCTAGGATGTCGTGTCTCGGTACTTTATTTTGTGTTACAATTTCATAGAATTTGTCATAGCGCCAGGCACATGTGCATGGATTTGTTCGTATGTCGCTTAATTGGAGTCTGCCTTGTTGGGTGAGAAAGATTATAAGTGCTCTTTGTATCTTGTCATTCGTTTCCTTGGTATTCTTCCAATGTATATCACGTCGCAGTCCTTGCATGTAAGGTTGTATATGCCGTTGTCCTGGTATATTGATGTGGCATTCAATTTTGGTTTCAGTTTGTTTCCAATATTGTTGTTAGTTTTGAATGTATTGCCAGTTTGTATTGCCTAAGGAAGTTTCATAGTTTGTATGTAAGTTTGCCTCTGTATGTAAGCAAAAGTTTGTCAATGTCAAGTTGTTTGTATCCGTTATTGCTACCTATTCTGTAAATGCTGTTTAATTCATTGGAGTAATTAGAAGGAGTCATAGGGATTGAATAGAGTGTCAGCATCATTGATCTGTACGTTGCTAGTTTATGTTGTGCGGGTTGGTTAGCTGTATGGTATGATCAGTTGTGGTTTTTTTTCTGTGCATTATGTACTCTAATCGTGTTTTTTGGGATGTCACGGTTAGGTTCATATAGTTGAGTTGACTGTTTGTTCCTTTCCCTGCAGTGAAATTTTATTCAGGTGCATTTCATTTATATAGGTAAGTAGTTCGTCTTGTTTATTTTCTTGTGAGTCGATAACAATGACATCCAAATATCAACTGTAAAATATCACATTGATCTTTTGATAGTTTCGGATATAAAGACTTCTTCCAAAGATTATAAGATTTTTCCTGAGATTATTGATGACATTGGATGTCGCATATCCAGACCGTAATTAGCAATGAGTGTGTTATTATTGAACTTAAAATAATTCTGCCTGATTGAATAGTTGAGCTGTGAATAGTCGACAGTTATTGAATGAAAGTTTTTCTTTTAGCATGGTTAGTGTTTCATCGACGGGTATATACGTATAGAGGTTGGTGATGTCTACTGATAAAATTAAAAAGTGTCAGTCAATGTTAAAGAGGTGGTAGAGTTCACAAGATCACGGCTGTTCCTTAATGTGTTTTTGTCTTCAAAGTGTATGACATCAGCCATTATTGTTGTTGGGGTGGTGTGGATGGGTTTGAGTTTATGTAGCAGTGCTTAATATAAGGAGAAATTATTTATGGAGATCGTATAAAAGCAGCGCGTAAATCTGCTCGGAAAATCATTCATGATTATGATTTTGTGTCGAAAATGAAGTCTTGATATAATTAGCTTCATAAAGGTTTTAGTCTTAACTTTTGCGTACGGGAGGATTTTGCAGCAGGTATTTTCACTGTTTTCGAATGAAGATTATTTTTTGTAGAAGCTGACCTTATTGATCTGCAAAGGTAGTAGGCTTCCACTTTGATTCAGAGACCAATAGTATAGTGAAACGTGCAGTCAAAATTTTTATTCTCATCTGAATACTAACACAAGTAGAAGTAGATTTACAGCCAACTAGGCAAATTAAACAGAAATATAGTTCTGACTTGATACAGAATAACTCGATCTCAAACTACCAGTCTTTTTGAAATAGAGTAATCAATTTCCAACCTCCTTTTGTCATGGTTGCTAACAACCCCCAAGGAACTTTTCCTAAACCTTGAACAGCGAAACGAAACTAGTAGGACTACAAATCAATGAAAATATAACTAAGCTCATGACTCAGTTGAAGAAGAATACTTCAAATACCCAAAATATCACACTTGAAATATACCATATCGAATATGTGGGCAAATTTGTGAAATTAGATGCCAAAATAACGAGAACCAGTATTGAAAGAGACAAAATACGCCGAAAAATACAGCTCGCAAATTAAATATACATATCTGTGTTAAGACCTGTGTTATACTATGGTTGTGAAACATGAACCCTAACCCAAGCATCCGCAAACACATTGGATGCCTTTGAAAGACGGGTGCTGAGGTGGATAATTGGAGCAAAACTAGACAAGAGCCAATGGCGAATTCGATCCAACCATGTGCTGTATGAAATTTTTGACGAGCCAGGGTTGTCAACGATTGTAAGACTGCAAAAGCTGCAATGGGCTGGCCATGTGAATCATTTGGACAAGCAACGGATACCCACAAACGTATTCGTTAGGAGAACTGAAGGGCGGGGATTTGCGACGATACCGGGGATACGCTAGTCTGACTCGGTCAACGAAGACAGTTCATCGCTGCGTGGATTTCGAAATTTGAGAGCGTGGTCAATGGACCGAGACAATAGATGTAGAGAGTACTGGGTCCGCAATCGGTCGCACGAGCCGATGCAATTAGCAACTTTCACTTAAATTGTGTGAAGTTGGGGTTTGAAGTGATATGCTTTTTGTTTTTGCACTTAACTTATCTCCAAGACACGTTAACGTTTATACAATTTTTGGTTTAGAAGATCGCGTGTGCGAAATCGGCACTTTAACATAGTTCTTTTTTTCTATCCAAAACTTATGAATTTTCCATGAGCTTTGACACATGAGTTTTCTAAGGTTTGTTGTGTTTTTGCACTTAACTACACTCCGTGTTTTTGCACTTAACTTTACTCCAAAATACGTTCACGTCTATAAATTTTTGATTTTGAAAATTGCGTGTACGAAATTGCCCCATTGGTCACGTTTTTTATTCAAAAATTACGAGTTTCCATTAGCTTTGACGCAAGAGTTTTCTTTGCTGTGTTGTGAGAGAACATTTGTTATGTTGTACTCAAACTGTTCAACGAATGATAACGAAGGCGCGATCGTGTACACGTGAAACGAAATTTTGTTGGTGTGCACGGGTGTCAGTGGAGGAAGTGATTCTTCTGAAGAAAGGAAGGAAAAACCTCTCGGGAAACGAAGGGGAAGGAGAAGTAGAAAGAATCATACAGTTTCGAGAGCGTACGGTATTTATGTGTTAAATTTGCATCCCACATGGTCGAGTACACAGATTCTCGTTGCTCGTCCATTTATTTATATGTCTTTGATCGAGACAGTTGAAGGCGCTTTTTGCAGGGAACGAAGGCCCGAGAGGGGCTGTAGTGCTACGAAGAAGAATCAGTCTCTAAGTTTAATGAGAAATACCAATATTTACAAGGACTTGTATTAATTGAGCAGTCACACAAGCAAACTGCTCGAAAACCTTCCAATCCCCTGCTCAAAATTTTATGTGGCAGATTTGAAAAAAATATTTAATTATTTTTATTCGTAATCGTAATTTGTAGAATAATTTTTCTCATTATTTTTATTAAATGTAATTTTATAGCAATTTTCTTTTATATTAAATGTAATTTTATATCAATTTTCCTTTATATTAATTTTAAATGTTTCATTTTAATTATATTCTCCATGAGATTGAACTTTTATGACTATTTAAAATCCTCTTCATTTTGTCTTTACTTCAGTTCAAGTTTGTTTTTAAAAATTTTAAATCTGCCACATAAAATTTCGAGTATGGGAACGCTGATATAATACAGCATTCCACGGATTGCATAGCCAAATGCAATCTACAGTGGCTGAGCAAAGGACTCTTCTTCATCCACCGTAACGGCGTGACGATACGCTAGACGAAGGCCAAGCAAAGAGGAAAATCTGCTTTGGCGCGAGAAAACCACCGTTATGGCATGCAGATTCAGCTGGCATTGAAAAAGATCAGGGGAGTCTGCTATGGACCTTCACGGCGGTCACGTTGCGACGCGAGAGGAAAAATGACTCAACGGGAGATCTGAGAAACCGCAAGCACGGCGCCCGGGAATGTTACCATGGCAAGATACTGTTCGTCGAATTTAAGCGCTACTTGCATCCATTGGAAATTTAAACTAACGCTGGAGTAAATATATTATGTGATAAAGGTATTGGGCAAATTGTAAATACTTCGTTAATAGTGTGGGATAGTGAAAAGTGGAATAAAATTCAAGATCTCCATGAAAATGTATGGTTGAAGTGTTTTCACTGGCGTGTGCAAAGGTTTCTCCCAGCCTTAAACCATCTGTCGAAAAGTTTTTTTTTTGATCCCAGATATAATCAAGTCCCCAAATGAGATACCATGAAATCGAAAAACAATTTGCAAAAGGCGTCTTTGATTTACCACCGAAACTAGTTACAATTATGCGCTCAATGCGTTTAATAAGTAAAGTAGTTGAAAATAAAAATTAGAGCTTTCATCGAAAATTTGTCGAAATGCGGTGATGTTACTTCGTTTTCATTCAAGCATAGAAATAGTTTCGCGTGAAATTGTTGGTGTTAAAAGGACAGTGCATGTGTCTGGCTCTTTGAGGAGAAGAGATACCACTACGAATCCGATAGATATTTGGGATGCAGAATTTAGCCTTTCCTCTTCGGGCTCCTTCATATTTTCATTTAGAAAGAAACATTTTTATCGATCTGATTGCAAGCCCCATCGATGGAAACGAAGTAAAGGAACGTTTATTCCTATATAGTCCAATACAAGCTCGAAAACTCCTCCACAATACTTATTGAAAGAAGCGTCCACACAGAGTGAATCGTAAAAATACAAACAAAATAGCAACTTTCACAAAGGTACACAGAAGACTTTCATGGAATACGTTCTGTGTTTGCATGGTGCATACTCGTACTTGGGTAAAATGAATTGAGGAAGGATCAGAGCGCAAGTACTGCTGTTAGAACGCAACAGTGGGAGAATGTTGATCGTAAAGTTCCAAGAACGTCTTATCGCGCGTGATATAATCCGACGGCGGACTAGTGATTTCAATAAACCAGCGGATCAGGTCAACCATTTCCATTTAACACCACTCCGAAACATGCGTCACGTCTAGGAGCATTTATCAACATTGAAGTAGATTGTCCAGTCTCTAGTCAGATAGGACGTAAATTTGTTCTTTTCTGTTTTTATTGCCGCAAAGAGTAATTCAGTGCGGCTTCGTTAGATTGAAATATTTCTCATATGACGGTGATTCGGCGACCGAAAAAGGGCGAAAAATAAAAATAATATTTTTTCTTGAGTGATTTCTGAATGTAGCGGTAAGTCAGAAAATAGCTTAAATTGTAATACCAAACGATATATGCTAGTTTGCGTGGTTATATTTCAAACAGATTTGAGATCTTTTGCAGATAGTCGTTAAATCAAGTTAGAAGATAATTCCCCACTCATTAACTTGTGCATACCTACCATTAAATGAGTGCAGCGAACATACAGTCGCACTAATAACTATATTTTCTCTTCCTCCTTTTCAATACACTCTTCTAACAGGGAATAACCGAAATATTTTGTAGACTTTTAATAGGACATAAGAAAATGAATGTTGAACGTTATAAACTCATTTAAAATATATTCCATATTTGACATGATCCCTTAAAATTACACTTAGAATGCAAGGACACAAGTAAGAATAATATGATTTTTAGATTTTTGAGCTGTATTCTTTTTCATAGTAGTTAAAATATAAACGCCATTAGCTATTAGTGTAAGATTTGTAAACTGTTGGGAAAGTGTGTTTGAGTGGAGCGTGAAGATGATAAACGCCTATGAAAGGACATAATGAAAAATCTAAGGGTATTGTCACGAGGAGGGAAAATTTAGATTTGACTTACCAAATTTAGATTATCTTTGAATTTATATTAGGTTAGACTGCTTTAGTAGGGAGAATATGATATGTTGGTCGCAACTAGTTGAATAAAGCGAATTGTTAAACATTAAAAACTCGGTCTTTCCATTTCGGTTTACCTAACCGGGTATAGGACCCGCAACGATGGCAGGCTCCTCCGTTCATATGGGCTAGCCATCGGCAACGCTCCTCCGTTTTTTGTCACTAGGGGGTCTTGCTGGGTAGAGTGGCCTTCCGCGCACATGCTCTTTCATGATATAGGGTTATGTGATTTCATTGCATTATGCTATAGTATAAATTGGTTACGTTTGTGCTCCTCATCTGAGGGAAAGAGTCATACAAAGTGCTTTTGTATGAGTTTTTCACTCAAATGGGAAATGCATGGCCACGTCCACGTTTTGACCTTGATGTGCGAGGGGCACCACCTCCATCTGAATGCCCCATGCTTTCTTGTGGGCCATAAGGAGCGTCGTTAATGACGTGGTCTCCGCCAGTCCGTCTATTTTTGCTCGGCCCAATTTGCTCTTCGAACAAACATTGCAATCCTTTGTAGGTTACCTCGGACTCGACACCAGTCGATCGGCATTCGACTCTTTGATTCGTGAATGTGAAATATTTTCGCAGTGGGTCCTTGGGCTGGGAGAAAGAACCCGCCCCCCGACACAACAGCTAGCTTGCCAGCGCATTCACGCATCCCCAGACAAGGCCAATTCCAGCGGATCTTAACATCCTCTTCCGCTGAGGCAGCAGACCATCGCTGCAGTCCTCCACGGACATTCATATACCTATTTACACTACAGACTTGAAAATATAGACAGCAAAAAAAAAACAATCGAAAATGATACAAATTTTAGCTAGGCATTTATCGGACTCTAACAGTACTGCAAAAACAATACCCTAATGATCTATTAAAACCTCTTTCAATTCCAAATAAAGAAACAACGAATGCTTGAGAAAGATAGCAAACACATTACGCTCACGCACCATAAGAAATTAAGGTGGTCACATGAACTCAAGATAACACTAGAAACGAGCAACTCTGTCAAAATCTACCATAGGATAGTAGTAGAAAGGTGGAAATTAAAACAAACAATTAATATTTATTTAAAAAAATGAACGCGAGAGCATTAGAAATTTAGTTGAAAAATTAGAAAATCAATAACAATTATTTTCACTTGATTCAGCCTTAATTTGACTAAAATCTTGTCTATGTTAAAAATAAGCTAACAATTATCTTATAAATGACGCAAATACTCAATCCAATACAGGGTTACATGCAAAGAAATTTATTTTGGAACTATTTTGTCTCCATTTTCTTCATATTTTCTATGATGCTATCATAAAGTAACTGTTTTACATTAATTCCCCATATAAAGTCAATGTGATTAAACTTTTTCATTGGAACTATTCTTTTCCCCACAACGTTGGGCAGTTGCCTTGATAAATACTCAACATCCTCTGGTGCACTAAGAAAGTCATTTGTTGCGTAATGAAGTATAATTGGAGCTGAAACCTTGGACAAATTGTACATTGGAGGCTGCAAGCTACGATATCGAAGCAAGTTAATTACGCGTCCATAATCATATTGCTGAAATTGACCCGACCTCATTACCTGCCCATAATGAATTAACTGCAGAACTGATGCTCCGGCAGGAATGTGGCCATAAATCACAGGCAGCATTGTCTACAATTGATTAAAGTTTTTAATATTTTCAACAAGCTTATTAGATCAATTGAAAGAAAATATGGTAACTGAGCGACGGCCATCGCGACAAAGAGACCGAATCGTTTGTGTATTTTTTTTGTTGAAATACGTCGTTTTTAACCGACTTCCAAAAGAAAAAAGGTTATTCATTCAACTGCTATGGATTAAATAAACCGTAGAGCTTCTAGTGTACTCACATATAAAATCTGATTGCAATAGTATAACTTGGCATGTAATTTTTACGTTTCGACACCAAGTAATCCCACACCTGGTACTTTGAAGACAACATAGCCTAAACCATTACGCGTTTTAGGCATTACGCGTTTTAGACAACATAGCCTAAACCATTCGCGTTTTAAGCAAAATGCCATACGTTTTTGTATAATCATAGGTCAACTGGAACAACTGATTTTCAGCAAGCTGCTCTCCAGCTTCCTTCTCAATTTTGTTTCTAGTTACATATATGGACTACTTACTTTATTCAACTCATTCTCGTTGTATCCTGCTAGTGCAAATAATATGTTGGAGCAATAATTCTGGAACTGATATGTTTCACCACATGCAATTTTGCTGAAACTTGAAATCCTATCGCTTTTTGCAAGTACTTCATATACTCTTAATGTAGTTGATGCCAACTTAGGAAAAAAACAGAAATAAGTTTTTTAAGGAAATCAATAAGAAATTGTTCGCTCAACTTACCGAAATTGTATCCAACGCTCCTAAGAGAACTCCACGAAATGGGCTTCTAGAATGAGTTAAATAAGCGACTGGCGCTAAAGCTTGCATCAAGAGAACTTTTGAATTGAATTTAGGATATTCCGACCCCATGACAAAAAAAGAAGTCGTCCCCTGTAATAACGTCAAGCATGATAAAAACGTCAGCTTAAACTAATATTAAATACAACACACTCAGTTTTCTACCAAATGCACTGCTTTTAAGCTTCGATAGTGCAACTAAAATATTATTTGGTATCAGAGATGAGAGAATTGATTATCTGCCGTTACCTGAAATCATGTTTGGATTGTAAAAGCATCTATGTATGTAGATTTGCAAGGAAAAATACTTGGTAAATACTCTGACCAATCAAAGCTTCAAATTTTGGATACCCAGGTGTAACCTCGGTATTGCTGAAAGCTCGTTCGATAGGATATTAAGGCTTGAGGTCCAAAATGAGCCTCGCTTGATTCGCTATGCAGATGATGTTGTCGCACAAGTCACTGCAAGCACAGTTGAACAAGCGCAACTCAGACCAGGTATTCTAATACATGGTTGAATACTCGTAGATTTCGTCAAGCACTAAAGAAAACCAAAATTGTAATCCTTATAAAGAAGTATTCCTCAAACTAACGATGATAAGTTTCACGAAATTGTTTGATAATAAGCAGAAACAAGCAGTACAGCGCATCACGTCAATGGCCACTATAGCTGCAGATCGGCTAACCTGAGTCGGCAGTTTTTTTGCAATCATCACGGTTCTGCAACCTTACTCCCCAGTCGATGACTCCCATCGAAGACCTGCTATTAGCTTCTGTCGTGTCCAATCTCGCTCTTTCACACCTCTTCTAGTTAGGTTGGCTTCTATATAAACAAAATTATTCACACTTTCAAGATTATAGTCTTCTACGGTCTGTTTTTGTCGGACTGGATTGTTCTTCCTCATTTGAGATATGAATTCAGTTTTTATTAACTCGTAGACAAATTTGGTTTGTTTCCGATTCTAGACAAAGAAACTATCCTTTGGCATTTGAAACTGATCGTGCCATAATATGAACTAGAAAATTAGTGTACTAGAGGCTTCAGCCATTGTCAAGAGCATTAGGGTAGGTTCATCCTTTTGTTTTAAGCCTGGCTCCATTTGGAAGCTATTCGTTAGTTCGCCGTTTACCCCGACCTGGGACTTTGTGTTGAGCATTGTAACTTTAAACATGCGGACTAGTTTTGTTGGGATACTGTTATATGTTTGTTTGTAGTCCACAAAGTGTTTATGCACATCAATGTTATGCTTTCAGCACATTTTGAACATCAGCTCTACTAAGAATATGAGTATTTGAGCAATCTTAAATCATTCACTTCAAAAAGCTCCTTGATATTGTCCTCTAATACGTTCATGGTGCGGCTTTAATTATCTTTCTATTGTTTTGGAGTGGACTTTATATAACGTTTACAGCGCAAAGTCTCTATAATTTCCACACCATAATTTGTTGACCTTTTTGTGTGCCGGACATATCATACTTTTTCATCAGTGCTCTAGTAGCTGTTCCGCTGACCATATTCTGCATATTAACCGGTAGAGCAAGTTACTAAAATGCAACATATGCTCGCGTCTTAGGAGCAGATTGGTGCCGTGGCCATGCGTGGAGCCTTCCGTACACACTGCCGTATTTTAATAATTAGCAAAGCACACTTTTAAGTCTTTTTAAAATTTTTTTTTACAAAGACATACTAGTTTCGCGATTTACTGTCCGTGCGTCACAGCAAGTTCCCTCAGAAACTATAGATGCTAGAAAGCTCAAACTTTGTGGAAAGGTCAGAAGTGATAGCCTCTCAAAAGTAAGGTCTTACCAAATATCCAAAAATTTTTTAGGGGGGTTCTCCTTTATTCGGGTAGGGTACAAATGAAAGGTCTGTAGCAACCACGGAAGTCACCGCAGTTGCAGACATTAAGAATTAGCAGAGGGATGTGTAGCCCGGGGTGGCATACTGAGGCCGGCTAGCGCTCAGTCGTGTCGTGGGACTTCCGGGACACCCTCTGCTCGTGCTGAGCCACCTTACATACAGAAACTAACACAGAGGGAAAAGGACGGGAAATTTTTAAAAAACTTCGTAAAACTTAGTAAAACAATAATTTTTTTAATGCAAAACAAACTATTTAAGATTTTAATCAAAAGAAAAATAGTCAATTTCAATAAGCTGGGGAAAAAAATGTAATGAATAAAAGGATGTAAAAAAAATAAGAAACAAGGAAATACAAATATTAACTATTACTTACCCTCTTCTTTTTCCGTGGATCTCCGAGCGCTCGGCGAAGGACGCAATAATAAAGAGGTGGGGTCACTGCAAAATTTAATTGACGTTACTTTCAAACATATTAAATGCTGATAAGCGGCCACTTCATCAGAATTTTCAACTCGCTCGTGATTTCCCGTTAATACCGTCTTAATTGATCTTTACTTCATTTAATAATTCGCAGAAGTTAGTCCATATTTCCGTTTGTTGGGAAATTCAACCCCCACAGTAATTCACACTTATTGCATACGTTAAACGTTTTATTTTTATACAAATATGTATTGCCCACGAGAAAATTACAATTCCTAACTTCACTTTAGGATCAGAAGGTGATCAAATCTATCACTTATCACCATTCACACTATCTAATTCTCGTTTTTTTAGGGTTTTGTAAAATAATTTTACAAAACCCTTCTAAAATCGCGTCCTGTCTGTCCGTCTGTCCGTCTGTCTGTCCGTCCGTCCGTCCGTCCGTCCGTCCGTGTGTCACAGCAGTTTTTCTCGGAAACTACTTAAGCTAGAAACATCAAATTTTGTATGTAGGTGTAAAGTGGTGATCTCTTCAAAGTTCAACTATAACAAAATTTTTGTAAGGTATTTAAGGGGGGTCTCCCCATATAGGGGAGTCACCACCCGAAAAAAAAAATTCATTGAAGGTAGCCGATATGGGTATCAAATGAAAGGTCTTGATGAGAACTTTTCAAAACAGGTCTTAGTTTGGCAAAGTTTGCTTCGAGGGGCGCACAGGGAGGGGAAATACACGAAAAAATTGTGTCCCCCCCTCGCGATTGGACACCTGTGATCCGAAAAATCTGAAAAAAACCAGGGATGTAGGTCTTGGTGAGCACAACAACAACAAATACATGAGAAGTCACAATTCACTCAACTTTGTTAGTAATAGTATGTTTTATCGATTTTGTTTTCTTGAATAAAATCTTAACGGTACCCTTAAATTCTATAAAATTCAGTATACAGATGACTATTTATAAGATTGATCTATCCTGAAAGTTTCATAAAGATTGAATCATATTTAGCGAAGTTATAGCGGTTTGAAATTTCCTGTATTACTATGGAACAATATGCGCTGCATATATTACTATGGCAACATATGGCTATGGAACAAAATGCGCTTTTTACCGACATAGACACTACAGTTTTGCTAGGATTTGCATGAAAATTTCAGGAATGATAGGTGTCATGTATGTCTTTGAGAATCGGTTCAGCTAGTGGTACCAGTAATCGTAAAACAAAATAGTGGCTGTTTTTAATGCGAGGATTGAATAATTTTGAGTTATTTTTTCCCAACTTCAACGTTTAAGGTGCATGCTTTGGACACTTGATTCAATTTAATGAATGACTGAAAATGCGTACCTACAATTGATGCTCATAAGTGAAACAAGTCAAGGAGGTGGGAGAGAGCTCCTAGCAAAAGGGATTTGTAACCATTCTAGGATTCGAACAAATTGCGTTTCCTCCCTCGCGGATGGACATCTGAAATAATTATCAAGGGAGATATTTATGAGTATAACAAAAACAAAAACCTCAGAAGTCGAAATTCGTTCAACTTTGTTAAAAATAGGATGATCTTCGTATTTCCTATTTCCTCCAATAAAATCGTCTTTGACATGTTTCTTGATTTGATTCGATCTGGTGACTGCATTTTGTAAATTGAATACAAAACCCTTCTGACATGAGCGTAGGTCTGTTTACCCAACTTGTTTCTTTGTTGTTTTGAGTTTTATTTCCACTACTTGTATCCACTAATTACTTCTTCATCCGTATCCAACCACTAGAAGAAACGGTTTTACTATCCAAATCTTTTCTTCACTCAACTGTTTCCTTTCCTAACCCTTAAAATTTCCACTGCACTCCAACGTATTTAATCAATACTTTAAAATTCACCTTGACTTCAACCACTTTTTATTCCTCGAGTTTACCAAAAATAAAACTTTCTCATGAACTGCCAACGAATTTCACTCCTCCAAAAGCCAAAAACTGACTGCCCCAATCCTAACCACTGAATTCCACATTTCACCTTCATCCAATTCGATTCCGCAATCCTTTTTCATTTTCAAACTACCGCTGCCGCATCTGGATAACGTAATCGAAGTTCATTAGACTTCAATTCCGCTACCCACACATCTTTTGTTCCATATCGGCAAACTCAATACTATCCATTGTTTTACATATGGCAATTTGCACAATCCAAGAAGCGCTTGGTTGAATTCAAAGTGTCACATATACATTACGGAAGCTATTGGTTTTGCCGATACCCCAAAAAGAGTGCTTCCGTGCGCCCGGGGGAACTTGAACTCAGGGTTCCAGCAGACCCTCGATCGAGAACTCACGACGCAGCTAATGGTGCCATGGATTGTCGATCTCTCATTCATCTCATAAGTGACTTCAACGATGCATTTGGGCATGAGATTGAATTTTGTTAATAGGGGAACGTGAATTAATTTTTGTTAGTATAAAAAAATAAAATTTTCGTAGTGGGAATAGAATTACTTAGTATGAAGGAAGGAATTAGGTTTTGTTAGGGAAAAGGTATTGAATAAAATTTGTTAGTGGGAACTAAACAATGGAATGTTGTTAGTGGGAAAATTGAAATTATTAGTATGCATTATTTTTTTGTAGTCGAAAATAGGGGAAAAGGGTAGGATTGCGATGATGGGGAAGTAAAAATTAAAGGGGAAATGGAAAAATATTGATAAAATAAATAAATTTACAGAGGAAAAGGTAGGAGTGCCCAAGGAAAGTGGAAATGTTACGGCGGCAATTGGAAGTTGCGAATGGGAGAAAGTCGGTACGCCGGAATTCGCAACAGGTCTTAATTAGAACTTTTAGAATCTGAACTTAAAAATTTATTTTGTACATCAACAGGCCCAGGGGTAGGCAAAATATACCAACATTTTGTGAGCCGCCCCTTGCGATGCGACACCTTTGAGCCGATAAATCTAAAAAAATCATGTAGGTAGATATTCATGAGTAGAAGGGCAATAAATACCTCTGAAATAGAAATTCACGCAACTTTGTTAATAATAGCATGATATGTAGATTTTAATTTTCAATGATAAAATTAAAGTGGTACTTTTATATAGATTGATATAAGATCTTTATGCTCACGAAATTTCATGAAAATCCAATCAAATCAGGTGAGTTAGAGCCACTTCAATTGTAAGGTACTGCAACAACAATAACTCGTGTTAATGGGTGATACTTATTTCAAATTGACCTAGTGTAGTGATATCCATATTCATAATTCAAATAATGATGTAAAGTTAGCAAATATTTGAATTTGGCCGACTCAAGTACATTTTTGTTCTAGTACATTTAATATCTGGCAATGCCCTTTTTTATAAGCAATATAAATATTAAGTTTAGTTTGTAAGCAATGAGGTTATATTAAGTTTAATATATATATAGAGCCTCTTTTACTTGCGCGGGAATATCCCTCTGCTAAGGGCGTGCAAACGCTCGCATGGGGTTTTCTTATTAGGGTAAATGCAGACTGGAAGGCGTTCCACGCTTGTGTCTGCATTCTACAAATTTTATAAAGTATAATTTATAAAAACCTTCATTGTGGGAAACATGCAAGAAGGCGTCAAACGCTTGTGCTTGTTTCCTTAGGTAAAAGCATTTCAACAAGTATTAATTACATGGCGATTCTTATATAATTACTTGGCGATCCTGCGTTTCATTACACCAGGCACTTTTATTTTCTTCCGATTTTCATGAAAATTTAAGGAATAGTGTTTAATTTGAATATCTGCCGAGCATTCAGAAAAATTATTTAGCTGGAATAAAATAGCTGTTGCAACGTGCTTATGAAGGAAACTCCTCATCTTTTGCATAAATTTGAACAATTTCTTACCCAAATATTGGATGAATAATTGAAGTCGCCGATTTACGCTATTAGAAAACTTGTGGTTACAAAGACCTTCTGGTAGCAGCACTCTCCTACTTCCTCAACTTGTTAAAATAAAATTAAGTGATTTACGAGGTGACGTAATAAATTTTGCACGATCGAGTATATAAATAATAACGTCGGCGGAAGTTTAAGAGCGCACAAGGCTTACGTAAGGAATTTCAAAGAACGCAAGAATTCTTGAGGCTTCCTGAAGTTTCAGTATTAGAGAAGTCTTAGAGAATTATTGCGGTCTCAGCTAACGGAAGTCGGCAGGTTGGACTTCGATGGTCAATAAACAAAAGGGTGATTTTTGGGGCGGGAAGGAAAATTGTGCTCTTCACCCGAATCCACTAAAATCATCAGTGATTATTTTGTGCAATGAATTTAGTGACCTAGTACATACATGTATTGTATAGTGATGGGAGTTGGGATGTGCTCGTTGGCCACAAAGGATGAAAATTGTCGAAAGAAGTAGAAGTTAAATCGTTCGTCGAATTCCGTACAATTGGTAGTAATTCACATGCAAATCGTTGCATTCAAATGCTATAGAACTGCCCATATTCGCATATTCTTTCACTTTGAGAGCACACCGTCAATATCTGAGGGAAGGCATCTTGTTAAATATACGCAAAATCGTTGTCGAATGTTCGTATTGACAAATTGTCACATTTTTTATCCAAATTCAACAACGATGGAGCCTAGAAATTTTCACCGAAAATTGCGAGAACTTGCAGTAGCAACTCTTCTTCGTCGGAAATTTGCAAATCATTCAGTGCTTCGGGAGGCTTTGCCGCCTCAACGCTGCCATTTAACCGGCGGAGATCACTGATTGCTGTCACATACTGAAATTTTCGTCATGCGGTTTTCGCGGATCGCGAATGTTCAGAAATTTAGCGGATTTTTAGAGGATTCGACACAAGCTCGCGGGAAAAATGGACGGATTGAGAACTTCACAAATGTTCATTGATAATTATCAAAAAAAAAATACTCTGAAACCCTCAACAGTTTCCGGAAGAAACGAAATGCAACCACTTTTACTTAACGTTGTTCCGGGGCAAAAACAACTCGACAACAATTTTTGCCAAGAATTTCGTTTAGCGAAGAGTTCAGTTCATCTTGGCGACTGGCATTGAATGAATTATTCACGCAATCGAAACTCAGACGCTTTGGCACATTATGTTGTGTTCTACTATCTGAGAACTGCTCCATTACTTTATCGAAATTTGTTTTGAATTCTACAGCACTTCAAACTTTACAATTTCAGCCACAATTTTTGTGGCATGGGAAGTGGAAATAAAATGAAATACAAGGAAGATGGAAGAGAAACTGAGACTACCGTCTTATATTAGCACGAAACCCTGGTAAATGTTTTCTCTTGTGTATAAGATTATGCCCATTGGTTACTTAATTTATAATCGAATAGTGGTAAAATGTTGCAAATTGTATTTATTGATTGTTACCTGTCGTGAAACTCTATTGTTTACGTTTGTTTTAAAAACATGCATGTACGAATGGAATGTTTAGAAAAAAGAGGATTATCCATTTCGTGGTAGGAAAGTATAACCCTGCCATTTGACATCCGTCAGAATTAAATGTCATCCAAAGCGTGTTTTTTTAGTTGAAGGCTTGCCATTTAGAAATATGGATCGTTTAACAGTCGAAGAACGCGTTAAAATTATTAAATTTTATTATGAAAATTGTGATACTGCTGTATCAATATTAAGGGCTTTACGAGCCGATTACGGTCGACATAATCGACCTATACAGCAAACAATTTCGAACACAGTGAGACAATTTGAAGAGACATTCGTTCTGCTGAAAATATTGCTGTCGTTGCTCAAGTGTGGAGGAAGACCCGAATTTGTCGATTCCTCGATGTGCTCAACATTTGAGCTTGTCTTACGGCTCATTGTGGTGGATTTTGCATTTGGATTTGCATCTCCGTCCCTACAAAATCCAAATCACTCAAGAACTTAAGCCTCAAGACCATACACATCGCAGAATGTATGCGAGTTGGGTGATTGAACAACAACAAAATTTTCTTTAGTGATGAGGCTCATTTTTTGCTCAGTGGTTACGTAATTGCCGCATATGGAGCTCTCAAAACACTCAGGTCATCGCAGAAAGGCTTTTGCATCCGGAAAAAGTGACCGTTTGGTGTGCATTATGGTCTGGTGGTGTTATTGGCCCGTATTTTTTTGAATACGGTCAAGGAAGAGCCATTACATTTAATTCTGACCGCTATGGACGGATGTTAGCCAATTATTTTTGGAGAGGAATTGAAGATTATGATCTGGAGAACATGTGGTTCCAACAGGATGGAGCCACAAGCCACACAATACAGGCTAATTGAGCACTTTTGTAAGAGAAATTTCCAGGACGCGTAATTTCGAGATTGAGTGATGTCAATTGGCCCGCAAGATCCTGCGACCTAACACTTTGGATTTCTTAGTATGGAGCTATGTAAAAGATCGTGTTTACGTGAACAATCCTCAAAATCTTGAGCAATTGAAAACCAATATTCGTGACGTTATGGCCGAGATATTGCCGGAAATGTGCCGAAAAGTCATTGAAAATTACCTCAAAAGGATTGAGGCCTGTAAGAGGTCCCGTGGAAGGCATTTGAATGATGTTGTGTTTCGCGTATAATGGCAAGGTTTAGTTTTCATATTAAATAAAAATTTTTGTTTCCATCTGAATATTTTATGTGTTTTCTTTAGCTTTACTTTCCCAAGCGTAAAATGAATAACCCTATATTAACTTTTTTGTTTTTCCTTATCTGTATTAATTTTACTTTTATTGTAATCTACTAGTTTAGAAATTAAAAATTATGAAAAACAAATAGCTTCAGTTTGAAAAACATTCAGCATATTGGAAGCATATGAACTGATAATCTTTGTTGGAAAGAACAACTTTGAATATTTTATTACTTTTATAGAATTAGCGTAAATTAATTGGATGTAAGAATCTTTCTATATATAGCATAAGACGGCTAAAAATTGTGGAACGGGTTTTGCTAATGTGTAATTTACAATTTTTTATTTTCTCTAGCTATTTTTTTTTGTTTTTCTCTTTTAATAGGTGACTCTTATCTTGTCTTGACTTTAATCACATTTCACTAATCACGTTATTGTTAATCGAAAAAACAAATGTTTCTAATTAATTTCAAGTTGTAACGGAGAAAAGTTTTGAATGGTAAATTTTTCCTGCTTCATATGATTGAAAATATCTTCAACGATGGGGTGTTTGTATAATTTTCATGACGGATCGACTGCACAACTGGAACGCATAACATAGCATACTTCCTTGTCCATTCTCGTGTAGATTCCTTGAGCAGTTTGCGTAGGCGGACTGCTCGATTACTATACAGTTTTACAGGCTCCCTTGATGAAGTCCTTTTTATTGAGCAATTACTCATCATATCCATGGATTTTCCTAAATTAAACCTAAAATACCAGTAAGTCCTTTACTTAGACACAACAAACTCTTTTTTCCAATGCATCCGTTGGCTTGCCATCGAAGAGGTTGCGCCTGCTCTTATTGATCAGCTTTGCTTCCTTCAGTTGAAAATCGCTGGCTGGCCACTTCAACATGTCACATCCAATAGTGTTGCTATGGACGTTGTTAATCACACTGTAATGAAAATTTTACACTATTGGTAAGATTTTGCAGCCCAGTTTATATCCTTAAAATATGTGTACTTGACTTTCACGAGTCTTCGTGAGCTGGTCAACAGTTTTATTGGAAGACTCCAATAAAACTGCCAACTGTTTACCAGTTTGGTACATCTAGTGACTCTGGTCGAGATAAAGAGGACGACAACCACGAGGTTTAACGGTGGGAATATCACATGCAAACTAAATTCCTAGTAATTCTTTGGCCGCATCACTATGAAGAAGTTTTTTTATCCTTTCTTGATGCTTTTAAAAGCATCAAGACACGCTTCAGGGGAGACACGTTTCGTTCATGGTGTCAACAATTACACTCAACTCAAAAAATCAGTCAATTTTTTAAAAAACACTTAGCTGCACAAACTCTATTATTTTCATTAATTTATAACGAATCGGCGTTTTTTTTCACCATTTCTTATACGAGCTTTGTTGTGAAAGGCCCTTTACTGATCGATCGTTGACTCTCCTATTCATTCTTTTTCTGACTCTGAAATGCCAAGATCTTGCAAAGAGATCCATCATTCAGTGCGCGTGCGTTCAATGGAACCTCACCTTAAGGTGGGGTTACGCTAACAACCGAAAGGCAGATCTCTTCCCGAGATCATGCAGTCATGGAACTATAAAGTGCATATTGTTTTAAAGCCATGTTTTGTTGTTGTAATGCAAGAAAATTAAAACCACTCTAACTTTGTTAAATAATACTCGATCTTGCCGAAATTTTAAAAACAGTTTGATTTTGAAAGTGGCTATCCAGATATTGAATTTCAATGAATTTGAGAATGCCCCTGCGATTTAAATTGATAAATCGTACTTTAAATAACAAAGTTGCGCCTATTTCGAATTCTAACTTATTTGTTTTTACGAATTTTTGTATTACAGAAGTCCAACCGCAAAATGAGTATCCGAAAATTTCCTATATTTCGTCTTCATCAGCCTTCCGTGACAATGATTGGGAATATCTGTCTTAAAAAGATCTAACTGAGATCTTTCAAATAATATCTCACTCGACTGCCTTTACCAAAAAAATATGGTTCTGCCCTCTATATACTGAAAATCTCTCCGTAAAAATTTTTCAACCTTCTAGAGGTCATCACTTCTGAGCTTTTTCAGAGTTTGATGTCGTTAACTTCTATAGACGGATAGACTGATGTACATGTGGCTTAGTTCAGTTTAGGTTTTGTATTTAAGTGCAAACCCTGCTTAAGTCGCACGTATGTGCCTAGCTTGGAATCACCTCAAGATATTGGAAAAAAATTAAGCTACTTTGATTGAATTTTTACTTTTTCCTCCCATTTTATCTCATACATCTGATCGAAAAACGTCCATGAATTTGTCCCAACCTCATAATTGGTCATGCTGTGGCTTCAAGCAATTCAATTGTTTAAAGCATAAATTAAGAAATTTTATTTCAATTTATTGATTGTCTTTGCCTATATGACTTTGTATTCCAACATGGCAAAATTTGATGTTTCACAAGAAAATGAAGGATGTCAATTCAAATTTTTTTTAGAGTTTTGTAAAATATCTTTGAAAAATCCTATTAGTTACGCAACAAATGTTTCCGTGTTTCCATTTGTCCGTCTGTCCATCTACCCGTCCGTCTTTTCGTCTGCTTATCCAGCCGACTATCCGTCGGTGTCTCACAGCAATTATCGACAACACCTAGAGTTATAAAACTTTTTACGAAGATTAAAAGTACCAAGTTCCCCAAAGTTTCGGTATAATAAAAAATGTATAAGGCTGTGTAAAGAGGTGTCTACCTGGATGGATATCAAATGAAAATTCCCTATTTAAGATGCGGTAACCATGGTGCGGTAAGCGGTGAGAGTCAAAACAAGTGAAAAATTTGAAGTCTCTCCCTCGCGGTTGGGTATCTATGAGCCAAAAAATCTGAAAGAAATCAGGGTTGTTGATCTTTATTAGCTTACGCATAAGGGCAACAAATACCTCCAAAGTCAGGATTCAAGAAACTTTCTGAGTAATAGCATGATTTGAGAATTTTAAGTTCTTGTCCATAAAACCTAAAGAAGACACCTAAATTTTACAAAAGCTCATGTACGGCTGTGTAATAACTTGCGGCTAGGTCTTAGAGAGTGATTTGGCATTCGGCACTATGTCGTCGGGCACCACCGTGAGACTTTACGGTTTCATTTTTCATTGCTGTCGTTTGCTAATTCTGCTCATTGCCGTGAGTCACAAAATTTGTGGAATTTCTGTGTTCCCACAAAAAATTTGTAAGGCGTATGAGAAATTTCGAATGTGCTCGTTGGACGCGCTGGGAGTTTTGGGAAGCAATCCATGGTCGTAGAATTCATGAACTGTCGCTATTGCCTTGGGCGTGAGCTATAAAGTACGAGCGCAAACAAGTGGAGGAAATTAGTTGGTAATGGAAAACTAGCTAACACCTGCAGCGTGCTGAAATCGCCCACTGAGAAGAACAAATGAACAGAAGCTCCAGTCATTTTAAATCGAGGGCGAGATGTACTTTCGGCTAAAGGAATCGCAGCGAAGAATATTGCGGGAGGGTTCCTCGCAACAGCATACAGTCTGTCTTCATCCATCGATGAGCCGGCGAACGGATTTTACGGGTTGCATCCGATCGAGTCGATGGCGATAGGACGACGCAACTCCAAGGAAAGGGGCATTGTTCATGACTGGGCATCCAAGCGGAGTTTCATGGCAGCGGCTCGTCGTAAACAAAGGTAATTGGCACCGAGTAAGTGATTTTAGTTCGATTGAAATTAATGTGCGCCATGAAATTCGATGAAACTAGTGTGAAATTTGTAGCGCGGGAACTTATTATTGAGTTAATTGTATGTAAACGTAAAAAATCGAGGCATTAAAATAATAAACAAAAATCTCAGAAACATAGCAAATAAAAACATTGAGGTATGCAGGGAATAGAAATACGAGTATAAGTGATTCAATCTCAAGAATGACTTATTGGAAGTAGTTTAGGAACATTAGAAACGAAATATTCGCGCAGTTGACACTTCCACATAATTCAAATTATGTTGTAATATAGAGAATACAAAAAAAAACTACTTACACTTTATTCGAACTTATAACTCCTAAGGGTATTTCTTAGTAGCGCTTTTATTTTCGCTTTTTTTGAAATATTCGTAGTAGACAATTATTTTGTTTATTTCATATCCGCAAGCCAATTTTCTTTTTTCTTGAAAAGCCGCCGGGCCTTGCTTGTTGTGTGATCAGACGTGTTTTGACTCTTTTGAGCCATCTTCAGTTACTTAAGGAAGTGTTGAAGGGAATAACTTTATGAAGTTGAAGGATGGGTTACGAAATTAGCACTAAATTATGTCAGTTACCAAATTAAGTCAGGTATGTCAGGTTATTTTTTGAATTGCTGAATATCTGTTAGTTTTGTTTCATCCGTTTTCACCGGAGAGTGTGATCTAGTGCTGGGAAAATCGCGTCGGAATTTGAAATAAGTTGTTAGATGATAATGTTACCGTCCGTTTTTTCTAGGCTTATATATTCCAAGCCTTTCTAGGATGTCAAGTCTCGTTCCTTTATTTTGTTTGTGTAACAATGTCATAGAGTTTGTCATAGCGATAGGCTCGTGTACATGGTTTTGTTGGTGTGTCGCGTAATTGGAGTCTGCCTTGTTGTGTTAGAAAGATCGTAAATGCACTTTATATCTTGCCATTCATTTCCGTGTTGTCCTTCCCACGTATACCATGTTGCAGTCCTTAAATGTCAGTTTGTATATGCCACTGTTCTGGTATATTGATGTGTCATTCAGTTTTGATTTCAGTTTGTTTGCAATGTTGTTGTTAGTTTTGAATGCATTGCCTGTTTGTATTTCCTATGGAAGTTTTATATATTTTCTATATCTGTTTGCTTCCGTATGTGAAAAAACCACTGTTGGTCATTCTAATGCATTTCAGCCAGTCGACATTCCCGTTTTTGTTTGTACTGTGTAGGAAGTTTGTCAATGTCGCGTAGTTTGTATCCGTTATTACTAGCTATTTTGCAAATACTGTTTCGTTATTGGAGTAGTTAGAAGAAATCATGGGGATGGAATAGAGTCTCAGCACCATTGATCTGAAGGCTACTAGTTTATGCTATGTGGGGTGGCCAGATATCATGTGTATGGTATGATCTGTTGTGGTTGGTGATTGGACGTTGGATGTCCCATACTCAAACTGTCCTTGGTAATGTATTTGTTGTTATTGAACTTGAAATAGTTCTGCTTGATTGTTGTCTTTATAAGATGGAGTACGTAGTGTTATCAGGATGTTTAAAAGTCCGTAAGGACTGCAACTATGAACTGGTGCCACGTCGAGTGAAGATATTAGTGCTCTCTAGAATTGGGCTTGTCTGAGGATGCTTGAATGCGTTGGCATTGCTAGCATTGCGATGTCATGGGGCGTGTACTTTTTCCCTGCACAAGGGCCCACTACAAATATTTTGGCATTCACGAATTGTTCGATAACCATAAAATGCTCGATGGAATCGATAAAACGTGTCGTTGGCCGAGGCAACCTACCGAAGGGAAGAACCATGAAATCGACGCCGATGCTCGAATAACGCGTACGGGACGCGAGAAGGTTTTGTCTTTACTTCTAACATTTACGACCACGGATGAAAATAAAAATAGAAATGTTTCAGATTTATATTAAAATTTTCTATGACCAAATCATATAAAACTTTAATATAAATAGGAAATCCATGCAAAAGGCCATTCTATCCAGCAAGAATACTGGCAACTCCAAAACAAAAGGGGAGGAGACCTCACCCAATGGGTAGAGGGGCCAGCAAACGTGGCGGGTCCTATACCGAGACCGAGTTTTCCTTCTTTTAGGTAAATTTCTCGAGGGAAATTTACCTATTGTGGAGAGTATTATATATATATATATATATATATATATATATATATATATATATATATATATATATATATATATATATATATATATATATATATATATATATATATATATATATGGGATATAACGAAATTTTTGACCACGCTAGAGGTTGCGATTTTGCTCCAATTTTCACCAAATTTTTAGAATAGATGTATTGGGTAAGTATCTCGGCTATATCGGCCGGGCAAAAACAAAATGGCGGCCGTTTTAGACGAAAAATCGTGATTTCTATTCTGCCCAAGATCTAGCTCCGATTCGGATGAAATTTGTTACAAAGGTTTACTGATGTATTTGATGAACCTCACAATAAAAAATTCAAAGTTGGTACAGCAGAAACAAAATGGCGGCCACTCAAAGGTCGAAAAACGTGCAAAATTTTGTTGTTGTAATATTGGTCAAAGCTTTCAACGGATGTCCATGAAATTCGACCGTTAGATAGAAATCATGAGTATCTAAGGGACTATGTAAAAAACTGGAGGTCAGGTCACAAAAAACAAAATGGCGGCCAGTTTAAGCTCAAAACTTCAAAGGCTTCAAAAAGTCGCAATTTTGATTTCGACATATATAAAACTTGGTTTCGTGATAGGCATTACTTAGATCTACAGTCTTTGATATTTTGGTGATCATGCATGTGGAAATTTCAAAATGGCGGCGGTTTAAATATGCGTTTTTTCAGGTTTTTGTGGCCCTCTAGTGGTCACATTTTCCAGCGCATTTTGATGAAACTTGAGATTATTGATCTCTGTACTATAATCTTGCATTTTTCAGAAAATTACTAAAATTGAATGAAAAATAAAAAATTCGAAAATTTACAACTTAACCCTCTAACCCGAATACCCGCCTTGAGGCGGGTATTGGAAAATCATAATTTTATTGGTCTTATAACTGTTTTTTCTTAGAGCTGTTTACGCACATCAATAATGAGCAAAAAACATCCATTTTGCGGCTATTTTCACCTACATGAATGCATTCATTTGTCTTTTGCCATCATTTTTGTGTTGATTTTCACAAGTAATAGTCGCGGAAATTATTTCTAAAAATTAGTGTGGTGAACAGTGAAAAAAACAGTGTTTAGAATTTGCGAAATTCACTTGGAATTTTCGAAAGCATAAGTAAGTGTGCTCTTTAAATTATGATTTCTTTATTATTTCGTTTGAGTTTGAAAAACGAGCATTTGCCATCAAATAGCGATAACCACCTCAGGGCGGGTATACGGGTTAGAGGAAATTTTGATGGGAAGTTGCTCATATCATTTTTTATTTTATTTTGCTTCAGTTTTGAAGTTTGTATATACATATTTAATTTTATCGTTCTCTACAGCATATTGATTTTTATTTTAAAGAAATGAATACTTCAATTTCACAACCAAAGCCTTTGCCAATGTTGAAATTGGTTCGAAGAAGGTTGATTGATATGACCGAAGCAGAGCGAAAGCGAAAATGGCATCCAAACCAAATATCGGAAATGCAACTTGAGGACTTCATGAGCTCAGTAAGTGATGACGACATTTATAGTGATGATAGCCTACACGATCCAAACAACATACCAGATGAACAACATGAAAATAAAATATGTACTGAGTATAACGAGTATATGAAAGAACTCGTTCAAAATGGCAATACTCGTACTTCCAAAAATTATTCAAACATAAGCCAACCGACGGAAGGACCGCTAGAAATAGAACAATGTGGGCTTGTTTCCGCCTTGACAACAGCACGACCTACTTCAATGCAAAATTCATCACCTTTAAGGAAACCGAAGAGGCCACGATCACCTATGCCTTCCATTGAAGATGACGGTCCAATATCAGTTCTTAGCTCCGGTGGGTTCAACGGCGAATCATTAAATTCTATTTATACCGATTCTACGGAATTCGCCAAAATCACATGGAAGAAACAAAACATGCAACTTCATGTCAATGAAGTAGCATTTCAAGGAAGCATAGAGTTACCAACCACCGTTGAAAAACTGAATACACCTATAGAGTTTTTCAAATACTTTTTCACGGACGACCTGGTAAGCATGATTGTAGATCGCACTAATGAAGCGGCATGTAATTCAAATGCAACCTTCACTACTGACATCGACAGCTTGCATCATTACATTGGCATCCTTATTTTTATGTCGATCTACCGGTATCCCAACATGGAAAGCTACTGGGGCAAGCGAGGATTTCCCGCTGTAAAAAATACAATGTCTGTTTGTTTATTTGAATGCATAAAGCAGTTTTTAAGTTTCCAAGCTGAATCCAATCGACCAAAAAGCGGTGAACCTGGCTACGATAAAATTTTTCGGATAAGGAAAGTAGCAGACATCTTTAAGGAGCGCTTCAATTCCGTTCCAAAGCCAGCTAGACTGTGTGTAGATGAGCAGGTGTGCTCTACTAAAATTCAACACCATTTACGACAGTATATGCCAAATAAACCCCACAAATGGGGCATAAAACTTTTTGTATTATGTGATTCGACAGGGTATGCATACGCATTTGAAATTCACCATGGTGCTGGTGACAATGTAGTTCTACCCAACTGCCCTGACTTAGGAGCTACAAGCAACATTGTCGTTCGTCTATCCCAAACTATTCCCGATTTTATGAACCACATTCTTTACTTTGACAATTTTTATACGTCACTACCGTTGCTTGTTTATTTACGTGCACGAGGAATCTATTCTCTTGGAACCATCCGCGTAAACCGAATACCCTCATGTAAACTACCTTCTGATAAAGACAAGCAAATATTGAAAGCATCACGTGGATTTTCCACAGAATATATGGGATGGGAAAGACAACAAATGTGTACATTTGGCATGAACATATGTTGGTGTCAAACCGTTTGCCAAATCGAATTCTACAGAGCAACCAAAAAAAGTCTTTCGATACAACAGAAAAGAAAAGACTCATGAAGAAATTGATTGTCCACAAATAATACGGGAGTATAACAATCACATGGATGGGGTCGACCTCATGGACGGACTTATGGGTCGATACCATATCCGTATGAAGACAAGAGATGCAGTAACCAGGCTTTTCTACCATTTTATAGATATGGCGGTAGTGAATGCTTACATTCTATATAAAAGAAAGAACTCTTCTGCACAAGATGCACTAGACCACAGAAATTATACGCTACCACAATTTCGCGATGAAATAGCCGCAGCTTTATGTGCATATAAGCACAAACGGTCAGTTCGTCGTCCAAATGCTGCAATGTCAGAACCAGCTAGGCCTGAAGCAAATAAAAATTTCTTTAGAGGTCACAAAACAGTGCACCCACCTGATTCTGTTCGGCTAGATGATTCATATCATCCTGGCATATGGCTACCTAAGGTGGGTGGCAAAAGAAAGCGTGCAAATTATGCAAAACATCTGAAACGTAGTATTTTTGTCAGAAATGTGAAGTTCATTTGTGTTGTTCGACTCTCAAAAACTGTTTTCATGAATACCATTCACTTAAAAATATAAGTAAATAACTAACAGAATGTCTTGTAACTAGTTCATAAGAAAATATTTGGAAAACCTAAAATTAATAAAACAAATTATTTTGCCAAGAAACATCTTCATAAAATCAGTCTTTGAATATCTTTGTGAAAAAAAAATTTTTGTTGAGAACCCGTATACCCGCCTCAGGGCGGGCTTCCTTTTTCTGGGATTAAAGGTCAGCACGGAACAAAAATCACAAAAACTACGTTATATTCGAATTATTGGAGCAAAATTAGACCCAAAAAAAAAATTCCGACAATTCTACCACTTCAATTTACAATCCGGGGGTTAGAGGGTTAATATTTTTAACAGCCGTTTTCAATAAAAAATCAAAATGACGGCCCCTGATGGTTCAGAAAAGAATCGAAAATGTATATATTAATGGCAACGCAAGTGCTGATTAAACTTTTATGGAAATCTTTTGAAATTAACTATTCGAGCTATTTAAGCCAAAAAGTTATCACCTTGTGTAAACAGCAAACCAGTATAAATATGTTTATAACAATATATTACCCGCCGATTTTCAATATGTGATCCATACGTGTGCAACTTAATTTAATTAGCAAAATATTTTCGCCTCTATGAAGGGTCTCGAAATACGAACGGCGACAGATTCTTTTTATGTTAATAAATACCCATGTGGTGCTGTTGCATTGGTAAACTACTGCAATGAGTAATTAGTTGCGAGCGAACACATAAAACATGCTCGGATATATTCCCGCCTCATAACTGCAATAGTAGCGAGCAAACAAAACCTATGTACTCGCGCTTCGCCAATGAAAATTAGCCATGGAAACACATGCGCAAGTAAATAAGCGAGCAGTTAAGTGAACGAGAAAGCTCAACCCGTAACAATATTTACATCATGAACAAACGGGGTGCTTCGAAGTGAGGTAAGCGGAGAGGAAAACCGAGAGTTCCGACATAAACACTCTCTTGCTCAGTATTCCCACTTTCGCTATTTCACCACGAGCGATCGTGGGAAAGCCGAAAGTTCTGGCTAAAACACTCTGTCGCTCAATGTCCCCAGTTTCGCTATTTCACCTCAGGAGATAGTGAGAAAGCCGAAAGCTTAACCCGAAAGTACTCTTTCGAAGTCGAAAGCTTAAGCGAAAAACACTCTTTCGCTCAATTTCCCCAGTTTCGCATATTCACCAGCGAGCAAGCGAGACGAAGCGGGTAGGAAAAACTTTCGTGGAACGAGAGCGCACGTGTTCGGCTACTCAGCACCTTTAAAGAGAATTTAGGTTGAAAGCTCATGAAAGAATGGTATTTAATGTTCTTGGGCAGTCTTATACCAGGGAGTGTGTATTCAATTCCAGAAGTTTAATCTTACGTCCAATAACGCGATTCAAGTTCGAGTTCGAAGTGCTGTTCAGTGATTAATCAAATGGTGAGGGGTGAGGTGTTGGCTTGCGCCGCGATCCTCAACCGGCCCTTTGGCGCTTAACGCCGTGTGGCCACCCCGAACCATTAATACGACAAGTTGTTTCCCTCTTCAGGCTGGCTGATAGGTAGAAGTTTAAAATAATTAATTAAGTGGAAATGTCATTAATAAATTCAATTGTAATTAAATTTTTAAAAAATGGATAGTGTAATAAAATTCATTCTCTAAAGTTAACCCTCGCCTATGTTGTTCTGGTTTTGATGGTCAGAGTAGCAGGTAAGTGGTGTTAACAGCGAGTTCTTTCCCCGGGAGCCTTGATGATGTATATTGGATACACATCAAATGAGCTCCCAGTTCTTACCAGTATACATAGGGTATACTGGTTTGTAACAAAATTGGCGCAGCCGGTAGGATATCGGTTTTGCAGAGACCACAGTGTAGTGCACTGTGTAGCAAATTTAAATGGGCTGAAAAATCCATGCACCCAGCCGATATCTCAAACCATTCAACTCCTGTAAGACACCATTGCTACTCATACTGTCCATCAAACTAGATCAGCTTTCCTAAAAAAAATCAACTAATAATTTTAATCATTTAAAAAAACAAAAATATTGTATCAATATCCCCACATCATAATAATGCTACTAATACAGTGCATAAAACTAAATCAACCTTCTTAAAACGAAAAAAAATCAAATAATTATTTCAATCATTTAAGTAACAAAAAGAAAGTATGAAACTTTACCAGTCTTCCTAAAAAAATATAGGATCATGTTAATCGTTTAAACAACAAAAATATAATATCAGTTTAACGCTACCCATACTGGTCATCTACCCAGATCACTCTTTAATCGAAACAAATAATCCTATTGATCATTTTAATAACTAAAACATAATATCAACATTCAAATATAATATTATTTCTACTCATAATATCCATCAAATAAGATCAGTCCCAAAATCAAATAGTCATCTTGAACATTTAATTCTACATTCATTTACTCCCTCATTCATATATCTTAAATCTCATCTTTCTTATCTGAAAGTCATTCGAACTAACTCCTAACTCGTTCAAACCCAACGTAGAATTTATAAAGATATAAAGTTTCAATCAACTAACATGCAAAACACAAAACATTACAAGTAAATATTAAACACAAATAAGCAAAACGAAAACTTAATACGAGCAAACAAACGCGTGCCCATTGTTATCGAAATATGATACCACTTATCACTCCGACTGCTTGGACAATACGCGTACCCACATGCATATTAAAGTCTTATCTCTTGAATTGAATGAGCATTCGAATTAACTGAAGCATAATTAAAAGAGCAAACAAAAACAAACATTTAACTGCAAATTGAATAGATAGACATCTGGGCAATATTTTTAAATGCAAAAACATTGAAGAGCAAACTAAATAAATTAACTGCGCTAAACAAATAAAAAAAAATAATTTACATGAGAACGGCAATTTTCCAACGCAAATAAACATGAAACTAATTTAATTTCAAGTTACACTGAAACAATTAAAGTATGGGAAATTTGAAACAACAGAATTTTAGTTATAAGAACAATGCACAATGCAAACGATTTTACCCCAAAACAAATTATCTCTTACAAAATCCACTGCAACTCCATCATGTTAAGGAAACGGGAAAAGTGACAGGCAAAACTATCAGCAGACACGCTTTTTCTATGTCTAATTGCACAATCACTGGAATGAAAACCAGTAAATTTAACAACAGCCCCTGAGCCGTTGGCATTAGCTGTCGACGGACACGCTATTTTTAGTTATAAGTCCCTCTGAGCCTCTGAGCTGCCCGATTTCAACTTTCGGCAGACACGCTACATATAGTACTAAGTCATATGCAAAAGAGACATCAATTTACCATCCAGTCGTAGCCGCTGAGCTGTTGATCCAAAAGGGTTTACAACACACTATCAACCATGTACCCTTTAAACAAGCCACTACGTTTCCTTGCACAATGAATGCATTATATAACTGCTAACTATTAGAAAAAAGTCACAAATAAAATCCCTGTAGAAAGCGCAAGACAATTCAAAACCCACCCATTTCCCACCCTTTTACTTCATATATGGCGAAAATACCAAATAGCGTCTTAGAATGCTATAATATATACTTCAAGATGTTTTAAACAATCGTTTTTTCAAGATCGAGATCAGAAATTTATTAACGGCTAATGAAGTGACCTCGCACGGCACTGTACTGTCTTCTAGTAAGGTCCAGGACAGCATTATGCCAAACTTAGTGGACACACACTAGGGAAAAATTAGACGGAACACATATAGGGTCTTGAATGAAGACCGAAACTATATGTTCCCAAGCCCATATAGTGATTGTGTCGCTTCGATCATCTTTTAGACACACACTAGGGAAAAATTAGACGGAACACATATAGGGTCTTGAATGAAGACCGAAACTATATGTTCCCAAGCCCATATAGTGATTGTGTCGCTTCGATCATCTTTTACAATAATTTCTCGCAAGAAATTTTCAATGCAGTATATCTATTTAACAATTCACTAAAATCAATAAAAGTATAAAACAGAGCTCAAAATCACTCCTTCTAATTTCAGTTTGAGAAAAAGGTCGAATTCATTCATATTAACTCATTAAACATTTCTATACTTAATAAAAAAACGTACATAATAATTCCGATTTATAAATAATCCACAACTATTTACACATACTGCTGAATACATTTCTAATAACCCTCCCTTTTTACAACTACAAATGAATAAACAAGTATGTAATTTACGACTTAAGCCAATTAAACGACAATTAAATGCATATACCTTAAAAGCTCTTCCTCCTACACAATCGTATAGCATAGATGAATTAAAAGCCCTGCCCACTACGAAATGCATTAAGCCAACTTAATTAAAAACAAATGCTCTTCAAGGCAATTACCAGCCAACCACGAATTAGTACATACACATCATATACTTCACATACTTCCTAGCAATCAGCGCATGTAAAAGCTACAATACATCGCTTCATTCAATTATCTCATGCATCATTGCAGAAGCAATGCTAATCATATCTTCAAAACTCGTTAGCGGCGAGCAAAAACAATCACATAAACCTTCAATCCATGACTCCCATTCCCATTAACACCATTAACCATGCGTATTAAGGGGAAAGTTTATTTATCACGCTCACTCGCACCCTATAAAGCCAAGATAGCTTATACTAAAGTCTTGGGAATACAACAAAGACGACTCCCAAGCTACATAAATGGAAAGCTATTCTCTCGGCAAATCTTCTTCCGAAGCGAAGCAATGCCCGAACGTAACGATCGTGTGAAATATTCATTCCCCGTTTACATATTAACTTATTCGCAATAAATTACCGCTAAAGCTTTAACAATATTTCCTATTGAAACTTCCCTACTAACCTATTCGCACAATACACAATTTAATAAAATGCTAGCAGAAGCTTACATAAAGAGCTTTTTTATAGCATTAATGAAAGTAATTTAATAGAATATTAATAAACCATGAATGGAATAAAAAACGAATTTCTTTGCACATTTAAACTATTTTGAAAGCCGTCCACATTAAATCCTCACTAACGCTAACTGTTATAATTTACTAAAACCTGTACTAAACAAATAGTAACACCCTAATACGAGTAATAATCACTAACCAAAAGCAACATCGAATTAATTAGTAATTAAAATATTTGAATATACGCAAGAGAACTTTAATACTATTTGAAAGAAATGAGGAAATTAAAAGCCAAAAAATATACGAGTAGAATAAAAATTTCAAGATGATAAGTAATGTTAAAAATAAGAGAAAACCATTAACTTCCAAATATAAAAAAATGATCGGCATTGAATATGAATCTTAAAAGAAGTTGTAACCATATTATTAAGTAAAACCAATTAAAAGAAGAAATTGTAGTCCGCTATTTTTCGATTGTAAAATAATAGTTCATTGTCAAGAAAAAACAATTTAAGGTCGGAAAAAATATGTTCAGTATGGTTTTCAATATTATAGTAAAACGAAATAGTTCATAATCCTGTCATTTACAACAGAATCAAACAAAACATTGTATGAAATCAAACTTCAAATTATTAATTCATATTTGTAGTAGTTTCTTAAAGCAACATGGATATGTAATACAAATTAATTAACATTACTCAAGGTACCAAACAAAATAGGAAAATATGATACATAATTGTATCAAATCAAATCTTAACTTAGTAATTTCTGATTGTAGTAATTTGCAAATACAACACTGACGTGTAATACATATTAATTAGCATCAAATTATGGTACCAAACTAAATATTATTATATTAATTTATGATTGAATCAAACAAAACATTGTATAGTATCAAACCAAATATTAACTCATTAATTCATAAATGTGGAAATTTACAATTCTAATGTTGACTTGTAACAACATATTAAGTAACGTCAATTGGATAGAATTATAACATTGGCGCGTTCGCATCTAGTAAATTACGCATAAATCAGCAGCAAAACAACGGTTAATAATAAGTTGCGAGAAGTACAGTGGACAATACCAATGGCGGTAACAGCACGAAATTTAAGTACGAATGATTTGCACAAAAGGGAAGGTAGCGAGAATCAACCAACTTAAAAAACTGCGTAAAAACCAAGAGTGAGCGTAATTCTTTGGGGTACATTAAGTAATCCAGATCACCGGAGTAGAGCGACGATTTATTGTACTCTCCAAGTACACTAAATCCTATCTTTAAATGCCGGAGGAATGTTGCATTGGTAAACTACTGCAATGAGTAATTAGTTGCGAGCGAACACATAAAACATGCTCGGATATATTCCCGCCTCATAACTGCAATAGTAGCGAGCAAACAAAACCTATGTACTCGCGCTTCGCCAATGAAAATTAGCCATGGAAACACATGCGCAAGTAAATAAGCGAGCAGTTAAGTGAACGAGAAAGCTCAACCCGTAACAATATTTACATCATGAACAAACGGGGTGCTTCGAAGTGAGGTAAGCGGAGAGGAAAACCGAGAGTTCCGACATAAACACTCTCTTGCTCAGTATTCCCACTTTCGCTATTTCACCACGAGCGATCGTGGGAAAGCCGAAAGTTCTGGCTAAAACACTCTGTCGCTCAATGTCCCCAGTTTCGCTATTTCACCTCAGGAGATAGTGAGAAAGCCGAAAGCTTAACCCGAAAGTACTCTTTCGAAGTCGAAAGCTTAAGCGAAAAACACTCTTTCGCTCAATTTCCCCAGTTTCGCATATTCACCAGCGAGCAAGCGAGACGAAGCGGGTAGGAAAAACTTTCGTGGAACGAGAGCGCACGTGTTCGGCTACTCAGCACCTTTAAAGAGAATTTAGGTTGAAAGCTCATGAAAGAATGGTATTTAATGTTCTTGGGCAGTCTTATACCAGGGAGTGTGTATTCAATTCCAGAAGTTTAATCTTACGTCCAATAACGCGATTCAAGTTCGAGTTCGAAGTGCTGTTCAGTGATTAATCAAATGGTGAGGGGTGAGGTGTTGGCTTGCGCCGCGATCCTCAACCGGCTCTTTGGCGCTTAACGCCGTGTGGCCACCCCGAACCATTAATACGACAAGTTGTTTCCCTCTTCAGGCTGGCTGATAGGTAGAAGTTTAAAATAATTAATTAAGTGGAAATGTCATTAATAAATTCAATTGTAATTAAATTTTTAAAAAATGGATAGTGTAATAAAATTCATTCTCTAAAGTTAACCCTCGCCTATGTTGTTCTGGTTTTGATGGTCAGAGTAGCAGGTAAGTGGTGTTAACAGCGAGTTCTTTCCCCGGGAGCCTTGATGATGTATATTGGATACACATCAAATGAGCTCCCAGTTCTTACCAGTATACATAGGGTATACTGGTTTGTAACAAAATTACTGGTTTGTAACAGTGCTACAAAATTGCATTAAGAAGTCCAGTAGTAGACAAGCCAAATTCTTTTTCGAACCCTTACGCTACGCGCGAGAAATTTACCTTTCCGGCTGGTGCTGCCAATGGGGATTTTTTATCTCTTCATCATATTTTCCTTGTTCTCTTTTCCTTTATTTATTTACTTAGTTTTAAACAGTACATTCGAATTATGTGCAATATCGTCTGAAATTATAATCCTTCCTGTCCAACTTCAAAAAACAGAGTTCATCTTTAAGTGCTAGATCCCAACCGTCAATTTTTCTAAATTCAATTCAAAATTAATTTATATATTAAGATATTTACTGTTAAGATATTAATTTATGATCAAGGGTTCTTGTGCAAAGTAAAGCCACAAGTAACGAAACTTTACTCATATTAAAAAAAAAAATTTTAAATTAAGTCTAAAATCCCAAAAGGGTCCCGCTCCTCCAAAGAGCGCTCGTTTAATGTTTATTGTACTAAATTGAAGTAAGTAAATCAACAGAACAAACATAAGATTGGAAAGAAAGTGCGCAACTTGTCTTGACATTACGATGCTCTTTAATTGTTTGGTTCATTTTTAGGGTATTGTAAAATCATTTTACAATACCCTACCAAAATCGCGTCCTGTCTGTCCATCTGTCCTTCCGTCCGTGTGTCACTCCACTTTTTCTCGCAAACTACATAAGCTAGAAACATAAGATTTTGTAGGTAGGTGCGAAGTGACGCCCATTTCAAAGTTTCACCACGAAAAGAAATCTATGAGGTCTTTAAAAAAATCTGAAAAAAAATACCAAAGTGTGACTTTAGGAGTAAAAGGGCAACAAATACCTCAGAAGTTGAAACTCGATCAACTTTGTTAATAATAGTACATCTTATAAATTTTACATTTTTACCAATAAAATCAAGATGTGACCCTTAAATTTCCCAAAACCTACAATTTAAGTTTTTTAAAAGTAGTTGTATGTGCCCTGTAAATTACACAGCAATTGAACAATAAACAGCTACGTTACAGCCGATTGAATATTTAACAATTACAACATTTTTTTTCGTGGTAGGGAGGTGAATGCTATTTATGCACAGAGTGTGGGACTCCCATGCGCGACTGGACTACCCACTAAACACCTCCCCTGTCAACCTACGAACCCAGCCTGGAACCGTTTGACACAACACGTGATACCAGGGAGGTTTGTAATATTGATGTGTTATCATGACTAATCAAGCGACGGGTTCAAAACACTTGAAACAAAATGGTGGCGAGCTTAAAATCATAATAAGCATAAGAATTTTTCGAACTCAATTTATGGAATCTGTATATTAGTGAAGTTTTGATATGCAGAATATATTGTTTAATTTACTAATTGTTTTACAATACCCTTCTGGCAGGAGCACTCTCCTGCTACTTCAACTTGTAATTTATTAGTTTTTATTAGTTAATTTACATTTGAGTTACTGGATTTTATTGCATAGCGAAAAATTTAAGCAGCTTTGTCTTTGTCGTTTTGATCAAAACTTCAGAAATTGATTTCACTATTCAATTGATTAAATGTAAGTACAGTCAATTGAAGCCAGGTTATTGCTCTACGACCGAGATTCCAGGATTGTTTCACGCTATTAAGGACCTCCTTTTTCAGTTATTGTAGTTAATTTGCTGGTGTGCGCTCAGTCAGTAGTTAGTTATATCCCGCCTTAAAGTCTTAACGGTTCAAATACGAGACTTGATTTAATTAATCAACTAATTTTAAAACAATCCGCTACGTTCTCGCTAGTGAACGATTTTATTTGGACTGACATACTAAATATTTTCAATTATCTTTTCAAAAGCCATCCACACACTCGAATCATCTACTCTTCCACCACAAGTCAATGGAACCTTGCAGATTGAGATGACAACACTTTTCCCTTAAATTGTCTTTTTTCTTTAGCACTCCCAATGGCTATTGAATATTAGGTAGGTGAAGGTTTTTCTAATCTAACTTTTTGTGCAAAATACTCACATAACCTGTCACATTACACAACCTCACATGTTTACGCAACGTGATGACAGGAGCGTGCTTCTTTGCACAAAGTAAACAATACCACAACAACTACTCTGCACACTCCGACGATGTTCACTTAGTGAGGATTTCGCGTGTGAACTTTTGCAGGTAGATTTCAAAAAAATCCCGCTCAGGATTATGTGAAATCCTTAAACGATACTAGTTTCAACTTGTTCCAACTTCGTATGAAGCTTTCAATTGGAATTTGTAAGTACACTGCAACACACAACACGTACGTATTGGCACCACTTGCTATCTTTTTCCGAAAACTTATCTGTGGGAAACTATTTGTTTCACTATCAATGTGCTCTTCCACTTTAATTTCTATTAAGAAACAGGGCAAATTCTGAAACATAAAATTCTTCTAAAACACATAACTAAACATATAACCAAAAGATAGTGCGACCCGAACTAGACGTACGTAGATTCCGTCATCCCGCGCTCACACAACGTCGGTACGGGATGAAGTCCCCGCATCTTCCGTTCCACTCGTCGAGTCATCTCCTGACCCACTTGCTCGAATTCTCGCCCTGGCGGTAACGGTGGATTCGGTTGCAAACGAAATGTTGGAGTTACTCCACTCATTTGCGTAGCACTGCTGTTACCATTACCAATTATTTGGTCATATCATTATTTATTCATTTTTAGAAAATTCATTTAATAACTGTTTTTTTTATATTGTCTAATATTATTTTAGATATATTTACATTATATTGATAATAAAACGTAGACTTATATATATATTGATAGATTACATTACTATAATTATAAACTATATCAATATTTATTTTAATTTAGATATTAAAAATTATTTATATGCATCAAATATTTTTTATACTAATAAAATGATACACCCATGATGGCAGCGGTGGTAATGGCGGTGTTTATTTCGGGTTAGTACAAATAATATTAAGTTGCATATTAAATTGTTCCGCACTTATTGTGTGCAAGATACATCCAAATTAAACACCCATGAATGCTCACCATCATCTATGATTTAAAAATCTACACACAACATTATTTCCGAGCTCACCAACCCAAATCACCTTTAACCAACACCAGATACCTGTATCGGCATATTGAACTTCGCACGATTACGCAGGTCAGCATATCCACCAGCGACAAACATCAATAACAATTAGGATATTGAACTTCACACGATTACGCATGTCAGCATATCCACCAGCGACAACCATCAATAACAATTAGGATGATTGAACTTCGCACGAGTACGCATGTCAGCATGGTCATTAACGCCAAATGCATCAATACCGCACGAGCTGCACCATCATCGAAATTTCCAATTGATCCAATTAATTTCATAGTAATTTCTAGTCAGAAAAATATTTAAAGTAAAATGTAATGTATAAATACGAAGAGATTTGAACAATAAAGTCATTCTGGTAAGATATTGTAACAAGTGCGTTTCATTACAGATTTTTTACTTTCCAGAACATTGGTCCGTCGAGCCGGATTGTTTAACCTGGCAAACAACACCGCATCAATCGCAGATACAATTGGAGGAGTTTGCACTGGAAAGTTCAAATTAGCAACCAGCACCGCAACCAATCGCAAGTTCAATTGGAGGAGTTTCAGCCGGATTGTTAAACTTGGCAAACAACACCGCATCAATCGCAGATACAATTGGAGGAGTTTGAACTGGATAGTTCAAACCAGCAACCAGCACCGCAACTAATCGCAGGTACAATTGGAGGAGTTTGAGTGGGATAGTTCAACGTAGCAAACAGCACCGCAACCAGTCGCAGGTTCAATTGGAAGAGTTTGAGGGCAGTAACAGCTAGAATACGATGGCCACTCCAATCGCAGCACAAAAACTAAATTTCGACAGCATCAATCGGATCATCTCCAACTTCAGGAAGGATGGAGCCAGTAGACACTTGTTGGCATACTTCGAGACAAGGTTAGCTCGTCTTGAAGAACAATGGAAGGCATGTGAAGAATTACATGCTCAGACCTATGCGCATTTGCAGGAGGAAAAGGAAAAAGGCTTTTTGGAAAAGTACATTGAAGATTATGCATGTATCGAGGATCTAGTGTTGGAACACAAGACGATCTTCAAGGAAGGTACCTACAAATATCGTGCTGGTACCTCAGGGTAACCACAACCAACTGCAAATACAAGTGACAACCTACAGTTGGAGCGGATTAAAATTCCAACATTTGATGGGAACTAAGGGAGTTGGATAGCGTTTCGTGATCTATTTAGATGCATGATTCACGAGAATGCAGCTTTGTCACATGTTCAGAAGATGCAGTATCTACGCAGCAATCTTAAAGGTGAAGCAGAAAAGCTTGTTAGCCACCTAAACATAGTGAGCGACAATTACGATGCCGCATGGTCAATATTGTGTGAGAGATATGATAATATGAAGATCATATCTCTCCACGTTGGTGGAGTGCAGGTTTAAACCAGACAAACCATGCAACAGGGCTTCGAGATACTCGTATGGTGAACACCACCAATCAACTTATAGCAAGCCTGACAACGCTGAAGATCGATGGGTTTGATCTCGCTATAGTATTTATTCTGAACAGCAAGCTCGATAAAGAGTCTAGAGCGGAATGGCAAAGACTAATAAGCGAGAGCACAGAAGTACCAACGCTAAAGAAGTTTATAACTTTCCTTACCCAAAGATTCACAATACTAGAGTCATTAACATTGTCAAAGCCATACTCAGAACCAAGACCACCAAAAAGGATTACTACGCACACTACACAAGTGGCAACATTACGGTGCGCTATGTGCACCAATACCCATCGGTTGTTCGAATGCGAATGGTTCAAGAAAGCAGCTGTGGACTCACGCCGTGAATTGGTAAAGAACAAAAAATTATGTTTCAATTGTCTATCGGAACAACATACAGTGAAGCAATGCAAATCAAAGAGAACTTGTAAAAACTGCTCCAAGCGTCATAATACCCTACTGCACGCTGGAGATGAGAGGTTACAGCCCACGGAATCACCTCTGTCTAAACCAACTACCTTTCAGACCCAAGCACATAATGGTCTGCTTCGTAACACTCAAGTACTGCTTGCCACAGCACTTATAACTGTAAAAACTAGTGAAGGTGTAGCTGTTACGCTACGAGCATTATTGGATATCGGCTCACAAAGATCCTTCAATACAGAATCTGCCGTCCAATTATTAGGGCTAACGCGCAAACACTCGAAAACGTCGATAGGAGGCATTGGGTGTTCAGAAGCCATAACATCTAGGGGAATAGTTGAAATCACAGCATTGATCGGAAATAAGGAGGACGACACTCTTTTGAGTTTCTCGGCATTAATAATTCCCAAAATTACGGCAATACTACCCGCCATAAGCATCAATGTTGCTCTACCTCCACGACTCAAGAAATTAAAGTTGGCAGATCCCGGTTTCAACCGGCCATACCACATCGACCTACTTCTTGGAGCAGACATCTATGGCAGCTTACTAGCCAACGGGTTCGTTCATGGTCAACCATGCGCACAGAACACAAAACTCAGATGGGTTCTTTTTGGATCAACTGCCAGCATGCGAACCGACAAAAGCTCTCTATCGTTCGTAGCATCCGAAGAACTGGACAAAACTCTCAGGCGTTTTTGGGAGATCGAAGAACCTTCAACTACAATACAACCAGCACCAGAGGATGCTCAAGTTGAAAGACACTACTCTGAAAATACGTGTAGAAACGTAGATGGAACATACACAGTTATGTTGCCATTTAAATCCAATCGTGAGCACAGAGAAGAACTGAAGGAATCAGTTCGCATCGCACATATTAGATTCCGACAGCTAGAGCTGCGGCTTTCAAGTCATTCGGAGCGAAAAAAGGAATACCATGCATTCATGGAGGAATATTTGAACCTTGGCCACATGGAAAAAGTGCCGGATTATTTAGTCCAGAATACCGATTGCTATTACCTTCCACACCATGAGGTAATTAAGGAGACGAGCTCCACGACAAGGTTACGGGTGGTCTTCAATGCCTCGCAGAGGTCATTAGGTGGAAAATCGCTGAATGATTTGTTACACGTTGGTCCTACAATACAAACTAATCTTCTGCATCGTGACTACCAGCGCATATTGTGGAGGTTCTCTAATAAAGACCCAATTAGTCACTACAGATTGAACACAGTGACATACGGTACAGCCTGCGCACCATTTTTAGCAATACGGACTCTTCAACAACTGGCAATTGATGAACGTGTCACCCACCCAGAAACCACTGAAACGATACTACAGGATTTTTATGTCGATGATTTTTTGACTGGCTCAAATGATTTAAATCACCTAAAACACTTGCAAGCTGAACTTAGAGTAGTGCTGCGCAAAGGAGGCTTCCGTCTTCAAAAATGGTCAGCCAATCACCAAGACCTTTTAGAAGCTATTCCAGAGGAAGATCGAGAAAATCAAAAACCGTTAGACATAGCTCTTTCGGAAGAAATTAAAACGACAATCAAAAGAAAATCATACGATCTATGAACAGTCAAGACAAACTGATGCTAAAGGCAGTGAAAACCCTCAGCAGCACCTCAGGTAGAATCGATACCCAGCTAAAACGATTTCAAGCTCAGCTACAAAGAGGTATAGAACGAATCAACGAACTAGGCCGCTGGTACAAAACCATCGATCACGATAAAATCAGCATTCACCTTTTGGCTACGTACCAGCAAGCAGAAAACTACCTGCAAGAAGTTCACCAGAAGTATTCTAGTCTACTATCTACTCTCGCTTCACCAACAAGCATCTGGGAATGCATCAGAACAAATGATGCTCTTCAAGACATCAACCACACACAAACGCTGCTTCCAGATCACATGCAGATCTTATATCAAGCAATCGAACCCATTCAAATCAATGCTGATGATACTAATATCAACTTACTGGCATTCCTTCCCATTGTCGACAACCGCCCGTACAACTTGATAAAAGCCACACCAGTTCCAGAATGCATCGGGAACAACACATTCCGAACATTTGACATAGCATCAACGATTTTGGGCGTAAACTAGAACTTGCAGCAGTATTTTGAAGCTTCTAGTGACGACCTCTCCAGGATCGCAGCCAATCAACACCTAGTAGACATCAGTATACTCCATGACGTGAATTCGAAACCAAATTGCTTGATCAATGAGATACACAAGGTATTCGGCAGAGAACCGTGTGCAGTACACGCTTTCAAAATAAAGCGTAAAGTATGGAAACAACTGCACGACCCAAATACCTGGTTGTTCACGACGCCATCAGCAACCCCAGCGCAAGCCATTTGTCAAGGTGACCGCCAAAATGTAATCCTTAATAACACTGGGATCATAAGACTGTCGCAGGACTGTAGTCTTAGAGTTGAAAATTCTCTGTTCACTGCCTCTTGGAAAGCCGCTACGCGGAACCTTTCCATATACATGCTTCCACACCCACCTGTCCTTCATCAGACAATAAGCCAACAAACCATTCCTAATCTTTCAGCGCCAAAAATCATTAAATCCGAAGAATCCTTTGGAGCTTACATTCAACAACAGCAGAACATCATTGAAGAAAACCAAACTACCTCTGGGTCAACCATTGGTCACCACGGGACAAACATCAGCCTGTCTGTCTTAATAACTTTGATTATGACATCAGCATGTTTTCTTCTGCTTCGATATCGTCGCAAAAAGGTCCCAATAACACCAAAACAGCAAAGGACTACGTGGTACAAAATGTCGACAAATCCTAAGAACTAAGAACCTCGGACGGTTCATGGCGGGCGGTAATGTGCAAGATACATCCTGTTCGAGTGAACGATTCAATATAAAATCAGTACTTTCACAATTGAATAAAACACTTGGTATTGTGACAATGATGATTTACATTTTATTCCATGCTAATTTATAATTAATTTTCTTACTGACTAAGCAACAATATCACGGTTAATTAATTGTATCAAATATTACAAATAGGTCTTTCCATACATGTATTTATTTTTTTTTCATTAACAAGCAAAAATGGTTCATTTACCTGTAACAAATGTGCATCATGGAATTTAGCTCCTAAGCATTTATGCTTTTGAAAATGTTCTTTAACAGTAAAGTTACTTAAAAACAAACAGCGAAATTATATTGTAAGCATTTTCCACATATGAAAGTGTTACCTTTAGCAAAGTGCAAGGTACTTAAGATATGAACAAAAACAAGAAATTTAAAACGGAAGCATTTATGCTTATGGAAATGTTCATTTACCTTTAGCAAAGTGCAAGGTACTTAACAAGGAATTTAAAATGTAAGCATTTATGCTTTTGGATATTACAAAAGATTTTAAGTAAAGAATTTATGCCGTGGTTTGTTGACCGGTGTCATTTTTAATTAAGTTCACTGCGTGCAGGATTTCAAGTTGTGCAGTTAAGAGAGGCTGTAGGTTGTAAATAGCTGTTTCTAAATTGGCCAATTTTACGCATTCCCATATGCCTTGTTTGGTGTAAATAGTTTGAAGTATGCTATTGTATTTATGGAATACATCATCGATATAATTTTTTGCATGTTCGTAAAGGGCAAGAAATCGAATGTTAAGTTGGTTATGATCGACTTTGGTAAACCACTCTTTAGATTTACTGATTTCGCTCAGTCCTTTCTGCAGTTGTTCCGAAAACCGAGAAAGTTTGTTATTGATTCTCGAAGTGGTCGAATTCAATGTACTAGTGGCCTTTAACACAATTTTCCCTTGGCGTAGAACTAATTGTTTGAAATTATCTTGATTGTCGCCGAGGTTTTTGATGTCCATAATTATATCGTCATTTAAACCAAACAATGACGTTAGCAGTTGACCAAGTAATCCTCGTGGGTTCCGGGAATGCAGGAAGTGAGTAGTATTGATGCGATGTACAGATTCTTCACAAAGCTCGGACAAATGTTGGTAGAGATCCCAACAATTAGTTTGGTAGTTTACTTGCTTTGCAGATTTACATGCATTCCAAACGCTGACATTCATTTTCTTGATGTTCTCTTTATCGATTTCCAGGTTAGCCAGACGAATTTTAAAATTTGATTTTAGCGCTCCTCGAAGAAGGTTAGCCACTCCAATGTGTTCTACATATAATCCGCCTCGCAAAGGAGATATGCTAACTGTCGGCATCGTTGGAGAAATACAGTTGCATAGAATTAACATCGTAGAAAATAATACAGTGGCAAGCGTTATAGGGCTTGGTTTTTTCCGTTTTGTTTTGGTTCGGTCTTCTGTTGATGTCTGCCTTTTGTTGTTAGATTCAAGGCTGTCAGGTGTGATAGGTTGTGATGATGTAGTTGGTTCGTCTTCTGCCTTATTTGATGTTTGGTTAGAGTCTTTGCAGAAGGGAAGACAACACACTTTCGTTATTGCTCGCTTGATGAATTTTCCGTTTAGTTTCAGCGTAACGACTCTGACCAAGCCATCTGTACCTGGGTGAGTAGCGACTACTTTTGCGAGAGGCCATTGCATGGATGGTATATTGGCTGTTTTTACTAAAACAATGTCTCCTTCTTTTATATTGGGTTGAGGCGTCAGCCATTTAAGTCTCTGCTGTAGTCGGTTTAAGTAATCTCGTGACCATCTGTGCCAGAATGAGTGCTTCATATACTGCACTAACTTCCATCTTTTCAGAATAGTGACGCTGCTTTCGCTTGGGTCACTCTTGATCTCGAACAAGTTGCTGCCAGTGAGGAAAAGTCCTGGTGTTAAGGCACTAATATCTGCAGGATCCAAGCTTACATCGGTTAGGGGTCCGGAATTCAAACAGGCTTCTATTTGTGGAAGAAGTTTGTTGAATTCTTCGATGGTAAGAATTTGCTGGCCGATAGTGTTGTGTAGATGCCGTTTCATGGATTTGACACCAGCTTTCCAAAGTCCGCCAAAGTGAGGACTTCCGGGAGGGATGAATTTCCATTCTATATGATCCTGAGCCAATACAGATGCAGCCTTCTGCGTCATCTGCTCATATTCCTTTTGCAGGAGCTTGTGTACTCCACGGAAATTTGTGCCACAATCACTGTAAAATGTTTTACATGTTCCTCTTCTAGCAATGAATCGCCGAATTGCCGCTAAACAGGTTGGTGTTGATAGGTCGGCTGCTAGTTCAAGGTGAAAGGCTTTTGTAGCTATGCAAACGAATACAACAACATAGGCCTTTGTGGTCTTTGAGCCACGTCCCGAGCTCCAGCGTATATTGAGTGGGCCTGCGTAGTCTACACCGGTTTCTAGAAAGGGGCTCTCGAAACGAACCCGAGCAGGAGGTAAAGACCCCATAAGCTGTTCTTTTGGCTTAGCAGCCATCTTGAAGCACGGTATACAATTCTTAAGAACGCTCCGAGTTAATGTGTATCCTGAAAGGATCCAATATTTTAAACGCAATGTGCTGAGAGTAAGTTGGACTCCTCCATGTAGGGTTTGTAGGTGAGAGTGTCTAATGAGAAGTTTGGCCAATGATCCCTTTGGAATTATTGCTAGATGCTTTGTTTCTTCTCCTATTATTGCATGGTAAATACGTCCACCTACCCTCAAAATGCCATCCGTGTCCATCCATGGAGCTAACTGTCGTAGGTTACTAGCAGTTGATGTGCAATTTGACCGCAAGAGCTGCTTTATTTCGTGATTAAATGAATGAGCTTGCGCTAAACGAATGCATAAGGTTTCTGCATTTTTTAATTCTTCTGTAGTAAGAAAACCTGTCCTTTTGAATGTTGATTTGCGTGCGTTATGTCTGAATCGTTGGCATAACGCGACCACTTGTTTCAATTTGTAAATACAAGAAAAGCGTTGTAATATCTCTGGCTCTTGATCGGATGGCTCGAACTCTAGTGTAACGTGATGGACTAAATTAGGCTGTTCTTTGTTGCAGGTAACGAAAGCAGAGTTCGTAATAGTTTTCAGCCAGTCAGGGCCATTCCACCATTGACTTAAGTCCAACAAATCCTTTGAAAACACTCCTCGGGAAGCATAATCTGCTGGGTTGTCCTTTGTGGCGACATGGTACCATTGTCGGGAATTGCTTTTTCGTTGAATGTTTCCAACACAATTAGCCACAAAAACTTTCCACTTGGACGCAGGGCTTTGGATCCAATCCAGAACGACTGATGAATCGGTCCAGTAAAATGTTGGAACATGCTTCCAACCATGCGCGGAAATGACTTGATCCATGAGTTCCACAAGTAATTCGGCCCCACATAATTCTAACCGAGGGATTGACTGAATTTTTACAGGTGCCACTTTCGCTTTTGAAGTGAGAAGTGTGACCTTTGAAGCACTTGCTGATACAACCTTTATATAGACAACAGCTGCATAGGCCTTTGAAGAAGCGTCACAGAACCCATGTAATTCAATCTGCTCTTTAGTATTAAATCCAATCCAGCGAGGAATTTTTAATCTGTTCAATGCTGGAAGTTGACTATGAACTGTGAGCCAATCTTTAACGTCTTCTTCTTGTAAGGTGTCATCCCAATCACATTTCATAACCCATAAATTTCCAACGGTAATTTTTCCAATGATTATGCTTGGCTGAATCCATCCCAGAGGATCAAATAGTTTGAACACTTCAGACAAGATATTCCGCTTTGTCAACTTCTTAATGATGGTTCGTTCAATTGAAAACGTAAAATGATCCGTTCCTGGATGCCATTGTAGTCCTAGAGTTGTCACAGCATCCTTGAAATTAATGTCAAATGATGTTTTTGATTCCCTATCGTCGACTGGAATATGTTTCAACAGATCGGGATGATTTGCTGCCCATTTACGAAAATGAAAACCTCCAATCTGCAATAATTGACGCAAATCAGTTTGTATTCGGACAAGTGAGTCTAAATCTTCTCCGCCCGTTAACACGTCGTCTACATAGAAATCTTTCAATATAACTTTAGCTGCGTCTGGATACCTTGACTGCTCGTCTTTGGCCAATTGCTGGAGAGTCCTAATGGCCAAATAAGGTGCACAAGATGTTGCATACGTGACAGTTTTCAGTCGATAATGCTGGATTGGTTCGTTCGAATTAAAATGCCATAGTATGCGTTGACAGTCCAAGTCATCTTCGTTCACCCAAATTTGGCGGTACATTTTTTCGATGTCCGCTGCTACGACGTAACGGTGCTGTCTCCATCGCATTATTAGGTGTAAAATGGGTTTTTGAATAGATGGTCCAGTAAGTAAAATGTTATTCAAAGCCTTCCCGCCGATTCCTTTTTGCGAAGCGTTAAAGACCACTCGCAACTTAGTTGTAGAACTGCTAGTTTTCATCACTGCATGATGCGGTAAGTAATAGTTGGGCTTCACCTGAATCCTTTGGGGTGGAACCAACTCCATATGACCTAAGTTTAGGTATTCTCCCATGAAATCCTTATATTGCATATACAAATCGGGATTTCGTATGAGTGCCTGCTCTAGTCGCCGAAATTGCATGTAAGCAATTTTATATGTTTCACAAAGGTGTAACTCTTCTCGGGCTTTAAATGGAAGACTAACCACATATTTGCCGTTCTCTGATCGTTGTGTTTGCTCAGTGAAGAGTTTTTCTGCTAGTATTTCCTCGGATGTCAACGTCTTCTCCTGACCGATATCCTCGATTTCCCAAAACTGCTTCAAATGGATGTCAAATTCTTCGAACGAAACTAATGCGTTGACTGATGGCGCCTTTGTTAGAGCGTCAGTTGGACCAAAAAGGACCCATCCAAACTTAGTTTTTTGTGCACTGGGAGTTCCGGAAATGAATCCAAGTAGTAGAATACAGCCGTACACGTCTGCTCCAATTAAAATATCAATATCAGAAGGTTGGATCTGCTAAATCTAGTAGACTTATTCCATCAGGAAGTTTGGAAGATGGCTGCACTGATGGTATTGATGTAGTGATTTTCTCTAGTACTAGCGGCTTCAGTGTTATATTTTCTGGTACCCCATCTTCGTTTTGTGCTAAAGCAACAATGGATGTTATTCCTTTAGTAGTAACTTTTTGTTTCCCCCAACACCAAAAATAGAAACACTTGTACTTTTTGGTTGTAGGCCAAGATATTTGACTGCTGAACTTGTAATAAACGACCTTTGTGCCCCTGAGTCAAGTAACGCACGTAACGTTACAGTCTCTCCAGATTGTTTTTGAATTTTGATGATAGCTGTCGATAGGAGTACATTTGTGTGCTTCGAAACATGGTTTGCTTGCACACATTGAGCCTTTACTTCTGCTGTATTGGAAGGACGTTCTTTTTACTTCTTCACTATGAAGAAGTGAATGATGACGCCTCCCACATAATTTGCACTTGTGCTTTGACGAGCAACTGGTGACTTTATGTTTATCACTGAGACAGTTGAAGCACAGTTGTTTTGATGAGACGAAATTTCGCCTTGCCTGCACGTCTTGTTGCCTGAATACTTCGCATACCCATAATCGATGGCTAGTTTTGCATTTTGGACAGAGCTGCTTGACTTCCACTGGTGTCGTATGTACGGTGACCACTCTTTTTTTCGTTGATTTTGAAGTTCCTGAAAGAGCTTCCAGGACCATCAGCCGCTGTTGTATGAAATCAAGGAATGTTGAAAGAGTCGGCATATCCGTTTTGCAACTAACTTCCTTCTGCCAATCTTTTCGAGATTCCTCATCCAACTTTTGGTTCAATATGAAGATTGTCATTATATCAAATGACTTTCCCCCAACTGCTTGTAAGCAAGCCTCTAGTTGGTGCGTAATGTCTAGCACTCACTTGAACCCATTGGCATCGTTGGCACCGCATCTTTGTAAATCCCAGAACCTTTGCAGCACCTCTTGCGTAATAGCTTGATGGTTATCGTAACGTTCGCAAAGCAGTTTCCAAGCAACTTCGTAATTAGCCTCCGTAACACTTAGGTGGCTAATTAGCTTCTCGGCGTCATCTGAAACTGCATTCCTCAAATACTGCAGTTTTTGCACAAGGCTCAATTGATCATTGTCATGCACCATGCTTCTATACAAGTCGCGAAAACCAAACCAAGAAGAGTATCGCCCATTAAATGTTGGAATCCGAATTCGCTCCAACTTTATGGACTCTGCTGTTGCCGATACTTTGAATTCCTTGAGCTCATAAATCTTTGATCGGAACAGTGTAATGTACTCCAATACGAGACTTTCTAAAGCCTCATATTCTTCTGCATACGTTTTGATGTAATCTGCATCCTTTTCTAAAGTTTTGTAGACCTCAGGGTGCCTATCTTCACAACTCTTCCTCTGCACGCGTAACTTTTCGAGCCTCGTCTCGAAGTACGCTAACGAATACCGCTTCTCGCTATCCTTCTTGAAATTAGAAATGATGCGCTTAGTGGCGGCAATGTTCGATTCCTGGATTTTATCCGCCATGATGTTGCGAGAAGTTCAACGCCAAGAGCCTAAAGATGGTTCCCAAAAGTATCCAAAAAATACATTCTTCTCCAATGCTTTCTGTAAAGGTAAAATTTTATTAGTACTTTAAAATAACTTTGCTCGACGGACCAAAAAAATGTTAGAGTGAACAATTCAATATAAAATCAGTACTTTCACAACTGAATAAAACACTCTTAGTATTGTGACAATGATGATTTACATTTATTCCATGCTAATTTATAATTAATTTTCTTACTGACTAAGCAACAATATCACGGTTAATTAATTGTATCAAATATTACAAATAGGTCTTTCCATACATGTATTTATTTTTTTTTCATTAACAAGCAAAAATGGTTCATTTACCTGTAACAAATGTGCATCATGGAATTTAGCTCGTAAGCATTTATGCTTTTGAAAATGTTCTTTAACAGTAAAGTTACTTAAGAACAAACAACGAAATTATATTGTAAGCATTTTCCACATATGAAAGTGTTACCTTTAACAAAGTGCAAGGTACTTAAGATATCGTGTTTGTTTGTGAATCTAATATCGTGTTAGCTCTTCTAGGATTTAATTTAATTCAATTTGTATTTACCTAATTTGTCGTCCAGCCTGATTGTTATCTGGCCAAATTCGACTATGCACCGAAGTAACAACTTCTATGCAGCAAGAGAATCTAAGTTCGGCCGAATAAACCAGCCAAAGTATTTTTGATCAATAAAATCTTGTAATCGTCTTTTAATAAATACCAGCCTAAGATATACTTTGGCCGAACTCTTTATTATCGGACGGGTCAGAATTTACTGATCCCGAATCAATACATTCTTTTTCTTTTATACTAATTCTACTCATTGTTTGTAAATCTATTTCTCACGCCCTCATTACTTAACGTTCAACTTGTCTGGTCATCAACACCTCGCATTCCCATTTACCACACTCATCATCGCAATGCAATTTATGACCTATTTTCTAGGTCATAAATTTCGTCGTCTCAAGTGCATTACTAGGTCGCTAGCATGCACATGGCAAATCGAATGCGGAAGAAAAGTGAAAGTGAAAGAAATTGAACGTTGAGTAATGAGGTAGTTTCATGTTACATGCGTTCGTCGTCACATTAGTCTTTGCGACATGTTTTGTTTTCATATTCCAATGCAATGGCTCGTGATAGTAATTTATGACCTTACCATGGGATTGGAATATGAGACGAAATACAATTTGAGTATTTGTATTATGAATGAATGATTTAATTGAGTTTATGCAACTTATTTAGTGGGAATAGTGGGAATCATTACAAAGATATGAACAAAATCAAGAAATTTAAAACGGAAGCATTTATGCTTATGGAAATGTTCATTTACCTTTAGCAAAGTGCAAGGTACTTAACAAGGAATTTAAAATGTAAGCATTTATGCTTTTGGATATTACAAAAGATTTTAAGTAAAGAATTTATGCCGCGGTTTGTTGACCGGTGTCATTTTTAATTCAGTTCACTGCCATGAACACATCCAAGTTAAACTCCCATGAATGCTCACCATCATCTATAATTTAAAAATCTACATACAACATTATTTCCGAGTTCACCAACCAAAATCACCTTTAACCAACACCAGATAACTTTATCGGCATATTGAACTTCGCACGATTACGCATGTCAGCATATCCACCAGCGACAAACATCAATAACAATTAGGATATTGAACTTCACACGATTACGCAAGTCAGCATATCCACCAGCGACAACCATCAATAACAATTAGGATGATTGAACTTCGCACGAGTACGCATGTCAGCATGGTCATTAACGCCAAATGCATCAATACCGCACGAGCTGCACCATCATCGAAATTTCCAATTGAACCAATTAATTTCATTGTAATTTCTAGTCAGCGAAATATTTAAAGTAAAATGTAATGTATAAATACGAAGAGATTTGAACAATAAAGTCATTCTGGTAAGATATTGTAACAAGTGCGTTTCATTACAGATTTTTTACTTTCCAGAACATATTGCGTTGCTGTTATTATTAAATTGCTTCTTTTCGTGAAGGTTCCTCGAGCAGTTTGCCTAGGTGGGCTGCTCAATTACTACAAGTAGTTGACCTTTAAATCGTCGACCGTTGTCGAATGAAAGTTTCTCTTTTAGCAGGGTTAGTGTTTCATGGACGGGTATTGACGGATAAAGGTTGGTGATGTCTAGTGATAAAAGTCAACTAATGTCAGTCAATGTTAAAGAAATAGTAGAATTCGCTAGATCACGGCTGTTCCTTAATGTGTTTTTGTCGTCAATGTTCATGAATATTCCTATCCGGCCTGTCGTCAATTACCGCCCAGGTCCTGCATGCCAATTAGCAGTGTACTTAACAACGATAATGGCTGATGTCATGGACCTTGACGACAAATACACATTAAAAAACAGCCGTGATCTAGCGAACGTAACCACTTCTTTAACATTGACAGACACTAGTCGACATTTATCATTCACCTCCCAACCAGAACAAAAAAAAGTTAAAGCCGCTTGAAAATTTTACAGTAACAACAATATACTAAGCGTTTTTAAGTGGCCTCAACCCTACAGATTTTATTTGTGTTTCTGTCTGCCCGTTCCTCTTTCTGTGTGTCACAGCAGTTTTTCTCCGAAACTATGGCAATAATAGGCACCAAACTATGTTTGTCTGTACATCAGAAATTTCTCTTGAAGCTTCAAGTAGAACATTTTTTTCAAGCATAGTTCAGAGGGGCTCTCCAAATAGGAGAGAGGACCGTTAAGAGAATTTTACCTAAAGTCGTCATATGAGTTATGAAATGAAAGGTCTTTATGAGAAATTTCTAAGAAAGGTTTTGAGCTTGCCGTATTTGCATCAAGGGGTACAGGGCAAAGGGAATGCACGAGAAATGGGTGTAGTCAATTTTTTCCGATTATAACAAAAACACACGGTGCTAGTATATACTCGTATCTCTCGATTAAAACAGACACTACAGTTTTGAGTGTATCTTTCCGAAATTTTCAGATAGGATGAATAACACAACTATTTTTAAAATTTCTTCCTACCAATGGGATTAGTTAAACAATACGGCAACAAAATGCCAGCCGCTTGAAATAGAGAAGCAATTTTGGGTTTTAGTCAAAAAATTTAATGCACATGTCATTGATCTACTACTGATACTTGCAATCATTGTTTACATGCAAAGTTCTTCTGACTAGAGTATACTTTTGCCTACCTAGCTTGAGGGTATGTCTGCCTTCCCAAATATGTAGCTTCACATCAAAAAGCTGAATGATTTAAACTCGAATTGAGCTAAACTTGAAATCCTCATGGGGTGGTAGTTTCGAGATGCACCCGAATTTTCATCGATCGATGCGACCACTGAGAAGGTGGGAAAATTTTACCAAATTATTTAATTTAAACAAGGTTCAAGTGTCTTTCACAATTTTTTTAGCATTTTACAAAAAGTAAGCAGCAAATTGGAGTTGAATTTGGTATTATTACAACTTTTTTCAGTTAAACTATGCTCATTTCTTTTTAGGGTTTCCTGAAATAATTTGACAAAACACTACTAAAATCACGACTTGTCTGTCCGTCCGGGTGTCACAGCAATTTTTCTCGCAAACCACATACGCTAGAAACATGAAATTTTGAAAGTAGGTGTAAAGTGGTGATCTCTCGTAAATTTCACTACAAAAATTTTTTTTAAGGTGTTTACCAAATGTAAGCAATATAGGTATCAAATAAAAGGTCTTGATGCAAACTTTTCAAAACAGGTCCTAAACTAACAACTTTTGCTTCGAGGAGTGCAGGGGGTGTACGAAAATTGTATGTCCCCCATTTGACCTGAAAAAACCTGAAAAAAATCGTGTAGGTAAGTCTTTAGAAGTACAAGGGCAGCAAATGCCTCAGAAGTCAAAATTCGATCAACTTTGTATATAATAGTACATTTTATAAATTTCACGTTTTGGCCTATAAAATCAAAATGAGACGGTTCAATTTCTTAAAAGCTATAATTTAAGTTTCCCAATAGCAGTTGTACTTGCCCTGAAAATTTCATATCAATCAAGCAATAAACAGCTAAGTTACAGCCGATTGAATATTTAACAATTACAACAACATTAACACCTGATACTAGGGAGATACACGTTCGCAGCGGACCTAAACACTCGAAATATGTAAGAATTTTTATAAAAATTTTATGAAATGATTCGTAATATTGATGTGTCATCATGAATGTTCAAGCAACGGGGTCATAACACTTGAAACGAAATGGCGGTGAATTCGAATACATAATAACGAGGACTTAGCTCTTCGAACTCACTTTATGGAATCGGTAAATTAGTCAAGTTTAGATAATTAAAAGATATTGTTTGAGTTACTGATTGGTTCACAAAGCCTTTCTGGCAGGAGCGCTTATCCCCAAAATATCTTTATTTTTTCAACTATCAGTACTTCTAGCTACACCAAGAAAATAATTCAAACTTGACATTTCATTTACGATAGTTAGCCAGGAATTCTATTGAACTCATAGGTACACGCATAGAATAAACGCCTACAGGATAAAAATGTCGTAGCTCACTCAAAACAAGCATACATCTTTGCATATTAGCTTTACTGGAACAAGTTCCCTTAAAACAAATTTTTATATGGAACCACACTGACTGATGTATCTCAAGGTCACTTGGTAGTTTTAGCCCATTTTTTTCGAAGCTTCCTTATTTTTTTTCAACTACTTCCTGAGCTTCGTTTTATTCTCATTGATTTGTAGTCCTACTAGTTTTGCCTCATTGTCAAGTTTCAGGAAGTTTTCGGGCAGTTTTTAATGACCGTTCATAACGTTGATATCATCCGCATAAGCTACTTTTTGGTTTGACTTTTATTGTAATGTACCTAGTGTATCAATAGGTAGCTTTCATATGACGTACTCCAGAAACAAATTAAATAGCACTGGGGCCAGCTTATTTCCCTTCTTTAGTCCCCAGTCATTTGACTGGGGCACCAAAGCAAAGCATTACTTTGTACAGCACGTTACGATCAATTCCGCTGTATGGTTGCTAAAAGTAACCGAAAATTTTATGCACGTCTGTGTTGAACCTCCAGCTTGACAATCTGCCTACTCTAAAGCCACCTTGATACTTCCCAATAATATTATGGCCGTAGGATCTGATTTTATATTCTATAGGGAACTTGGTAACATTTTAATAAAAATAAATAAATAGATACACAGAGGAAAAGGTAGGAGTGCCCAAAGGAAGGTGGAGATGTTATGCGGTAATTTGTTAGGTTGCGAATGGGAGAAAGTTTGTGTGCCAGAATTCGCAACACCGTTCGTTAACGGTCTTTAAATCATTAACATGCGATTTGATCCATAGCAAATATCACTCTGAATTCTCGTTTTCCAGTAAGCTTCCCACTTTTGAATGTTAAGTGCGATCTCATGTGTTGAATATCATTTCTATCATGGATTCAATGAGATTGTGATAAGCAAACTATCGTATACAAGTTGTTCGTTTCTCCCCTTCGAACATATTGCATCTCTTTTAACTTAGCCAATCGGCTGATACACGTGATTAATAGTGTTAAAGCTTAGATTATGGTGCGTAATGCGATACATGTCGCTTGTGTGCCACTTATAAGCAGCTCAAGTCAAACTACTGTATATACGTTTTTAAAGTTTTGTAAAATAATGTAACAAAACCCTACTAGATTCGCGTCCTGTCTGTCCGTCCGTCCGTCCGTGTGCCACAGCAATTTTTCTCGCAAACTACTTAAGCTAGAAACATCAAATTTTGTACGCAGGTGTAAAGTGGTGCTCTCTTCAAAGTTCAACTAAAAAAAAATTTATAAGGTATTTAAAGGGGGTCTCCCGATATAGGTGAATAGCCCCCGAAAAAAAATTTCATCAAACATAGCCGATATGGGTAGCAAGTGAAAGGTCTTAATGAGAGCTTTTCAAAACAGGTCTATATGATTTGAAACTTTTTGCTTCGAGGGGCGCACAGGGAGGGGAAATAGACGAAAAATTTGTGTCCCCCTCGCTATTGGACACGTGTGATCCGAAAACTTAAAAAAAATTATAGAGGCAGGTGCTTATGAGTACAAAAACAACAAATACCTTAGAAGTCAAAATTCGCTCAAATTTGTTAACAATAATATGATCCTCAAATTTCTCATTTTCCCCAATAAAATCGTATGCATACCTTTAAATCGAAAGAAATTCAATATATAAGTAATTCTACAAAAGATTCTACTACTCTGTAAGTTTGATGAAAATCGAATGACATACACGGAAGTTATAGTCATTTGAAATTTTTCCAATTACAACAACAATAACACATCGTTTTGGTATTTTATGGACTTTCTACCGAATTAGTTACTGCAGTTTTGATTTAATCTTCTTGAAATTTTCAAATAAGTTTAATAACATAAATATTTTTGGGAATTCATCATTAGAGTGAGTTTTGTTAGTTTGCAACAAAATGGCAACCGTTGAAATCAGAAAAACAATGGATTTTCTTATAAACGTGGATATCTCTTTGACATATTTCTTGATTTATTCATTGCTGGTGACTGCATTTCTAAGCAATTGGATACAAACCCCTTCTGACATAAGCGTGGATCTATCTACCCAACCTGTTTCATATTGTGTTACCCTTTGCGTGAGAGTTTCTCCGGCTAAGGACCTCAGACCCGGCCTGCCATCGGAGACGATCATAGGAGGCGCCACTCGCTTATTCCCTGGTTCTAAATAGCCGCCTAGCGAGAAACGCGGGCGCCAAACACCCCTCACACAGCTAGAAATACCACACCCTATTTTCCTCTAACAGGAGAGGATTAGTCTAAACGGGGGCGACCACTTTGCACAACTTTTCCGGGTTCAGATTATCCCATATAGCTCACCCCGAGCGAAAACCTGAACACACCCGCGCTTAAGATCACAAATCATAATCGAACTATGTTTCCGAACACGACCGAGCCGGGTGTACAATTTACCTCCATAATAATATTTTTTAATGGCAAAAAATATGATTAACATTTTAATTATTTATTTAATTATGATGTGCAATAATTTTACAAAATGAACTTTAGTTAGTCAAAATTCAAAACATAACTTACGTCTACCTATTTGGGTGGCCCCCAAAGTAATTTGCGTCGCGAAGTTCTTCTGCCAGCGCACTTCTTGAAGATCTTCTATCGCTAATCTCCCTTATCTCGGTCGCTAATTATTCCGCTATCCCTGTTGTAAATTTCCGCCCTCGAGGAATCCCAGGAAAAATTGTTTGTTGCTCGTTACCCTCGATCCTCCGTTGTCGATACTAGTCTGCCAGAAAAGAGAAGAGACCCGTTCTTTGCTTCCAGGTTTTTCATCGGCTCGGTGTCAACCATATGCCATGTATGGAAACAATTGCCCCTCGAAACCAAGGTACGACTTGCACGCTTTCTAATATTAATCAAAATTAAAAAATTATCTCCTGTTCAAGTGAAGAGAACCTTAAATATTTATTTTTGAGGGAAATCGCTGGTGTCGCTTCGTGAGGTGAGGTGAGTTGATCAGCCTGAAGGCTATGGAAGTTGGTTTGGCTACAATAATCTGGCTAGTCAGTTGATTTGTTGTGTTTAAAAGTTTTGTGGGCTATCCTTTCAGCTTTTCGGCAAACATCACAAAATATATGAAATTCACGTCCGGGCCGCTTTCCCCCAGCTATAATTTATGCTTGTTTCTTGACATCAGCCTCGCTCCTTTAAAATTAGGTCAGCACTACAAAAACTAATTTGGCCAGCTCCTGGTGCATCCAAGCCGAAAAAAATGTTCAAAATATTTTTAGAAAATAAAAATGGTTGTCGCGACTTGTTTCAGATGGCATTTTTTCACTTCTCAGACAATGGACTAGTGCAATCAACTAGCTCCGCAAAACCAACAAATCCTACGTTGACAGTGAATCCCCGACCAAATCGATTCGTAAATCTAATGTCGATTATAATCGCAATATCACTCGCGATTTCTCAACAATAAAATTCGCTCCCGAAACCCCACTTTATTTTCACCAAACGACTGTGCACGTAACTCACACATCGAGCATTTCAGGCTCTTTGGCCAGTTCTCATAAGTACAACTATTGCAAGCCTGTTTATTGACGAAAGGCCAACTTTCGATGGGACTAATGCGATTGCTCACAGCTCCCGTCAAACATCTTGAGCTTGCTGAATTATTTACAGATTCTACTGGACTTAATCGATACTGTTGACCTCGAGCCATTACCAATGCATTGCCGGCTAGATCGGAATCAGACCCAGTTGTAACAATCAGCAACCGCCACCATCATTTCCTAATTCACCAATTGTTAAATTCTTCATTTGATCTCGAATAGTATTTCTTTTTATTGTATTATTAGTTTGCGTAATCGTTGTAGGCATTGTTATAGCTCCCGGTGGTGATATTACTGTGTCCATATCACAATTATCTTCATTTAATTTTGTGTAGCATCGTACACAGCGTTTAGAGCGTGGCCAATTTAAGTAAGTACATCTCAGGCATGTCCACATTGCTTTGGATGCATCTTGATTTGATAGACCACCAGATGCATTTAAATTGCTTTGGGAGAAACTGAAGCTTGATGCCTCGATAAACGGATGACAACTGTTTGGAATAGGCTGTGGTGGGCTTAATCGAAAAATGCCTTCGTTAAGAAGCGGTTTTAATCCTTTACACATAGTGCATTTCAAAGATGATTGAAAATTCCCATAGTGCAATATTCACAGATCCATTTTTGGATGTCGAGTGGCGATGGTTGTTCGCACATTATTGTTGCTGCTGTGAAACTATTTTCTTTTTTGTTTAATGTAATAATTTTTTCCTTTCGTTTTATGTTTATTTTTACTTTAACATTTTTATTTTAACTTTGGCTCGGGCGGTATTTTAACGACCGCATTAAAAGTGTGCAAAGGAATCCCGTGACAATTGTTATGTCAACATTAAGTTTTACGCGCTTCGAGCAGAAAATATTGAGTGAATAAATACTGTTTTTAATATGGATTAAATAAAATATTATAAATTTTAATCAATCGACATACTATTACGAATTAAAATTTTGAACCAAGCACCTGCACTTAATAAAAACATGGAGTTTTAATTTATAATAGAATAAATTTTGAACATAAATATTTCAAATTTTTGAATTGATATTTTTGAACCTCAACTTTGAGTAGTTCCTGAAAAATTCTTTACTACATAAACTTTATTTAATTATTTTTTCAGATCCTTCTAGAGTACATTGCCCATTAAAGGTCTATCTGGAAATAGAAGAAATGCATGTTGATGATCCTAATAAATGTGAAGAATTTGATATTATCCTTCCAAGTCTTCAGCTCTCCCAAAAAACACCTTCTTGGGTATTCGTTGTTCGTCCATATGATTCATGTCACCGGCCCATTCCAGTTTCCGCAGTTTTACAATCGTTGAGACTTCCGGCTCATCAAAAATTTCATACAGCTCGTGGTTGTATCGAATTCACCATTGGTCCCCGTCCAGCTTCGCTCCGATTATTGGCCTGAGGACCCGTCACTCAAAGGCATTCAATATATTTGCGGAAGCTTGGATTAGGGCCCATGCTTCACACCCATAGCATAACACAAGTCTTATCACAGATTTATATACTTGGAGCTTTGTTTTCCTGTGTATGCAGATGGTCTTCAAGATCGTCAAAACTAAAACATATCCATATTTTATTTGCAGAGCTGTATTCTTCGGCGTATTTCGTCTGTTTCATTGCTGGTTCTCACTATTTTGGGGCCTGAATACACAAATTTGCCCTCATTTTTGATACTGTATTTGCCAAGCGTGATATATCGTATATTTTAGGTATTTTTCCTCGAATGCTTCATGAGCTTTGTTTCATTCTTATTGATTTGTAACGATTAACGTTTAAGAGGTCATAATTCTGAATTTGGAAATTTCATTTCAATTCTACATTGTAGCACTACTAGCACTACAGCCCCTTTCGGGCCTTCACTTAGAGATAGTGAGAGTATCTCATTATCATGATCGAGTATACTGGCACTCCACAAGATGATATGGTCAGTATCACGCTTTGGCCGTGTATCCATCCACCTAGCTGCGATACGTTCTGGTCTTTAAACGAGCATGTATCATAACTTAACAGGCTTATATTCCGTCTGAAGATTCTTTCAAACAATATCTCCTTGCCGCCAACGAGAGTCGAGCCAGGGACCTTCCGCTTAATACTATCAATTTTACATTTGCTATCTAATTATGATCTTATTTCAAAAGAGCTCCATTTAAAGCCGAAAGGTGAAATAAATTATTTAAGCCCGACGATTCCAAAAGAGATTATTAATTTGCTTGGTACCGCAGTTAGGAAAAATATTGTTTCAGAAATGAAAAAAGCTCCATTTCTGGCAATTATCTTGGATGCAACGAAAGAGTTGTCAAAAATTAACCAACTTTCAGTGGTTTTCCGATACAAGCTCTTATAAAAGAGCATGCTTTAAATGCCAATTATGTACATTGTGCCACGCACGCATTAAATTTAATTTTAAACGATGCTGCAAAACGTATTCCTGAAGTTTCAAGTTTTTTTCTTTTATTTGAAAGAAAAATACTTTTTTTGGCAATATTATAAAACGCTGATCAATGTTAGGTAACGATTTTACAAAAAATATAAAATCACCCTTAAAAAAGTATGTCCTATTAGATGGTCTTCAAGAAACGACCCTTTATTAGCTAAAAAATAATAACTCAAAAATAATGAGAGCTCTGTACCAACTAAATTTGATTTCTACTAAAAAAGATGAATGTAACGAATATATATATACTATAATTTATATTTTAGAATGCGATGATTTTATAGTGTTTGTCGCCTTATTTACTTTGCTTTTTGAAATCGTTAAGCAAATTTCTAAAACTTTACAGCATGAAAATAATGACTTACAAAAAGCTAGTATTTTACTAAGTAATCTTTTGAATCGACTGAGTGAAATCAGGAATCAAAACTCATTCCATGGTTTGTTAAATGATTCCAGAGATCTAAGAAAAGTATGGGGATAGCAAATGCTTCAAAAATAAAAGACGGAAGATAACGAAGCGTTTTTTGATGAGTTATCAGAAGATGATAGAATTTTAGACGCAGAATCGTGCTTCCATGTTAATGTGTACTATTGCTATTTTGATATATTAATTTCACAAACTAAACAAAAATGTCAGAGCCTCTTTGACTTGACTTAAGTGTTACAACCGGAAAAGTTCTTGTATTATTCAAGCGAAATAATAAAAATGTGTGCTGGGAAACTGTCTGCTAAACACAGTAAAGACATATCAGTTGATCTATATGAACAATTAATTGCTTTGAAAACATGCATAAATCTGAAATTCAGAAAATTCATTCCACTGAGGAACTCACGCAGCTATTACTAATAAAATTCAACAGCCTTTGATCCAGTTTTCCGGGAGGTAATACCAGCATGCTGTCTATTTTTAACCCTTCTGGTTAGAACTGCAACAGCTGGAAAAAGTATTTCGAAATTAAAACTCATCAAAAATTATCTTAGAACTTCTATGGGGCAGGAACGACTATCAAACTTGTCACTTTTATCGGTAAAAGAAAATCTGGAAAAACTGGAATCGTCCTCCGCTATGAATGATTTAACATATAAGTTTGCAAAAAAAGGCTAGAAAAGTACGAGTATATATTTGATTTGAATTGTTTGACTGACTTAGCTCTTAGAAGCATTTTTTGTAAGTAACAATTCATAATCAATAAATAATTATTTGAATTCAATGCAAGCATTTTTGTTTTATTTCTTGGGGGGCACATATGAGGGGAAAGATTTTCCCCTCATATGTGCCCCCCAAGAAATTTTGATGTAGGGCCCGTCTAAGGCAAGCAACGCCACTGGAATAAAGTCAATGAAATAGACACACAATTTTTTGAGACCGAAAAATATTCGCCAAAATGGAATGACAAAACGATCCAAATATCGAATGAATATGTATGACTTACCTGCGAATGTCCAATAAAATGAAGTTTGTCGAATCCCGTTTGAGAAAGAATATAATCGATTGCAGCTGGTAGATCGTATTTTCCCAGTTCATGCCAGGAAAACTTCCAAAACGCTTCGTCATCTGGAGACAGTTTTGAATGTTTCCGTGAATAACGGTTTCCTCGTGAGTTACCCAGCCAAACGTCATATCCGTGTCGCGAAAGAATGTACGCTAGTCCTTTTTCAGGCCCCATCAACACAAATCCAGCTGAGGAGTCTAACAGTCCGTGCTGTAAGAGGACGGGCCGTCTACCATACTTTGGAATCCTGTGAAGTTCCAATATATATCCATCCTTTGTCGTTACGTTATGAGTCTCAGTGGAATATCCATACTTGAAAATGAGCCCAGGCTACACATGGCTAGATATTACTATTTGTGAGTCTTAGAAATCCATGCTTGTTTACCGTTGTAAGAATAGCGTCTTCACTAATTTCTAGAGGTAGTTTCACTGGGATTTCATCAGTGCTAACTGCAATATCTATCCATAAAACAACCAGCAGTTTACTTAAAATTTTCACCATTTTCGTTGTGACTACTTCAATGAGTGGCTTTACCTAAATGAGGAGAAATTTCGATCAATATAAGCGATTAAACTCATAAATAACTAAATACGGTTAGCGAATGTACGATCGTAATCATTAAAAAAATTTTCAAGGCGTATTTATTAGAGCACGGGCCTTGTTTCCATCGTTAAAATGAATGTTTGCTTGTGTTCCGAAACAATTTATTTCACAAGCGACAGATCATCAATTGGATCATTTATTCAAAAAATAATAATTGCTATCAAGATAACCTGTGACAAAAATATTACTTGGTTAGCTTATTATCAAGTATGATTACTAGATCCATTTTATGTATTCAACGTAGTGGAAGAATGGACTCCAATTAATTGAATTGAACAGTTAAAATGTTTACCATAAAATTAAGGAGAAGATTCACAAATATAAAGTTTATAGTCAATTGCAGCTAAATTTTTAAAGCAATTCGCAACAGAGGGTAAAAAAATATTTTAGTCAATTATCTGTTGCATATTCTCAACAAGATGTAGAAGTCAATCTTCACTTTTTAAGCTATCTTTCAAACTGTTGTACAAAATTCGGCTATCTCGCGTATCTTAAGTATTACGTGAAGCGATCTTTATATTCTTAATACGAATCTTTAAGCTGAGCGGAAATAATTTCTCTTCTTGAGTCAAATATTGACTTTTCCATTAATTATCTGGCAGAGAGCATGTAATGAGCTCATGAAAGCAGCTTGAAGCTTCCTCGACTTTCTGAAACTAACAACTTTCCTGCTGCCTATTTGTCTTAATTTGAGAATGATTAATCACAGACGAAAATGAGTTTGACTCTACTATGCTATGCTATGCTCAGCCTCATATGATTAATTGCCCTTACATTGCTTCAGGGTGTATGAGGAACCACACTACAGGATAGTTCGAATCAAGCTTAGTCTCCTTTCAAGATAGATGTCGATATGTAATGTAAGTGTTCGCAATTGCGCATGAAGGCATTAAGTAATATAGCACAGCTTTCAGACATCGGACCACCGTATAACCAAATGTTAACACATATTGGGCATGATAAACCAACATAAAAATATTCAAATTTAACGATTAATTTGTAGTGTTAATTTAGCCCATTGTTAAGTTTGCTGAACTAATGAGAGCACTAACAACATTCTTATAAACAAGTCGATGAAGAAGGAGAGTACTCTTGTCGGAAGGGTTTTTTGAAATAATTAGTTATTCAAACAACGTCCTCCGAATATCAAAACTTGACTCACACATATATTCCACAGATTCAACTAAAATTTTCATAAAAATTCCTACAATCGTGTAGTGCCTGAATCCTTCGCGAACGTGTCTCTACACAGTATCACGTTTTGTTGGTATTGTTGATAAATTTTCAATCGGCTGTAATTTAATTGTTTATAACTCAATTTTTATGAAATTTTCAAGAAATATGCGTCTGATATGAAAACATCTAAGCACGAGCTACCACTTTACAATTTTAGAGATGAAAACATGGATTACATTAAATGTACTATTATTAATAAAGTTGATCGAATTTTGACTTTTGAGGTATTAAGGTCAGCCTTGTACTCATAAAATTTCACTTCCGAAATTTTTTTGTTCAAAGAAGAAGGACATACATTTACCGTACACTTCCCCTCACTCTGAACCCTGGCATACGAATTCTGCTAGTCCAAGAAGTCTTTTAAAACTTTCCCATCAGTACCTTTTATTTGATACCTATGTTGACTGTGTAATAATCTTTTTTAGGGTATTCTAAAATCATTTTACAATACCCTACTAAAATCGCGTCCTGTTTGTCCGTCCGTCCCTCCGTGTGTCACACCACTTTTTCTCGCAAACTATATAAGCTAGAAACATAAGATTTTGTAAGTAAGTGTAAAGTGATGCCTTCTTCAAAGTTTCATTGCAAAAAAAAATGTATATGATTTTCAAGGGGGGTCTCCCCATATAGGGGAGTGGCCGCCGAAAAAAAAGTTTCATCACATGTAGGTAATATGGGTATCAAATGAAAGGTCTTGATGAGAACTTTTCAAAACAGGGTTTAAACTGACAAATTTTTCTTTGAGGGGTGCAGGGGACAGGGAAATGTACGAAAATTTTGTGTCCTCCTCCTGCGGCCTGAAAAATCTCAAAAAAATCACAGATGTGTAACTTTAGGAGTACAAGGGCAACAAATACCTTAGAAGTCGAAATTCTATCAACTTTGTTAATCATAGTACATTTTATAAATTTTACGTTTTTGCCTATAAAATCAAAATTGGGACCCTTAAATTTCCCAAAAACTACAATTTAAGTTTTTTGAAAGCAATTGTATATGTTCTAAAAATTTCACAATAATCTAACAATAAACAGCTAAGTTATAGCCTTTTGAATATTTAACAATTACAACAACATTTACACGTGATACTAAGGAGATGCACGTTTGCAACGGACCTAGCCACTATAAATATGTAGGAATTTTGATAAAAATTTTAGTAATGGTTTGTAATATTGATGTGTTCTTCTTCTTCTTTGTAGCACTACAGCCCCTCTCGGGCCTTCGCTTAGAGATAGTTAGAGTATCTCATTTTCATGACCGAATTGATTTTTCCGGAAGTTGGTTTGGTCAGTACCATGCTCCCGTGTGCCTGTTCAATTATGATATGATCTGATTAAATCAGTACATATTACCACTGAGTGAACACTCACAGTCTGTCCAAAAAATCCCCTGAACTAAATCACGTTGCTCCCGACGAGATTTGAGCCTGGGACCTTCGGCTTATGCGTTCATGCTCTAACCACTAGACCACACAGACTATTGATGTGTTATCATGACTAATTAAACAACGGGGTCAAAACCCTTGAAACAAAATGGCGGCAAATATAAAATATAATAACCGTAATAATTCTTCCAACTCAGTTTATGGAATCTGTATATTAGTCAAGTTTTGATATGGAGAATATATTGTTTGATTTACTAATTGTTTTACAATACCATTGTGGCAGGAGCACTCTCCTGCCACTTCAACTTGTTTTTTCCTTCTGCCTAACCTATGTTAGGTGTGTATTGGCTATGGCTTAAGCGCACAAGCCATCAATATATCGATTAATGTCCTCTAGGGACTTGTAGTGAAATAGGTAAGTTCAAAAGTCCGTAAAGGACTGCAGCGATGGTCTGCTGCCTCAGCAGAAAAAGGTGTCAATATCTGCTGAGAATGCCCTTGTCTGGGGACGCGTGAATGCACTGGCAGGCTAGCATTGCGGTGTCGTGGGGCGGGTTCATTCACCCAGCACAAGGACCCACTACAAAGAATTTCACACTCACGAATTTCTGGGGTCGAACAAAACAAGGTGACCGAAGTCGCAAAAAGTGTAGGTAACTACACCAAGGACAACTGACTTGTTCATGGAACAAGAGTAACAAGTAAAAAGAAGTGGAAGCAGGGTGACGTCGTCCTTACCCGGAGAGACTCATGGCCCACAAATGAGAGAGGGGCAACCGGGTGGTGATGGAGCCCCTGCGCACCCACTCAACCGGATTAAGTCCATAATTGTTGCAGTGGCCAGGTATTCTTCTTCTGAGTGGAAAACTCATACAACTAAACTTGCATGAGCCTTCCTATCAGAAGAGAAGTACCCCGGTGACCAATTTATGCCATAGAATTATGCAAGTCGATTACATAACCCTATGTCATAAAGATGCACTCTGCTTGGGCCACTCAACCCGTGAAGTCACCTGAAACAAAGAGGTTAATTAATGCCCGATGGCTGGCTCATTTGTGGCGTGGAGAGCCTACCATCGTACCGGGTCCTATACCCGGTCAGATCCAACGCAATGGAAAGACCGAAGGGTACGGGGAATTAATTCATTTTATTTGCTTCACATGATTTACAATTGAAATGATTTTTAAAACTTCATCAATATATTAAGATAATTAAATCAAAAATAATATTTTTATATCAATATACTAATATTTTTTAAAAAAAATTTGTTTTTTTTTCTTTTCCTTTTTTTATGAATAGAAAAAATATTAATTTAAAACAAAAGACAAATTTGGAAAAATAGCAAAGAATACAAGAATAAAAGGTACTTACAAGCCTTGTCCGATGACGAGCGCTCGATGATCTGGTAGATAAGGCCTGTAATTCCATGGAATCAACCTGCGTAATGTGGTCTAACTAGTCTCACTTCGTTTCATTTTCAAATGCTCAGAAGTTATCTATAAACACCGCTCATCTGAACGTTACAAAAAAACATAGTGTAAATTGATTCTATTCGAAAAACAATAAAATTCCAAAGCCACAAAAATCGTGTAATCATGTGAATGACCTATAATTTATTTCAATAATTTATCGCCCAGCAGAGTTTGAGTTTAAAAGAACAATATTGCATACAAGTAAACCACGACCGTGCCGGCGCTTCTGAAGCAACTCCGTATTCATTTTGACGTCGTCGCGATCGCCGTGGATTTCCTCGCGCGACTTCCTCTGAACGTTTTCTCATCCGATTCGATTCTCGTTTTTCACTCCCGTCTCTGCTCCGAATCACATTCTTCCCACTTTTATCCATCGAATAATGTCCATCCTACACAATTAGTACAATGATGCACAGAATGTTTCGTTTTCGCCCTCAATTGTTATAATTTAATTCGTCATAAAAATGCATGCAAGTAAGAAAGCCGGTCGAATCTCGATTTTTATTTCCCGGTAGTTAATTACCGCCTCCCTCAGTTTGTTCTGCAGACGCCAAGTGAGGGAAAAACGCGCAATCCCGGAGCATGCATCGCCATTCGAATCATATCACTCTCGTTTTCTTGCATTATTTTCCACTCTTCCGGGAACGTCTGATTGTCTACAATTGTATCCGAGCAATCTCACAACAAGCACATGCACTTTTCCAGATTGCCACGCCTTGCACTCCACTTTTCGAACGAAAAACGGATCTAATGTTTTCCCCCGGTACGTGAAACCGTTCAACCACGTTTTCGCCACTAACAACTCCCAATCCCAGCTGATCTCGGAATCTTTTCCATTACTTGGAATAAAAATCACAAACTTCCTAGGATTCCGCACAAATCCTAACACTTAATGAAATTCAACAAATTAAACTTCACAAACAATACTTTAAAATCGTCTCTCGCCACTCAACAATGTCCATCGTCCCGAATTTCTCTTGCCGCAAATTGAATTTTCTTGTCTCGTCCACTACTCGCGACAATCTCCCGGCAACAGCCCCAGCAACTCAAGCAAATGCCACTCCCACTACCGCCACCGCTATCGCTGGCATTCAATTTTTCCAACCAATATTCAGCATCTTGTTTATTCACTGGACGTGTTGTAGTTGACGACGATACAAAGTTTGAATCCCATTTCTTTGATTGATCTTTACCAGATGATGATCTGGCGGGTGAGGCACTTGTCTGTCCATTTGCATCTTTTTGCAGGTTCTTCCATATTCTTATCAAGTATGCATGTAGCTCCGAATGTTTTGGAATTTTATTCAGATGTTGTAATATTGCATTGCCTTTAATTTTTGCCATATTAGGAATAATTGTTTTCATGGTGCGTAATGGTGTATCAGACGGACGTCGTCCCCACCAGACACTGGGTAAGGTTAGCATGAATTCATGTACTTCATGCAAAACGGCATCATAATCTAATTCATTTGAACGTTCAGGCATTACTTTTACCTTGCGCCAATTGAATAACATAATTTACTTAATAAAGCCGGTGCACAAGTGCGAATGGTCGATTGAGTTTCAATAAATTGAAAAAAAATTAAAATTATTTCTTAATCACACTTCCACTACTATTCAGCTTTTATATTTTGCTTCCTTGATTAAAAACGATTTCGGTAAAGCTTGGGTTCGCCACCTTATTTCGCTTAATATTGAACAGCATTTCTTATGAACAAAAATTATAAGACAAGGTAAGGTGAATAAATGATGTGATAAACTAAAAGTTAAATTGAAGGTATGATTGATGTGAAATTCACAATGCCCTTATTGCATTTTGGAAAAATCGAAACAAATCAAAAACGAAATTAGGATGGTCTTTGTTGTTTTATTTGGGCTAGTTTTTTGTTGCAAATGTTCCAAGCGATGTGGCGATAGTTCGCTTTATCTTTTCGTATCATTGACGACACTTTCTGCGGTAATTGATTTAAATTCAAATTTTCATCAGTTACTTTATTGTCTGCCATATTTCTTATTTCCTGACTTCGAGATGGGCTAATGTTTCCTCACATGGCATTCAATACGATGGTATTTGCAAATTAGAAATTTTCTTTTACACCTAGAACGGAAAGAAAAACTACGTGAAAAATCCTTTTTTCTCGGGGCGAACAAAGGCCGCCACAACCGTACCTGCTCGATTACTACAGACTTATGGTAGTATAGTGCTTTTTTCTAGTTTTTCTTTACTGGCTTTGTGATTTTACTGTGTTAGTATTCGTTTGGAATGGTTAGTAGATTATTAGATCGAGTGCTTTTCTTGGAATATTGAAAGTTAGTTTTGAAAATTGAGAGGTGTATTCGCATGAAGTTAAAGTTCCAAGTTTGCTTCTTCAAGAAAGGCAATTAATTGAGTAAGTGCTTTTTCATTGTTTTTAATAAAAAATTTTGCTATGGGATAATTATTTTGAAAGATTACATGCTTGTTCCTTAGAGTCTCAAAGTGTTCATAGCTTAGAATTCTATGTTCAAGATCATCTGTGATGTCACACCACTTACATCCTTGGGATGGAACTATTTTTGCTTTTTAGGTCTTTGTAAAAAATTTTTTTACAAAGACCTACTAGTTTCGCGACCTGTCTGTCCGTCTGTCCGTCCGTCTGTCCGTCCGTCCGTCTGTCCGTCTGTCCGTCTGTCCGTCTGTCCGTCTGTCCGTCTGTCCGTGCGTCACAGCTGATTTCCTCAGAAACTATAGAAGCTAGAATGCTGAAACTTTGTGAAAAGGTCAAAAGTGATGGTCTCTCAAAAGTTAATGCCTCAACAAGAATTTAAAAAATGTTTAAGGGGGGTCCCCCCTAGTAACGAATTGGCCCTTAAAAATTTGTTTTCCTCAAAGGTAGTCAAGTGGGGTATCAAATCAAAGGTCTTGACAGGAACTTTTAGAATCTGAAATAAAAAAATCATTTTATGAATTAGGGGGTCCAGGGGAAGGCAAAATGTACCCAAAATTTGTGTCCCCCCCCCTCGCGATTGGACACCTTTCAGCCGAAAAATCTGAAAATTATCACGAACGTGGACCTTTATGAGTACAAGGGCAACAAATACCTTAGAAATCGAAATTCACTCAACTTTGTTAATAATAGTATGATTTGTAGATTTTACATTTTTGCTCATAAAATCAAAACGGTACCTTTAAACTTCTTGAAATTTCGCAATTATATAGACTAACATAAGATATATATGTTCACAAAATTTAATTGAGATCGAATTATAATCAAGTGAGTTATAGCCATTTCAATTATATGGAATTACACCAACAATAACACGTGTTTATGGTTGATATAGGGTTTTACAATAAGAGGTGTTATTTTGATATTAAAAGAAAAATGCCATTTTTAATACAAATGATCGAATGTTTATTTCATTAGAAAGAAGAAGATATGCCGTTAATAGTAATAACTAACATTGGGCAAATAACTACTACGACACGCTTACAGGACCATATCCTCTTCATGAAATTTTCCATAACCAAATCGCAAAGTGGCTGCCCTATGTGCTCAATAGCCTCACGAATTTCATCTTTGAGGTCTTGAATCGACGCTGGGCTATTAGCATAGGCCTTCTCTATCACATGGTTCCAAAGGAAGAAGTCGCGAGGTGTTAAATCAGAAGATCTATTCAAAATAACACCTCTTATTGGAAAACCCTATATATATTTAAAATTGACTTAGGCACTTTTATTTTCTTTCAGTTTTCGTGAAAATTCAAGGAATAGTGTTTAACTTGAACATGTTCAATCGGCCGTGCATTCAGAAAAATCATTGAAGCTAGATTAAAATGGCGGCTGCACTGTCCTTATGAAAGAAACTGTGCATCTTTTGTATAAATTTGAACGATTTCATATCTAAGTATTGGATGAATAATTCAAGTTATCGATTCACGCCATTAGAAAACTTGTTTCTAACCCTACGATGTTTACAAAGACCTTCTGGTAGGAGCACTCTCCTGCTTACTCAACTTGTTTTAATCTCTTGTGGTTGTAGGCTCTTGAGGAGCATTCTGTTTATTTATTTTTGCGTGTTGCTGTTTGGTGTGAAATCGTGAAACCATGGTTTGGTTCTGAAAATGAGGTCAGTTTGTAGTCAAGGGCTGTATGCTAGGTTTTTGATGTTTTTTCGGTAGTATTCATGCCGTTCTATGTTAATAGAGTCATTGATCTTTTTGTTAGAATCATTCCATTCAAGAAATGAGTCGACCTCTTCGCCTTCGATTCTGGCCAAATTAGCTGCTTTGTCAACCAATTCGAAGCTGTGAAATTTTTCCACATTTGGTAACCAGTATAGTTAGGTCTATTGTTGAGTATTTTTCGGATTTTTTCTGTGATGAGTTTGTGATTTGTGTTATTTATGATCTCGTTAATTGAGTTCTTGGAGTCGGTGAAGATGGCTATGGTATAATTGGGTTCAGATTCCGTGTAGTTTATAGCTTCCTGAACAGCTTTGAGTTCTGCAATTTCCGGCTGTCGAGTCTGTGTTTAAGCAGTATTTTAGTATATTTTTTGAGTTATAACAGTGTATGGCAATGCCAATATCTAATTTGTTATTCGCCGCATCCGTGAAGTATATATTAGCTTTGTTACTAGTGAGATTTTGTAACACTGCTTCAATCGAATTTTTTAAGTTTTCATAGTTTATTGTCTTGTAGTTGTTGGGGATGTTGTGCATGAAACTATTAGATTGAAATTTTATGTTGTGCAGATTTGGTAGCGCAGAACCCAAACAGGTTTTGTTGTAGATGTCGACATGTTTTTTGTATAGTGTGGCATAGTTCGAGTTTTTTTGGTTTTCCAAGATGATTTCTTTGAAATCTTGTCGGTATAGGTTTTTACCTATTTCTTTGGCCAGGACATGTTCAGCTCTTAGTCTGGCTGGTAATTCTTTAGCTAGAGCAAGCTCTAGTATATTTGGCGTGGACATCGTTTTATGGCTTTGGCTTTCAGACTGTCTATTTTGTTTAGAAAGTAATTAGGAGCATGAACAATGTTACTTAGATTGTTTTCTATTACCGGTCTTACTAGAGACTTGAAAGTGTTTAATGTCTTTTTGGGGGGGAAGATCATGTTTGGGGGAGCTGATCTTGAAAGCTATGTTGATTGTTTTGTTTGCTTTACTTAGGGAATTATTGTAGAATTCGTTGTAGTGATTTTGACTATTAAAGTTTCTGCCTAGGAAGCTGAAATTTGTAACCCAATCTAGTTGGTTGTTACCATATTTTATTTTGCTGGGGTGAGTTTGGTTAGTGCAGAATACTACGGCTTACGACTTTTCCAAGCTCAGTGGGAGGTTTAGACTGTTACATAGGTCTGTAAATTTGTTGGATTTAGTTTGTAGATTATTGAGGTTATTTGGTCAATTTTTTTCTTTGCTTATAATTAAAAAGTCATCCGCGAATTGAATGAGTGTAGTTTGACTGTCTGTGATTTTATGGAGGCTAGATGTGTAGAGGTTAACGAGGAGCGGACTCAGGACGTCCCCTTTCGCAAGTCCATTGTTTATTCCGGTCGAATCCTGGCCTAGATGTAATTTCCTGTATATCAGGAAGTTTAAGATCCACGAGATATAATCATTCTTGATATTGAAGTTAGACATGATTTTGAAAAGTTCCAGAATGTTCACTCTCTCATACGCACTAGAAATATCACAGTTGATAATCATGATGTTTTTCGCTTTCTTGTCTTTGTTGAGAAGGTGTATTACAGTGTTTATGCATGAGATTGCCGACTTTCTTTTTCTGTAAACAAAACAGAAATGTTTTGGTATTCAATGTCACTAGCAATCCAGTTAATTATTTTTAGTGGGATGCTTATGAGAGAAATAGGTCTATAACTTTCTTTTTTATACAATAGTTTATTTTTCTTGGGGATGGGTACGATTTTGATATCTCTTAGTTCATTACATATATTGTTATTTTTGAAGCTGTCGTTAATAGAATTTAGTAGAGCTGATTTATTGTAATGATTTAGGGAGTTTATAATATTGTATTCAATTGCATCTAGGCCCGGAGATGACCTTTTTTGACGTATATCTAGTACTATGAGTAGTTCGTGTACTTCAAAAGGTTCAGCTGGTTCTATGTTATTGGGCATGTAAGGAGTCCAGTTGGAATTGAGCGTTTGATGTTTATTTTTTATTATTTTGAGAAAGTCTTTATTGTTTACAGTATCCTATTTCAATCTCGAGTTGTTATTGTTTTTGACTGCATTGAACAAATTCCAAAACTGTTTTATGTTCCATTTGGCTTAAGTCATTAATTTTTTGGTCCCATAGTTCTCTTTTTGCTTTAGTTACAGTTTCTCTCCATTTATTTTGTATCTCAAGAAATTTTGATTCGTTTTCGTTGCTTTTTATTTTTCGGAACTTTGTCCAAGCTTTTGTTTTTGCCCTCCATAGGATTATTATCTCTTTTGACCACGATGGTTTCGGACTGTGTTTGAAGTTCTTCGCACTTACCTGGTTGGTTTTGATTAATTCATTGATCTTCTTCATGTTTTCTGCAGGATTGTTAGTGAAATTGATCGTGTTGATGTCCACCATGATTTTATTTCTGTTTAGTATTCGTCTTTTCTTTTTGTTCCAATTTTCGACTTGCAGTTTAAATTCAATAGGGACATGTTCGCTCTTGCCTATTTTATATTTTTTGTATTCCATTGATTCCAGTAGTTTGAATTGTTTGTTGGGGTGATGTCTGGTGCTGACATTTGTGTGGTCTGTTGATTGGTTTTCCTTAAAAAAGGTGAACGTTCCTGTGTTTTGAGGGTTGCTAATTTATTTTTATTTAATATGGATTTTAGGATGTTTCCTTTTGCATTGTTTGTTTTGTCTCCCCAGTCTTTGTGCCTTGCATTGAAGTCTCCTCCAATTATGAATAGGTTTCTGTCGTTAACCATTTTTATAATTTGATGAATTTATTCTTTGAAAGTTATGCTGCTTAGGTCGGGGGGAAAATAGCACAGGTAAATGTTAATGTTTGGTCTTAGATTTGTTGTGGTAATTACTATTGCTTCAATGTCTTTGTTGTTGAGCGGTATTTCTTTTTGTAGTAATTGAGCAGTCCATCTAGGCAAACTGCCCGAGGAGCCGTCACTAAAAAGACAATGGGACATAAATACTATTCGCAATCGTTAAAAGGTTCCCGCCACTTCTAAACTTCATTCCACTCGACCTCTAATATCGAGCACTACAGGAACCTCGAGCTGTACATAATTCGGATAACCGTATGACGACTAACGTCATGACAACTAACGACAGTAAATGCTGATCATCACCGTCATCATCTATGCTAACAACACCATCAACGTCAAACAGTTATCAATGCAATATTTCACAACATTATTTAAATTTTGCAAAATATGTACGAGTATATCTTAAGTATACGATACGACGTCAAAATGTTACACAATCATTTAAACTTCAACGAATTCTCTGCAAATTAAATGAAATCATCTCTTGTAGACTGCAAACAAATCAAACGTCCTTTGCTATAATTTTAAATCACTTAGGCTGTTGGTTCCCATTCTTTCAAATTCACTCGAATAATCAAAAAAATCTGTTAAACATAAACCGCAACCAATAATAATTCAACTAAAAAATTCAACGCGGAACATTAAAGACCGATCTGTGATTTTACTTACGTAGCTTTAGACAAGAAAAAATCAAGAAGGAAAAGCATAAAGCATGGAAGGTATTGTCATAATCATTTTTTTCCTTTGGGATCGAGCAAGTTTTATATTATTATTACTTATTTTTGCTTTTATCATTTTATGAAAACAAGCTAGATAGAAATAAGCAATAGAAAAAAGAAACACTTGTTGATAACAAAAAAGAAGAAAGAGAAACAGTATTTCAAAGAATGGCGGTACAACACAGTCGTATTCTACGTTTTAGCATGGTACTATCTCCAGTCATTTTTTTCATTTATCCATCATATTATCTAAACACCGTAATGGCATTGCCTGTAAGACTTCATAGTTCTGTGCCTGCACCTTCGTTCACCATTCGCAGCAGTAATGATAAATTTTGTTCACCTAAAATTCTTTTCTCGAACATCATAAAAACTTGTTAAACTTTCCCAGGGTGGTAATATGGACATAATTTCCATCATAAGGTTGTCATACAACGACCAAGTTTGCATATTGCAATTCTATCAACATTTCGAATTGCATCAAAACAAAACGAGTTGGCGCGAGATAAATTGGATAGGTCTCGTTGACGACCGTTAGTTGTACACTGGGTAACAACGGAGAAGTTGCTGCAAGGCCGCGAATGGTGACGGGTGACTGTTTGGGTGCGGACAAACAAAAGGAAAAAGACCCCGTTTTGTATTTGGTAAACATTGTGTGACGCCTACGCCCGGGAATCGAAGTGATTCCGATCCCGAACCCTTGCAACCGGCCAGATGGATATGTCCTCGAAGTGCCAGCGGACTTCATCTGTCGCGCGGATATCGTTGCGCAGAAATTTTTTTTTTTCTGTCCAAATATTTAGATCTGTGGATATAAATATTCGAAATATAAAATTTATCCAAACCCCGACACATTTCGAGACATATCCATCTGGAAATGCCCCTCCACCGTGGCCATCGAGAAAACTATGCCACTGGCGACAACTGGAGAGGCACATTGCCGCCATATGGCGTGCCATTCCACACACAGCTGTTTTGTCCGATGTGACAACCGGGTGATTTTGACAGCCACATGGAGGCGAAGGAGTACAAATGGACGACGAGTGAACAAAGCGTCATTATGACACTTTGAAGTGTTTTTATTCATTTTCTGAACGAAATTGCTTCGGAAACCATCAATAAATACCTCAGCATAAAGACCAGATCATTCTTCGACGAACATAGCAACTATTGTGATATACGTAATAATTGTGATGCAATTTTTCGTCAATTAAAAGTTTAAGAGTTAACCTCTCTCTCTAGGTTAGTGTTGTGTCTAAAAGAAAAGAACGCGCGTCCCGGCTGTGTATAATGAAAGAAAAAGACCGGAGGAAATAAACAATTGGCTTTTAAAGGCCGCTCTTGATTGTGGATAAAGAGGTAAATTTTTCTTCATTCGAGTTACATCGACGAATGATTTACCAAGTTTTGTTTGTAGTTCCTCGCCCCATGAATTGGATGCGCCGAAAAACACCGACTGGCGAAATTCGTTGCGATGAGTGTAACAAGGTATTTACAAAAATTTGCTATTTAACACAACACAATAAAACATTCCATAAGGGCGAGCAACCATTCCGTTGTAATCGATGTGGCAAACGTTTTTCCAACGAAGTCACTTTCGACACGCACTATGCGAAGCACAGTGCAGCACAAAAACCCCATCAATGTCAATTTTGTCCGAACCAATTCCATCATAAAACTGATCTGAGAAGACATATCGATTCGCATACAGGCAGAAAAGCTACGTGTGCGAAACCTGTTCAAAAGGCTTCACCAGACGCGATCATTTGCGCAAGCGGGGTGATACGCACAAACCAAAACCTCCAAAACCGTTGAAAATTCGAACGGTCAAAGTGGAGAGCTAGGAATTGTTTATTTAAAGTAATTTCAATTGTTGAAAGCTCAATATTAGTTGACAAAAGACTATACTACCAAAAAAAAAAAAAAAATGCCGTCTAAAATTGCCAAAAAACGAAGCTAGAATGTTATACTCAGGTCAGTCTTGGAGGAATTTCTGCTTTTCGCAAGTATTGCTTTGACAACCCAAAAAAAAAAAAAACGAAAATCCATTTAGAGAAAAAGCCATTGTCGTAACTTTGTGAAATAAAATATCCTTAAAAACATTTGAATCCTCATAGATTAACTAGCTTCTATTTAAATAATTATATTAAATATACATTATTGCGATTCAAAAGTTAATTATTTTTTTTGTTAATTAAGTATACAAACTTGTAAAAATTAAAGTAAATGAATGAAAATCTCTTTAGCTCTTGTTTATAGCATTTTGAGTTTGACAGAATAGTTTTTTACGTTTTTGTTTAGAATTAATGTTAATTCTTATTAGTGTTTATGCGCTGGGAAAAATGACGAATATATCCCTAAATAGTCAATAATGGTTCCACTGAGTATACTTAGAATGGAATGATCAAAAAAAAATTAGTTACCAACCTCAGATTTAAATCAATTATAAAATAACATAAAAAGTAGACATATATTTTTCAATTGAACAATCAGGAACTATTAATAAAATTATTGAAAAAGATTCTAAGAAATTATGCTTAACTTGTTTTTTATATTTTTGTTAGTATTTCCTGAGTTTCTTTAGTCGTTTAAAATAAGACAAGAACTATTTTGTGACAACTATCAATGCTGAGATTACTTAATTACGACGAATGAATATAGATATTTTTTATACAATGTATAATTTATTTTATCCTATCCAGAACAATAGTTGAATAATTTACAATCTTAAGAAAATATTTTTAATTACGAAATGAAATTATTTAGATGCCATTTGATATTTTTGAATTAATACGTTACTGCACTATTTTTAGATTGACTAGTACATTTCTATTGAATCAAACATGAACCTAAAGATGCAAATATTCGACTTGCCATTTTGTCTTGCATGTTTTTAAAGGAAAACAATTTCTGGGCTTATTAAACTTTCAAAAATTGCCTTGAATTTCAAATTAGATTATTCTCATTTATTTTAGATATTTTTTTCTCAAAAAATGTGAAAATTTTGTCTGTCATATTATTATTTTGAGAACTTGACTCAACAACATAAAAAAAAAAACTTCTTTACTTTTAATTTTTGATTTGGGTATCATAGATGAAACAATATGAATTAATTATTATTTACTATTATCATTGTAAACATATTTTGATTTTGGAATGAGACAACAACAAAGCGGGAGAGATTATGAATTAAAAATGAATTGCTAATTTAACTAACGACTTTCCTTTTCAGTGACTCGTTCTTTTTCAGGGGGAACAGAGAGTGTAGGGTAAGTATGCCGTCGCGAGGGTAGGGTTTCGACAAATCCGCTGAAGTCGGTTTCGCGTCGCGCGCGGTACGCGGTACCTTTGATTGTTTTGTCGTTTATTTAGAGTAGGTTTCGTCGGGTTAATTTAAAGTAGCATACTTTTCGGTACCGCGTCGGAAATTCGGGAACGCGAAACGAAAATTAGATTTTTGTACTTTGACTGGTAATGGAAGAAAAATACGGAGTAACGTAAAGTAGGGTTCTTCTCCGTATGATTTTGTTTTCTGTTGATAACGCGTTTTGAAAACGGGCAAGTTCAGGTGGCTGAAAATATTGTAATTGAGCGTAACCCATTCGGAGACCCGCGACCGAAATCCTCTCCGAACTAGCTGGCCGACAAGCAGCCACCGCGTAAATGGGTTACGGTGCACGGATTGATTGACCTGTTGGTACCATCCGTTGGCACTACTCAGACTTAACGTCTAGAACCGATGAGAGGTCGGTTCCGCGTTCGAGCTGAAAAGTAGAAAATCATTACAATTGCCACACCGCGATGATCGTTTCTTTGAAGTTGAAACTTGATTCTAAATCAGCGGGTCCCCTAAAGGTTGACTGATACTGTTAAAGTTTACAAATTGTGCAGTGTCTTTAAATTGAAAAAAATTTACATTTTCCTTGAACAAAGGAGAGTTGCTTCGAAAACGTCAACGTGGGCAGATCGACGGAGTGTCGGTGGGAATTTAAAGGAATATGTATTATAATTCAAAAGCCCTTTAGCTTTAACTGTGCATGAAAGGCGCTCTAATTATTTCAACGCAAAGTGGATAATCAAGCGAAAAGGGAAAAATATCGAAGTAAAATAAATTGTGATGCGTACATGTTATATGTGTTCTGATAAGATTGGTTTGTGTTATTTGCTTCGTTGAGTGAAAGTTTTGGATTTTCAATGTAGATTTGTGCCCGCTATATGAAGGATAACATTATAATGAATGGTACAGTGAATTATTCAATTTAAAACGATCGTTTGAAAGCTGCATAATTCTAAATTGAACTGCACAGAGGATTTCAAAAACGACCATACTGGAACATATACATTATATTGGTTGATTAAAGAAAAAAATTCATGTATTAAATAATACACACATATCTGTAATAACCTCGCTCTTGGCGCCCTAAGCCAATGACGCCGACCAGCCGATCCACATGCCCTATGCAACTGACGCCAACCAGCCGATCCAACTACGCTACGCCATTGAAGTCGACAGTTCGGGAGCGGCTTCGAAACTATTCTCAAACAATTGACAAAAATCAATGTCAAGGTTCACGTACATGTGTTTTGCGTTTTAAGTTTCGCAATTTCAAAGCAATTTGCGCGCCAAAATAATTTTCATCCAGCAGTCAAGTTCAGGTGTACTTTTCTAGCGGTTTTCTTTGGAGTTTAGTCTAAGAAACGCGCAATTGAGCGACCGATTCATTGGCGGCTGTATTTTGGTCTTCCTTCGGTGTTGGCAGCTAAGCGGACTATCAACCCCTATTTAAATTGCATTCATTGCACTAGAAACAAGGTCAAGAAAGTAGCCCAGGACGGGAAGGAGAAAAAGAAGGCCTATTTCGTTTGAATAAATTGAGGCTAATAGTTAGGTTTCGTCGACTTTCTAGCCATCATGCTGGTGATGAATCTACATCGTTCACTGTGACCAGTACAATAGTTCCCCTGGCGTCGCCAAGAGAAGTATCGCCCCATCATCAACGGTAAACGTAAGCAACTCGCCTTTAGATGTAACTGTTCGTCATACCAATGGTAAACAGATAAACTACGATTCAGATGAGGTTAGGACTACAACTTAGCTGCTTCGTTATCGTTTTTTTTTTTGTGGTTTGTTGAGATTTGACTCATGATGGCTCGATTGAAGTAACGAGTGACGTTGGTTTAGGAGGAAGCGTATGGCAAGCGAGTCCACGCTCCAAGTGAAGTCATGTCGGGGTTAACGGCCTCAAATGCAGGGCCTTGGCGTTCAATTTTTGACTGCAAAATTTAACCCGCGTTGTTTCCATTTCCGAAGCGCAAATGCTGGGAGCAGTTGATAACAAGGGTAAAAAGCATAGAATTACTAACAAGGATTAAAAAAAACAAAGGACTTTTAGGAGCAACCTTTCGTTTATGTTCTGATGGCAAGACTTCTATCCTAGTGTTTGTGACCGGGAAAATGTTTAAATGGAAGTCTCGCTCCCATTTCTAATGGTTTTTTTTTGCTTAAAGGTATGAAGGGAGGGACGAAAATTAATTTGTATTTTGAGCAAATGCAATTAAGACTTTGAATGATGTTAAATAGTACGAAAAGCGGATTTTAATTGTATTTTCCCTGTGAGCAAAACATGAAATGAATGGAGGTCTAATTAATTTTAACTTTATTGAAGCTTCAAGAGATGATTTAAAAAGTTGCGTGTGCTCAACGGTGCATCAAGCGATTAGAGCTACAACATCATTCACATGGCCGACCACACGTGACTCATCTGGCAACTCTAGACTTAGTTGCCCATCATAAGACACGTTTCACAGGTCTGGACCAAGGATCGATGCCTGGGCAGCACCCGATGTTATCTCCATCGTTTGCCCTGTTTCCTTCAGGTAGTTCCTCAGAAGCCGCATCAGCTATTCTGGAAATTTAAAAGGGTTTTCCAACGTATCCAGAATATCCACCCATCTAGCGGAGGTGAAGGCATTCCTGACGTCGAGTGTCACCAACAGGACGATCCGTCGCTTGGTGTGACTATATGCCTCTGCCTTTTGGACCGCGTTCACCGCCTCTGCAATCGCATCAATGGTAGAACGTCCTGCTCTAAAGCCGTACTGCCGAGGAGGTAGGTCCCCAGCAGCACGAATTGCGTCAGTGAGTCTTCCCTTGATGAGTTTCTCTAGACCTTCCCCAGCCATGTTCAGCATGCATAATGGGCGATATGCACACGGCGATTTCACCCGGAACCAGTCGAGCGAGTTTTGTTTGCTTTGATTGCTATTTACACGATTTATATCTCTCTTTTCCATATCTTTTAGCTTATATTTCGATAATTCGTTATTCGAAAGTAAATATCACCAGATGCTGCGTTGTCTTTATTTCATTTCGCAACTTTGTTGCTTAACTTCGAATTACTTGGCACCGTTTTAAACAATTAATTCCCTAATGAACTGCGGTTTATCATGGGCATAATTGACTTAAAAATTGTGGGAGTAGGTGACTGTTTAGAGCTGTCATAAGAACGTAGAATTTTTTTTACATTTTTCAGCATTAGGTGCAAGGTCATGTTTTTCTTCAGTCAGAATATTTTGCACATTATTAAAATCAATTGTTGATTGCAGAGAATTGGATAGGACTTTTAAATTTGGTTTGATAGCTGGTTGTATATCATCTATCCAAAACGCAGTGTCTTTTGGTATGAATTGGTAATGGAAACGTGATAGTATCGAATTGCTAATTTGATCGACACGAAATATTAAAAATCATTCAATTTTGCCAATTAATTCGCCGTAATAGTGTGATAACCGTGATTCCGTGGATCGATATTCCACAGAGATCTGTCATCCCTATATATAAATTTCCTAACCAGCTGATAAGGTCGGATGACAGATCTCTGCGATCGAACGTCACTGACGTCGACGGGTGGTGAAAGAATTAAAAAACTGGTGGCTGCACCAGGACGTTGGCAAAAAGTGAAAAAACGGTTGTCGTGTCGTGATGTGTGAAGTACTTGAGACAATTTCCTGACATTCCTGATAAAGACTGAACCTGAATTTGCACATCTTTTGATTCTCTTTGATCGCTATTTGTGCATCTCCATGGTGGGTATTTTTTTCTGTTTTTGAGGCTAACGACAAAACCATCAAATAACAAAACAACCACATCAACTACGTGGATTGTGCAATAACAAATGCGATTGATCTAGGTTATTTTCAATAGAACGATGACAAAGGCGACTACGGCAGCAAACGAACTGTTCCGCACCGTCAAACAGTGCAAAAACTGTTTTCATTTTCGGTGTTTTTCGATTCCCGGATTATTAATAAAATCGGATAAATTATTCAAAAAGCGCAAGTACCACATGTGTATTGCACCATAACTGTTAAAGTGAACTTATAAAGGAGAGTTCTTGGACTTGCAACTTATTGAGCCTCGTGCACTCAGTGATGATAAGCAAGCATTATTAAGCTGAAAAATTAACGTCACGCCGAGAAAGACCACAGTTGGATAAGCTGTTACCCTAAGAACCATCAAGTTATTTTTGCTCTGGCAAGTTATTGGAATAGGTACCAATGAACGTTTACGTTTACTTCAATTTGTGATGGAGACATCAAGTATACCTTACGAAGGATTCCTTGCGCTTTGAGGATCAACGGGGCCACCATAGTTTTGTATCGACAAATATGGTAGACCAAATGCCTTACCACGCGAACATACATGTTTCAATCGACTAGATTTGCCACCGTGCCCGATCGCTGAAATCTTGTAGGAAAAACTAACGCAGTTGAGGAGACAAACATTTTTAGAATTGAGTAAGCAAACACTAGTTAATACAGATAGAATACTTACGAGGTGTGTCTTACCTGCGTAGTCCACATAGCATATGTCCTAATGGACATGTGATATTTTCAATTTTATTTAATAGTTGTTAAATGGTATAGAGTACGATTTATTCACGACACATTATGTAAAACTTAATGATTTTATTTACATATCCATAGAAACAAAAATTTAAGGGGAATTATTGTAAGGTAAAAATGTTTAAAACCACATCAGTTACCTAAACTTGCATTTTCATTAAATAGAAAAGAAAAAAACCTACTCAGGATACCCATTTCAACGCCAATTAAAAAATATGCATAATGCAGGTTTAGCTAAAGAAAATCCTTGCCCGTTAAGTAATGAGGAATGGTCAAAGTGTCTTGTATCCATCCTTTTCTTCGTAGCGAAGTTAGCGTAATTTGAAGTAGAGTCGTTGGAAGTTGTTCGACGCGTTTTAAGTCGGACATGTAAGCCAGTGGCTGGTTTTTACATTTCGGGCTTAGTCTGCTCGCGTAAGACTTGCAATCAAAACTCCTCTCCGGACTAGCTTGCTAGCCAGCGCCCACCTCGGAGCAGACTAAAAGTGTCCGGACTTATCGACCTAATGGGTACAGTCCGTTATCACGTTCCAAGACTTCACGTCTAGGACCAATGAGAGGTCGGTTGAGATTTAACTCGGGAAATCTCTCAAATGAGAGACTTAAAATCATTACAATATGCTTTATAGTATTCATCTTTCTTTCCAGTAAATAACACCGATGCTTGGCAATCAGTTACTATTGTAAATAAATGAACACAATAAGAAGACGGATTCAGATTCAGAAAGTGCTTCCCGTTCTTCGTCACCAATTTCTTGTAGGCTTGGAGTTTTTTATGATTTTTTAATCATAACCCTCTTAACTAAAACGCATTTCTCCTTTGGATAGTGCCGGAATTTTATACGTTATTCTAATATCCGACGCCACTGTCTTCAGGGGTTAAGATTCTTTTAACTAAACTTTCGAAGCGCAAATTCTAAAGTAACAAGTAAAAATACCGAAAATGCACATACCGGAAATGCACAAAAACTCCTTAATTTAAACAATTACATGTGAACAATCCATACCTGTCTAAATTTACTTCACAGTGATGGCATTTGTATTAAGAAAGTTGGTCCTTGTGGGGCTTTGAATCAGTCGCGTAGGTTTCTTTGAGTATCCAAAGCCCGATAACATCTGAGGATCCTCATTACAGTATAACCATTTTGCTACGGATTGTATTGACTTACAAAGATTTCGCCTAGCGGGCCGATCACTTCAATGGATCCGGCAAAAATCAGTTTAATCATCCTTTAATTGAGCCACGGCCTCTGGTCAGTGATCAGGTGGGCAGTCTATCTTCCCTTTATGTTGCTCTCCCAAGAGTGTTGTCGATCGCTGAAAAAGCGTTGTCTCTGCTTCCTGGCAGCCCCTTTTAGACTAAAACTGATGTTGAAAATATATTTATGGTATTTAATAAATTTAATATTCCATGGAGTTTTTCCTTATCCAATTTTAATATTTACTACAAATATTTTTTTTCTTAGCCAAAATTGTACTTTTCTTAAGAAATCGACATGTGCTGGCAGCTCGTTTTCTATTCTAAACCATTTTGAATGATACACTATCCCTTTATAAAGACGTTCATGCTCCCGGTGAGTGCAAATTGGCTCAGATCCGCTCAGACCGAGCCCAAAGAAAAATAATACTGCGTTAACTGTAGTATTTTTTGGTCACCCAGCATCATATCGAGGATGCTCCTGATATCAAGATGCAAAAGTTAAATTTGCTCCAAAGCAAACACAAGTACACCGTTATATCATACCTTCCAACTTCGTCAAGCCCGGAGTATCATTTGCACTCACCGCTTGAGGACAGGCAGAAAATGTTGGAAATTATGTTAATAATGTAAGTGGCAATAATGAGCTGCTTCTCAAAATTTACCAGCAACTTAATTCTTTATCAGAGAGAATCGACAAACAAGATTCAAAAATTAACTTTGCTTTTCAACGTTTAGGTCTTTCAAATGCCTAATAATAACTTATCATCCAGTCATATTCCCATGGATAGACTTCGCCCCATATCGATCAACTCTATCGTTGCTATACATCGACGTGATTATCTCCTTAAATTTATTGTTAAGCAACAGCCTGACATCATACTTCTCACTGAAATCCACCTGAATACATGGCATTTCATGGAATTCAAAGATTTCGCATTCATAGGAAACGATACGGTAATAGGTGATGGGGGAGGTGGCACCGGGATATTGGTTCGAACACCTTATTGTTTCCAAAACATTGAAAAATTCGAATTCACAAACTTTGAATTTCTTGAGTGTCCGTCATCAAAATTTCACTACCAGGTGGGGATAACCTCTTCGTTAGCTCTGCCTATGCAACTGGTCAAAATGTTCTCAAGTTCAGTGAGGAACGCAATTCGTTATTTGAAATACTCGAACTAAACAGGCTGCATAGTTATTATATTTTTGCCGGTGACTTGAATGCCAAGCAAGCATCATGGCTACCCGCCACCAATAATCCAAGAGGTACAGTCTTCCACAAAAGTCAAGGTACAGAGAATCGGTAACTGAAAATTATATTATTGAATCAATATTTTTATTTGAAAACCAAAAGTTATGAAATGGTAATGATACGAGTTCTGTTGAATTTAAGTTTTCATAAATTTAAAGGGATTCGGCAATAATGATCATTGAAGACAATAATTTTTTGTTGGCAATGTCTCTTTTCTACTCCACAAAAGTCTTGGTACAGTTGCAGAAAATGCCCTGTTATTTGTAAAAAGTGGAATCCCCCAAGTTCATATTATCAGAGTGAGTTAACAACCGTAGGCCGCTGTCTTTAATATCGCGTCCGTATTCGTGGTGTTTTTTTTTATTAATAAAATTTTTAAAAAATGAGTCGAAAGGAGTTGAGTATTAAGGAGCGTGAAATAATTATTAATCTGCATTCAAATCAGAGCAAATCAAATTCTGAAATAGCTGAACTAGTGTTGCGAAGTCGGTCAACCATTCAAAAAGTGATAAATCGATTTAAGAAGGAAAATAGAGTGGAAAATGTGCTCCGAACAGGTCGTCCATCTAAACTAAGTGCAAAGGACAAGAGAAAAATTTCGCGAATGGTAAAACAAGATCCATTTCTAAGCTGTAGAAAAATCTGCGATGTTCTTGGAATTAATGATAAGAAGGAGGTTAGCGCAGAAACTGTGCGTAGAGCTGTCGTAGAAACTGGATTTTGTATATTTGGTGTAAATGGGCATAAGAGGGTCTGGCGAAAAGTAGGAGAAGCATTTAATCCCAAGAACACTATTAGAACAGTAAAACATGGAGGCGGTGGTGTTATGGTTTGGGGTTGCATGGCTGCTGCTGGAGTTGGAAATCTGACATTCATCGAAAATACTATGGATCAGAACTCTTATTTAGAGATTCTACGAAACAACATGAAACAAAGTGCAGCCAAATTAGGTATACGAGAAGATTTCTTGTTTCAACAGGACAATGACCCTAAGCACACTGCGCATAAAGTTCGAATGTGGCTATTGTACAATACTCGCATGCTTGCTACACCGCCTCAAAGCCCTGATTTGAACCCTATAGAGCATCTTTGGAATGAGCTTGAGACGAAAATCCGAAAAAGAGTGATATCAAGCAAGGCGCAGCTTAAGGATGTTATATTGGAGGAGTGGGCCAGAATCAGCAGCGAATTTACTAAAAAATTGGTATATTCTATGCCTAAAAGACTGAAGTCAGTAATTCAGATGAAAGGATATCCGACAAAATATTAAGAAAAGTATAATTCAAATAACTATGCAAGACTATAATTACAATTTGTATCATTTTTCTTTAGGTGTACCATGACTTTTGTGGACTTCATTCATTGACTTTCCAACACATCATATGTAATAATATATTAATACGACAGAATTTTCGTTTTGTTTTACATGAATTTAAAGTGTAATGATTATAGTTGAAGTAATACCAAAAAAATTTTATCACTATAGGTTTTTTAAATAAAAATATCAAACAATTTTCATGATATTTATCACTGTACCTTGACTTTTGTGGAAGACTGTATATTCCTGAAATTGAATACATGTGCAACGTATATGGGTCGGAGCTGTAATGTGACGCCTACGTCCGGGAATCGAGGTGATTCCGATCCCGAACCCTAGCACCCCGCCAGATATGTATGACTTCGAAGTGCAAGCAGACTTCATCTTTCGTGCAGAGATCATTGCGCAGAAAATATTTTTCTTCAAATATTTATATTTGTGGAGAAATATTTTCTGTCAACGTGATCCGCTGTAATTAAACACTGATACATTTCGAAGCATATATATCTGGCAATGCCTCCCACAATTGCCATCCCAAACGTCAAAAAGGTACAGAAGGTGCGCGGTTAACTGTCCGATGAGTGAGAGTGAAGATTGTTCTAGACCAAAGTGTTTCATTTGTCTAAGCTTTCACTATATACCGACAAGTGTGGTGATTTTCGACAGTTCGGTGGTAGAAAACAAAAAAATTGCGAGCGAATACTGTCCAAAATTATTGTTTCATTGATGGTTTTGCACAAATAGTCTTCTGTATGAAAACAACGGTTATTCGTAACCGTTGGACGCATCTAGGTATGGTAAAATTGAAAAAGGAAACGAAGATGCTCTTCGCATGCTTCAATCGATTGCATCATCATCGATCACCTTGACTGACCGCCTTCCACATCATATCTGTCTACAATGCAACAATGAGTTACATGTGGCATACAACTTTAAATTGTGCTATGCAACTGACATCACGAAGAATTCTACCAATATCAAAAGCAATACAGACACTTAAGGCGGAGAAAGTGTGGCTTATGGGAATGCTAATGGAGCTGAGGATGATCCAGGTGACCAAGGAAAATCACTGCCGAGCTCGGTGGTAAGTGTCCAAAAGTACGTTTAATAACTCTTACAACGTTATGATCAGGGAATCATATCAAGAAAGCCGAGTATATTTCCTTTGTTTCGCATATTGTGGTGCGTTTACATGAATTTCACAAAAGGTCACCATCATATTTCACTTTCGTTGTCAACGGTATAGTCAATCCTTTCCAAAGTAATTTTGACATGCTGTGATTATTAAAGAAAACGGAGTAAATTCTGAAAACATCATAATGAGAAATCATCGTAGAATATATCGGTTTCCCAAAGATATTCGTTAAATTTTAATTCAATTGTAACGTCCAAGTACTTAATAAGCTCTCCGTATGAAAACAATAAGAAAACTACTAAATTCAAATCACCCTAAAAGCCTAACTAGACATAGGTTATAGAACATCAGCATCCCAGGCCCGCCGAGCAAAGCTAGGGGTAAAAGCTAGTATAAAACAATTTTTTCTGTAGGCAACAGTAGCTTTTTGGGATTAAAGGCACCATACGGCCTTTTCTGTACTCCTGACAACGACGGTTACGCAGTTAAGGCAAGCAAGCATAACGAACAAACCAAGGGAATAGCCTTTCTCGGGTTAAAAGGTATCCTATATTATTTTCTGTACCCCTGAAAATGTGTGTACAAACTAAATCACATTCGCGTTTATAATATAAGTTGGGATTATAAAAGCTATTGACATATGTTTTTGCTGAAATCAAGTTAAAATTTTCATTTTGATAAGATTTAAAAAAAATGCACAATTAATGAAAAGAGACTGGAATGTGAGTGTGAGGTCGAGTGGGCGGGGTTTGATGTAATCCGCGACTAAGTGATTCTGTGCTTTTGGTTAAGTTCGCGGTCACAGAGTTTGTATTTTGGCAATTTTATTTAGTGTAGCATGCTTTGGTTAAGATTAGAATAGCTGATGTCTGGCACTTCGTTGGTCAGCAGATTGCGAACGCGTAAGGTTGACGTGGTTCTCGTTGATTTATTGGAAGTCCTGAAAAGGAACGGGAACGTAGCGTAAAATTTCTAAATTTCCTCTTGAAGAAATTTCCGAACGCGTTTTAAACAGGCAGATTGAAACAGTGGCTGGAAAACAGTATTAAAGTGTACTCTACTCACGTCAACTCTTAGGAAGTCACCATTTCAATGTTTAGTAAATTTATAAAAGAAGGCAGGGTCAATGTAATATGTTACTTTAATTAATTAATTGAGTTTTATTTAACAATGAAATTTATGTTTCTTTATTGGCAATGTCTTATAAAAATACTCATTGCCTAGTAATTTGCCATTTAATGCTATTTTATAATTCATTAAATATCTCATGAAGTTTAAGTTTAATTATTCTTCACTTTACACAATGCGTAGTAAAGCTTAGAAAAACATTAAAATAATAAAGGATATCTTCAACCATACCTACCGATTTTTGTTAAGAAAATATTGTATATGAAAGCTATCAAATTATTTGTACGGTTAATTTGAATTTATTTCATAATTAAAACCTAGTCGTATCAAATTATTATGCATACAATTTAACAGCAAATAACAGTGAGACGTAAACTTCATTTTTTTTTCAATAACATAAAGTTCAATGGTGTTATTATTTCTTACGCTTACATTATTTGCCACTAAATTCATCTTGAATAATCACCAAAAATAATCAAAATAAACAACAAATCAATATAAATCAATATAAAAATTTTACTGCTAGGTTATAATATAATTTTTTTAAATGATTAATGTAATTTAGATTACTATTTAAATCGTGCCAATAAGGATTTAATTTAAATCCCTGACCAGTAACATTGATTAATATTTGATGACAACTACGGAAAGAAAGTATATTAGTTATATATTGTACAATATAGTAGAATCTTATTATACAATACATTGAAGTTTTTTCATATAAGTATCTTAAGAATGACAGTATAATATTTTGTAAGACGGTGGTTTCTTCAAAAAAAAAAATCAGAATTGACGTAATTCATTGTTCCAAATGCTGGTCAAAAGCTGCGGAAATCTCCTTGATACGGCTATAAGTATAACTTAATTAAGCAAATAAATTAATATAATTTTGTTTTGGCAGAGAATATTATACAAAAACAATGTAATTAGCAGTCAATTCACTCATTGATACAATTTATAGATTTATACGAAATTAAGCTCAAAATATAATTTTAGCAACATTGATCATTTCAATTAATTTAAAACGATATGAATGTTTTCAGTTTCATTGCAGTTAGCAAATAGAATTTAAGGAAAAATATGTACATTATTTAAAAACAAAACGAAAGGTATTTATTCAACCAAATAATATTGAATGGCCATGACACTTGAATTTTAATCGCCGTATATCTCATTAAATTTTCAAATTACCGGAAAATATTCGAATTCGAAATAAATTTTATGACTTACTCAAGTCTATAAACTTTATTAATCATTGATCACTAAAATTATTAACCTTTGATAATAACTACGGATAGATATTTTATATGCCATGTATTGTGCAAGATATTATACTCTTAAATTTAAATATTGTTCTATAATTAGCTTAAGTAAAAGACATTAGTTATTGTTTGAATGTAAATCTCTGAAAAGTAAAGCAAGAAGTAAGGGTTAAAAAGTGAAAAGTTACCACCTATGTATGACACTCTAAATATTTCACTTATCGAAAAAAAAACACTTTATAAATAAAAACCAAACATATACAATTGTAACCCAAGTAAATACTATATATATGTATGCGAAAATTCAAAATGATAGTACTAAAGCAAAAACAAAAACATTTTAAAATTCGGATGTATAGATGGAAAGGAGTATGAATTAAATGTAATACATACAATACACCTTTTATATATTTACATTATAAACAATACATTGAATCCGAAGTATGAAGAAAGAGAAATTATATAATAAGTTTTGTATTAACACTTTTTTTTTATTCTTATTATAATTGATGAATATTGTATTAATGATTGCAAGGAATAATTACAATAGTATGAATTGCTAACCTTAACAACGACTTTCCTTTTCAGTAGTTCTGCTTTTTCAGTGGGCAATGGGGTGCAGGGTAAGTATGCCGTCGCGAGGGTAGGGTTTGGAAAAAATCCGCTGAGGTCGGTTTCGCGTCGTGCGCGGTACGCGGTACCTTAGTTGTTTTTGATTTTTCCTTAACGTAGCATTCGTCGGGTTGAGTTAACGTAGTATACTTTTCGGTATCGCGTCGGGAATTCGGGAACGCGAAATAAAAATTAGATTTTGTTCTTTTTGACTGGTTATGAGAAGAAATACGGAGTAACGTAGAATAGGTTTCCTCTCCGTATGGTTTTGTTTGTAACGCGTTTGAAAACGGGCGTGTATAGGTGGCTGAATTATGTAAATGAGCGTAACCCATTCGGAGACCCGCGACCGAAATCCTCTCCGATCTAGCTGGCCGACAAGCAGCCACCGCGTGAATGGGTTACGGTGCATGGATTGGTTGACCGGTTGGTACCATTCGTTGGCACTACTCAGACTTAACGTCTAGAACCGATGAGAGGTCGGTTCCGCGTTCGGACGTAAAATTGTTAAATCATTACAAATGGCGCCCAACGTGGGGCCCGAAGGGGAAACAACATCACTCTCCTTCGAGTTCTCACATTTTTAATTTTGCTGTCGGCGGTTGAACCGATTCAATTTTTATTTTCACCCTCACCATTTGATATTAACGTAGCGTACTTTGGAGGGTTCCGTAAAGTAAAGATAGAGTCACCGATAAACTTTCTTTTGGTGTTGTTTGTCTTGTCTTCGGTATAATAAGGTCTATAGCATCTTCTGGAGTTCTTCGTTCGTGGTAGCTCAGTCGCCTGAACATGCCGATGATGTTATAGAGTAGTGCGTCCCTTAATGTTACCAAAAGAAAGGTTTGCACATTTTTATACAGTTTGAAGTCGGACAGTTCTAATTTTGAACCAACTGATGGTGCCAGGGGTTTTCAAATACACTGCTTGGAGTTGCGTCAGTTTTTGCTGGGAGCTAATCTGATGACCGGCAGTGATAAAATCCGCATCATCAATTAGTCCTGACCGACACCCGATTTGTTTTTATGATTGGTTAGCGGTTTTTATTAGCATACTTTCGTTGAAGACAGGGACTTGTATTCAAGGAGAGGGACCTAAAATCATACCAACCATCTCTCCACTGCGGAAACAATTGTTTCTTTACTAATGAAGAGCGAGATCCTTCAGTCTCTCCATGTCTGGGTCGGCATCCAAGAGACTGTCCTGTAATAAACATAAGCAGTCGAGCAGCCCCGTGGTGATCAGGAGTGGCTGCTCCTGAAGAGATAAGGTGGTCACCCCGTCGAAACTGCTTAGTTTGTTGTTTTACTAGTGTAAAGTAAACTGCATCCGTCAAGTTTCCATCTTTTAGGCAGAGATGAGTGGTTCACTTCAGCCACTTTAACGTCTTTAGGTTTGACATTCCCCTTGTAATGCAACGACCTTCTTCGGTGAAAGTAACGGTTGCTTTTTGTGTAATGTTTGCGTTTGTCTCAAGCCTCCGTGTTCGCTAACTTTAACGAGGCAAAAAAATATTGAATTACTGTAGAGTAGCTTAATTGACACCCAATAGAACTTTTCTAAAGACAATAAAAATTGATCGGTGCGTCTTGTAGAGTAGAGTACGCGTGATAAGTATTTTGTAGTGTAGCTTCGTGGCTCGACAAGAACCCGCCTCATATGATCCCGCAAATGCTAGTCGTCAAGCACGAGTACGCGGTCGTTAAGCGAAGCTAGTTAGCTGAGCTCGGTGTTGTTTATAGCTCGCTGACACTTATGCCAGACCATCGGCACCCGTGTCCTACACGGGCATTAAAATTCATTGCAGAGCTCCCAACATACTCTAGAACAAATTCATATTTGTACCTCTGCATTGCTGACGCAAGACTTGAATTCAGCTTTAATAGTCCTGAACGAAAACTGCAGGTGCTTCCTTACGATAGCGACCACAACGCAATGGTGATGGAAATCAAATCATCAAAGGGATGATGTCTTCCTCATTCCAGTTCAACATGAAAACCATCGGTTGAATTTAAAAAGAAACAGACTGGCAAAAGTTTCAAAAGAAGTTTCATCGAGAGTACCAGAAGCAATGTTCTCCTTCTGATGATGGCGATGCTGATTCAATGTTTTCTATTAACAGAAATCTAACTGACGATAAAATAGATCTCTATTTTTCGAAGTTAGAGAAGCTGACGTTGGAAACGATTGAGAAAGTAGTTTCCAAGATTGAACAACGAAACAATATGGAAGGATATGAAACACCAACCATCGCAAGATTGAAAAGATTGAAAAGCCTTCTTCTCGTGCGGGTCAATAATATTTATCGACGATTTTTGGACTACAACCATCCCTCGTTGGCTTTGTTGAAATTACACCTGAAGAATGTCCAGAACTTAATCCGTACATACTTCAGGTGTGAGGTTAGCAATCAATGGGCGGAAAAACTGAGGGGTATAAGCCCACAGGACCCAGAGGGCGTTTTCGTGAAAGTGAATAACTTATTCCGTAAAAAGGCTCGAGTGAAGGTATCGAATCTTGGAGTCACTAGTGATGAGATAAATCTTCTCGATAGGGCTGGTATCGAAATTGATAGCACGACTCCGGATAGAAATGGAAACAGGATTATATGTGATGGATTTCACAAACTTGCCCTGATTGGAACACATTTTGAATTGGTTCATCTAGCAAACCCAGAGAGATGGAATGAAATATTTTCAGAGGTCGTTGAAGCAAAAGTTTCCGACTTCAAATCAAGTCTGAACGGCCAATCAATTCTTCATTTCAATGAAACATTAACCTGTTGCCTTATACCCAGCTTGAATCTTATTAATTATTTCATCAGCTATGAAGACTTGTGTCTCATATTTCGCAGAATAAACAACAAAAAATCATGTGGTACTGACGGTATTCCAAATATAGTTCTGCGACATTTGCCGGAGGTTGCTATTAGGAATTATTGCATATTGTTCAACAACATGTTGAACAATTCATATTTCCCAAATGAGTGGAAAAAGGCTAAGGTATTTCCGATCTCGAAGAAAGGAAAAGAATCTGTATGCCCAAAAAGCTATCGCCCAATCAGCTTGCTGCGTAACATCAGCAAGGTATTTGAAGTGATACTCAACAGAGCATTAAGCGCCCACATTGAGAAATATGAGTTGGTGCCGAATTGCCTCATTACTTTTCATGCCAGGCATTTGACCATAAATGCGTTAACGAAAGTAACCTCAGACATCTAACTAAACAACAAAGAATGTGTTGGAGCATGTCTCATTGATATGGAGAAAGCCTTCGATACGGTGTGGTTAGATGGACTAGTTTTCAAACTTCTTCAGGACAGGTTCCCCAGACACCTTATCGCCATAATGTGCACTATGTTATACGGGAAATCATTTGTTGTAACTGATGGAAATCTGACAACAATGCGCGAATTCAAGGTCTTGAATGGTCTACAGCAGGGAACAGTTACTGCGCCTGTGCTTTTCTCAATACTCATTCGCAAACTATTGAACAGCTTTGATTTTAACGTCTCGCCAACGCGATCATTGGTGGCGTTTGCTGATGATCTGATCATCTATACGGCAGACCGAAAAGCTACAATAGTTCTGAGCAACCTTAAAAAAATTTTTAATGATGTGCACCAGTACACTGACAATTGGCGAATGAAAATCAATGCGCAGAACTGCGAAACAATTCTGTTTCGGACTACACTGCAGGAAGCCGGTCAAAACCTGAAACGTAATTGGAAGGATTTCCACATTATGGCTGGTGAGAGTAGTTTAGAACAGGTTCCACATAAATCCTGTGTTCGATACCTCGGTGTTCGTCTCGATCAGTATCTGTACTATACTGAACATGTGAAAATCATGCTCAGTAAGGCACAAAAAGTAGTCATGGCCTTCCGACGACTCTTTCACTCCAGAAACATTGATCAAAAAGTCAAAGTTATTTGCTACAAGACCCTGGTTAAACCAGTTTTGACATATGGATGTCAGATCTGGTACAACCAGAGTGCTAGTACTATGCAAAGATTGAGAGTTTTTGAAAGTAAATGTCTTCGTGCATGTTCTGGTTTGTACAGAAAGCCAGATAGTCGATATCTTTATATTGAAACTTCTTCGGAATCATATCGCAAGATCTGTAACTGTGAGTAAAAACCCCTGGATTTCACAGCCGTTCCACCCTACAGACGGGTATATTGTGACTTGCCTCGCTACTGGCTTCGTTCCTCCAGAAGCATTCGTGTATTTGGACTTGAATCGATATATTTTTGATTCTGACGGTGCCCCAATCATATATCACGTATATAGACGGGTCACCGATAAGAATATAAAATATCCTCCGAATCTGAGTTCACGAGTCCAACAATTCCAATGGAGATACTCATTTGCTAGATTCGTTGAGGCTGGTCGAGCTAAGACGGAGCAATCTAGGTATTTGTGGCTGAATGACAATGTCTGAATTATCGTGTTTATTATTCGTGTTTTTGTGTTTTTTCTCGTTACTTAGTTCTTAGTTTCATCTCTTTATTGCTACATTTAGTATTGTTGTTTTTTTGTATCATAAATTAGGGATAGATTTCAGTATAAGATAACGTTCTTTTTGATTAAACTTATTTAGAATTAGAGTGTAACATATTAGGTGTACGATAAAAGTTCACTGTTGTGTTAGTAATATAAGAAATTTTTGAATAATGCTGGTTGGTTTTTTCTCCTTTTCAATGTTCTAATCTTAATTAATTTAAATTTGCTAGTGTATTTTCTTCATTTAATGTGTTTCGTTGATAACGTATAAATTTAGAGAGCCATTTGGGCCATTAAGTTTTTGAATTGTTAATGTTTGGAATTTGTTTTATGTTCTTTTAAAATTTATAAAGATTGGTATTGAATAAAGCGCTTTTTGCTTGACTTGACTTCATTATCCCTTTATATACTTTGCTAAGCTCCATACTTTCCAGACAAAATAAAAAATATTCATACATACTAAACCATAACTGCATCAATTAACACGCAGTTTCCACAGTCTCCTGACAAGTTGAGTCTGTGTAACACGTGGTGTTTCATAAATCACTGATTCTAATATAAACTTATTGTTTTACCCCTGCACGAGCGTTACCCATTTATGACTCTCAAAATTATTGCTTCGAAGAGAATGATAATTTTTTTCTGTTTCGTATTTTTTCATATGTGATAATTGTTGGTCATAAGTTTTCAACAATAATAGAAAGATTTCATAAATTCTGGATTTATTTGAGTAATATTAGCAGCGGTTAATCTATTGTCGACTTATTACTGTTATCTTTAAGCAACCAATTTACATACTCACAATACAAAATTTCGGATAAGGTAGGTCAACAGTAATCCCCGCAGGAGGTAAAGTAAGTAAAATCGTAAATATAGTATGTATTTTTCCCACAAAGCCGATGATTATAATCCTAAAGCTCTACGCCTAAACCAAATGGTGAATTGTAAAAGTTTACCAGCTTTATTCATAAATTTCATCATAATCGGTGACATTCCCCTACTCACAAAATAAATGATTTTCATGAGGATTCTCCGATCAACGTTTGTTAATTTGCCGCACAGAAAGTGAGTCATGTTGGCAAATGCCAACGACTGTTCGAGATATGAGCGTTCGTTTATAAGATATCCAGGTTTAAATTCTGATAAACCATTGATAACACCTGAGCAGTTTTGGTAGCGAAATCATGAATGGGAACTTCGCTGGCAAGCAATCGATTAGGTTCGCGAAGAACGCGATTTTCTTTTGTTTACTAGCATTAGAGTCGGCCGCGACCCGCCAGCCATGTTGGTATCGCCATCTTTTGTTTTTGAACAGATTTGTCGGTTAGCAAGCGCCTTCTTCGATGTCACCGCGAGAACGAGGCACGCTTCTTCGCGCTATTTGGCTGTGTTGCGGTTCGCGCATCTCCACGGTTTGTTTATGTTGCTCTCATATGAAAAAATCATTTGTTTCGACGCGGTGTTTGCGTGAATACGGAATGTTTAAAAATTCTCAGTTTCTGTTCAAATAATGTCGCGCCAGAGTAGTGTACAAGGAAGTGAAGTTTATAGCTCGCCGAACGAAATCCCAGGGATCGAAACTGTCGGACATACTGCTACACTCTTTGACGCTTGCTTAGCGGGCAACAATGACACCTCCGCTCCCTTTACCATTGCCTCCTGCCGAGACATGCCTGTGAACTCAGGAGATATGTTCATGCGAGGGGAAATTTTGTTGCAGAATAATTGTGGACTCCAAGATCACGACGCAGCACTAAATCACTCTGAGTTGGTGAGATCCTTAGAGGGAAGGAGTTTAAATTGCGCATTTCCCATGGAGCAACAGTGCAATTCTTCATTTCCACATAACGTGCAGCCTCAACCCTCAACTAGCTATTGCCATGAGACAGAACCACAGAACTACCTTACAGCAGAGCTCGGATCTTCCAAGTCTCGACGGTGGGGAAAGAAACAGGTGAAGGTGAAGACCATGGAAGGTGAATTTACCGTGACAATGTGGGCAGCGGATGAAGACAATGATGGTCTTGATTCGGACTCGGATCTCCAACTCGGGATCGACGAACACATTCCAGGCCAGCTAAGATCCCACGCTTCATTATCCCATAAAATTTCAAAATTAGGCTCTCGCAACGAAAGACACGATCGTACAGTCGCCTGCCCTCACATCAACTGCAACAAAATGTTCCGAGACAATTCTGCGATGCGAAAACACCTGCACACGCATGGTCCTCGCGAGCACGTGTGCGCCGAGTGCGGAAAAGCGTTTGTGGAAAGTTCTAAATTGAAGCGGCACCACTTAGTTCATACAGGGGAGAAGCCTTTCCAGTGCACTTTTGAAGGATGCGGCAAACGTTTTTCTTTGGATTTCAACTTACGGACTCATGTGCGTATTCATACAGGCGACCGACCATATGTCTGCCCTTTCGACGGCTGCGGGAAGAAATTCGCTCAATCGACCAACTTAAAATCGCATATTCTGACACACTCAAAATCTAAAATGAATTAGGTAATGTTTTTAAAAAATTTGTAGAACAATTTCTGTCTCTGCTCTTAATTCTTATAGGATCGGAGGTTTTTCGGAATATCAAATGATGATGCTAAAGAATTGGACTCGACACTGTGTTTTGAAAGTCAGAAATACATATTTACGTTCTTGAGATTTTATTTCTATCTATAATTCGTTTTGTTAATAAAGAACAATTCGTTCAGCATTTAACGTTCCTGTGATTTGGTGTGCTTCTCTTGCTCGACAGAAATGTTGTCCTAGAAAATGTTCGTTTATGTATATATTTTTCGATTTTATAACTTAAGTAAATTTTTCAAGAAATATTGTTTAAATAACTAGTTTGGTTTTTTAATTAGCTTTTAAAGTTGGCCTTGATATTTTAACCAGTCAATTCTCATGTGGGGAAATCTGCATCTGTATGAATTTTTTATTCAATTCAGACCTTTATTATACACTGTTCTCGAAGAAATGCATAGAGAAGAAAATCAACGAGTTATTCAAAATTCAAATGCGCTTGCTTCATCAATCATAAAATTTATAAAAACCTGAAACTAGTTTCAAACCAATAAAATAATTAAAAAACAATGGCCTACGTGGTACTGTGATTCAAACAAAACGGCTATTAAGAATTAATCTATAAAACCATATATCTTCTTGAAATGAAAATTATTAGATATTTTAATTGGAGCAAAAACCAATCAACTCTATTCAAAATTTAATAAAATACAAAGAACAAGACAACTTAATGAGCTTTCAGCTTATGTATAATTTGCCCCAGCTAAATTCTAGTAAATTATAATCAAAAGAATGAAAAAAATTTGTGATCCTAATATAGTAACACAATATGCATAATCTAACAGTTGAAAGTTTATCTTATACTGATAGAGTCTGTCTCACAATTTACCTAAAGGACCTTTTAAAAGATATCTCGAATTTTTAAGGCTGAAAATCAAAACATAGAAACTAAATACACAAGCCATGAATAATTTAGCCATTATCATTGAGCCCCCAAAACCTAGATTGCTCCGTCCCACCCCAACCGGCCTCTGCGAACCTAACAAATGAGTATCTCCATTGCAATTGTTGATCCCGCCAGCTCAAATTTCGAGGATATTTTATCATCTTATCACTCCGTCCGTCTATATATGTATATGATACACAATCGGAACCCTGTCAGAATCAAAAATATGTCCGAATAAACGAATACTTTTGGAGGAGCGAAGCCAGTGGCGAGACAAGTCTTAATGTACACATCTGCAGGGTCGAACAACTGCGAAATCCAGCGGTTTTTGCTCAGTTACAGACTGCGATTTCGAAGCAGCTTTAAAATGAAGATGTCCACTCTCGTCACTTCGGGCAAGTTTAATAAATTCTTTCTTGAGGTGTGTGTCCGTGTGGAGCTAGTCCGGTTTAGCACTTTTGCTCCATTTCTACCTGCGGGCACCATTAGACCCAACTGACCTATAGCAAATACTCAACTAGTTCCTGTCCGATTAGTTACAAAATAATTGATCTGACGCTGGGGTAATTGTGTCTTTCCTTGAAATTGTTAGATTTTAAAGGATTCAGGATGCTATTAGGGTGTTCATCTATCGTGTTGAACAGTTTGAGTGGGCAATCGAATGCATTTTTATCGATTGTTTCCAGTTTTAGGTCTTTGTGAATATCAGTGTTCCTAATGTACCAGGATGCTCAGAAGATTCTCCTAAGGGCCTTGTTTTGCAGGGTCTGAAGTGCTTTTCTGTTAGCTTCTGAGTTCTGATAGAAGGCTATATAGCCGTAGTGTAAAGAATGTGTTGTAATTAATTTTTAACGTTTATTTTTCCTGAATTTAAGATGGGGTACAAGGAGGATACGATACCTCTTGTTACATTTATGGTCTGTTTTCGAATTTTGGTCCTAGGTATTATGCTGCTCTATTCCATGATATTGAGTTTGACTCAATTTGTAGTTCGAGAGGATGTTGTCGTTGTCTTCTTGTAATGAAGATGACCTTTATCTGATCAGCGTTAATTTTTATCTTCCACCTTTGAAAACACCGCAAAAGAATTTTGTTGGAGCTTTGCAGACATGAAGATACGGCTTCTGCTTGTAGTGAAGTATAATAAATACATGTGTCGTCGGCATATAGGGAAATTTGAACTTTGTTGGGCAGACGTGGTAGATCCGCCGCGTATAGAGTGTAAAGTGTTGGGGAGAGTGGTGATCCTTGTGGATAGTTTGGCGCCAATTTGACGGGAAAAGATCTGCACTGTAGGGTATAGTTGATAGTTTTTATCAAAGGTAGTCGTATGGAGAATTCATGCATTTTAAAGATTTGACTTGCATGCCAGACTTTGTCAAAGGCTTTTGCTATGTTGAACAACTAAGCCTGTTTACTTTCTGTAATTCATCCCATTTCTGATGAGTTGGACCACCCTTATGAGCTATAGTTCAAAGGACTGTCAAGCTGGTTCTTCGTAAATAATTTCCTTGTTTTCTACGTATTCGATTAAGCGAGTTAGAAGTGCATTTTCCCTTAGCTTAAAGAGAGAAAGCAGAAGGCTTATTGGCCTCCAATTTTGGGAAAGTAAGGTCATTATCGGGTTTCGGGATGACGATGATAATTGCAATTTTCTACAATTTGGGAATTTGCGTAGGCCGAAAATGGTGTTGATGATGTCCATCAGAGCTTGCAAGATGCTGCTTGGTAGCTATTTCAGAATGGTACTCAACAAAGCCTGGGGTTGTTCGTTTGTCTAACGTGTTTATCATTTCTTATATTTCGCATAAGCCTGGTGATTGGATTTCTTTAGTGTCTGTTCTCTGGAAAGCTAGCAATCTTTGTATAGATTGGTCATTTTCAGCTTCAAAGTAAGAGTTCTCCTCAGGGAAATGGTTCTCACGGAATTGAAGTTAGAGAATGTCCGAAAAGGTGTTGACTTTTTCTGTGCTGTCTTATGTGGGGTCATTTGGCCCATGAATTGGAGGTATATTTATTTTATTTTCAGCGTAAAATTTTTAAAGGCGCCAGAAGTTATTATTACCAGGTTCGAGGCTCTGCGAAAACCTTTTCCATATGGTGTCACGAAACTCGTAGATCTGATCACGTATTTGATTGGTTAATTGGTTGGCTATGGTTTTTAATCTAGGATCACCCGTGTTCCTAGCTCGTCTCCGTAATTGATTCCTCCTCAGTATCAGAAGCCTAATATTCTGAGGGATTATGTTCCTCCAGCCGAGTTTTGGCTGTATATTTTCCTTGGTAAGGAGGATCTTTTCGGTAAGTTTCTCAATGCTTTCATCCACATCACTGCATGCTGCTGGGTGAGGCTTTCTCAAGCCAGGATGTCCTCAAAATCTTGCCAATTTGTAATCTTCTTTATTTGTAAGGACTCTTCTATGAAGATTTTCTCTAATAAAAAATGCACTAATCTGTGGTCAGAAGAGAGCTCATCGAGGACCGTTACTTGAATATCGTAGTGAAAATCTCGCGAGATTCCAAAGCATAGAATGCTACTAGAATCTCGACCATAGTGCATTGGCTCGTTTGGCGTATGAAGTCTACCACCAATGGTTGTGATGGATATATTAAGCTCAGCCAAAGTACATTTGCTTCTCACAGCAGCCCAGGAATTATGATAGGCACTGGAAGCGCCTATCACCAGGAGTGGCCCTTCCAGCCCAAAGAGGCAGTTTAGGTCTTGAGGGAAAGTCTCACTTCGCGGGGGGTTGTACAATGATACCACCACAAATTCAAACCAGTTCGTCCTGTCTGTCCGTCCGTCCGTCCGTGTGCCCTACTAAAATCGCGTCCTGTCTGTCCGTCCGTCCGTCCGTGTGTCACACCACTTTTTCTCGCAAACCACATAAGCTAGGAACATAAGATTTTGTAAGTAGGTGCGAAGTGACGCCCTGTTCAAAGTTTCACCACGGAAAGAAATTTATAAGGTCTTTAAGGGGGTCTCCCCATAGAGGGGAGTTGCCCCTGAAAAAAAGTTTTAATCGCATGTGGGCAATATGGGTATCAAATGAAAGGTCTTAATGAGATCTTTTCAAAACAGGTCTTAAACCAACAAATTTTGCTTCATTGGGTGCAGGGGAAGGGGAAATTTAGTAAAATGGTGTGTCCCCCCCTCGCGATTGGACACCTTTGACACGAAAAATCTGAAAAAAATGAATGTAGGCCTTTATGAGTACAACAACAACAAATACATGAGAAGTCGAAATTCACTCAACTTTGTTAGTAATAGTGTGATTTATCGATTTTATGTTTTCTTGAATAAAATCTTAGCCGTGCCCTTAAATTTAATAAAATTCAGTACATAGATGACTATTTATAAGATTAATTTATCATAAAGATCGAATGGTATTTAACGAAGTTATATCGATTTGAATTTTCCTGCATTACTATGGAACAATATGCGCTGTATTACTATGGAAACATACGAGTATAGCTATGGACGCGCTTTTCTAGGATTTGCATGAAAATTTCAGGAATGATAGGTATCATGAATATCTTTGAGAATTGGCTCAGCTAGTGGTATTAGTAATCGTAAAGCAAAATAGTGGTTGTTTTAAATGCGAAGATTTAATAATTTTGATTTATTTTGCCCCAACTTCAACGTTTAAGGCGCATGCTTTTAACACTTGATTCAATTTAATGAATGACTGAAGATGAGTACCTACAATTAATACTCATAGGTGAAACAAGTCGAGTAGGCAGGAGAGAGCTCCTAGCAAAATATAGGCCATGAATCGATAATTACAGCACAGGGGAGTGGCCGCTGAAAAAAAAATTTCATCAAAGATAGCCAATATGAATATCAAATGAAAGTTCTTTATAAGCGCTTTTCAAAACAGTATTCAAACTAAAAATTTTTCTTCACAAGGTGTAGTGAATATAAGAGTTTCAATAAAGTCCGTGAAGGACTGCAGCGATGTTCTGCTGCCTCGGCAGAGGAAGGTGTCGGTTTCTGCCGAGAATGCCCTCGTCCGGAGACGCGTGAATGCGCTGGCAGGCTAGCATTGCGGTGTCGTGGGGCGGGTTCGTTTCCCCGGCATGAGGACTCACTACAAAACATTTCGCATTCACGAATTGCTTGCAGAGATCAGAAGAAGACGACCGAAGTCGCAAAATTGTAGATAACCTCCACGAAGGAATTATGACTTGTTACGAGAACAAGAGAAACCTGACAAGAAAGGCGAACTTGGGGTGACCTCGTCTTTACCCAAATAAATTCAGGGCCCACAAATGAAAGAGGGGCAACCGGGTGGTGGTGGAGCCCCTTCATACCCACCCAACCGGAATAAATCCAATGTTAACTTGTTGAAGTGGCCAGGTATTCCTCTTCTGAGTGGAAAACTCATACAACTTGAATTATATGAACTTTCCCATCAGAAAGGGAGTACCCCGGTGACCAATTTATGTCATAGAATTATACAATTGAATTGCATAACTCTATGCCATAAAAAGGCACTTTGCTTGGGCCACTCAACCCATAAAGTCACCTGAAACAGAAAGATCATTAAGTACCCGGTGGCTGGCTCATAGTTTGGGGTGGAAGCCTGCCACCGTACCGGGTCCTATACTCGGTCAGAAAAACCGGAAGGGAAAAGACCAATTTTTTCGTTTAATTTAATTTAATTTTCAAGAATGTTAACCTGTCACTTACTGAAAAATGATTCGCTTCAAAATGCAAAGATTTCAAAATTTGCGATAAACAAAATATAAATTAAAGCAAAGGACCGCCAAAAATCGATTGCTTAATAGATCGTTAAGTATTCTGTTCCGAATCAAAATCATGAGCTCATATTACTTATAGCATATAAATACCAAATGGTGCATGTTTATACTATGCTTTTCAAGTTAGTTTTTTTTTTTCTTAACTTAAGATTCCATCCAGTTTTCTTAAATATTTCGTAAGGTTTTGAAATAACCGAGTTGCTTTTCAACAGACAAAGTAAAAAGGTTTAATTTTAATCACGTTCAGCTAATGAGAACGCGTCAACTAAATTTCTAGGCTTCCAATTAATTTGAAACCGAACTCTATGGTCGAAATCTAATATATGTATCTGCATATTTTGTATATATATAAAAAAATTTTATAATTTATTATTAATAATATAAATAATGAATATAAAATATTGAGCATAGATTTATTAATTAAAAGGACTCACCGCTTGTTCCGTCGAGCGCTCGATGGGGCTGGAGGTGTCCTGTAAATTCTCAATTTTGTTAGCTTCGTTGCTATTAGTATTAGTCTCACTTATCACTATAGAGGTTCTTTGGGCGAATGCCATACAAAATTTAGTAACAAAATCACTTGTTAAGATATATTCTCGTCCGCGGGCAATAAACCGAAGAGGTAAGAATGTCGGAAAAATGGTCAGTTTAGCAATAAAACTGAGGAAACTCGCTATTGAACCACCGCCTGTTAAATGAAGTAAATTAACTTTTGACGCTTTAATATCTTCCTCATCAACGATGCCAATCCGGTTTAGATCGATCACAGCAGCTTTTAGCATTAGCGTTACAATTTATAGGTGTATCGAATTCAAATCGTGCAGCTTCCTCCATACGATAATAACGGGTTGGATCTCTGTAGTCGATCAGGTCTTTGCGATTCCAATGATTGATGTTATTGCCGGTTCCTTTATTCGTTGGGAGTCCCTGACGGTAAAGTAATGTGGTTATGTTTCCTTTTTTTTTTGCATTCAACTCCGACGTATCTGCTTTTGATTTCTGCAATCCTTTGATATCGTGAGCTACTTGATCCCTTTTCTTTTCTAGACTAACTTTTCTAACTCCTTAGAACGATAAATATCATATTTTTTCATCAACGCATCTAAATCTAACTTCATGCGACGTTTTGAGATATTTTCACGACATAAATGCTGCTCCTGCACTAAGGTTTTGGAAAATTCCATGTAAGGAGTAAGGACTGCATAGTTCTCGTTGGCCTTATCACCGATTACATAAAGTGCAGAAATTCGCCTGCATGACGCTCAAAGATAGGTTTGATTTGGCTTAGTTTCATTTTCGACTTCAATGATACGTTTAAGCAATTCCACACCATTCTCTGCAGCCGGCCTTCAGTTGTTGTGGTGCTATACAATTATTCGTAGACGACCAACTGAATGGCTGTCGCTGACTATGACTATTATTCCCTGATTCACTTATGGTTGAGCGGAGGTTTCTTAGTGATGAATATGATCGGTTACGGGAGCTATACGAGCTCTTTCGATATTTGTCCACGTTTGTAGAGGTGCTCTTTCTGTCTTCCGCCGAATCCTTTTGTTTCTTCCCGCTAGAATCGTTCTTGCTCGTTAATTGGCAACGAGGCGACATATGTTCGATCATCCGAACAAACGGTTGCCGAGACCTTGAAAGCGAATCAAACGCGGCATCAGCTAATTAGTACTGCTCCAGTGCTGGTTCTTCGGACGAATTGAAATCGTTATCGAAATGGGGCTTGGGTATTGTATGTGTACGAGTAGTTATCAATCACTGTAATCACGGCAGGCCATGGAGTGATTGCGGCTTGTCCTCAATTCAAATGGCGTTGGGTACCCGTATTTATCCTTGCACTATCAACACCGTGATTGCATTGAGAAAGTTTTGGTCAGCTCTAGGTGTACGGCGACTGGTAATAATTCCTTAGCAAAAAAGTTCACCTCAACAGAGTATTCCCCGCAAATTTTAATTGTTGCCTGTTTCGACTCACCAATAAGTTCGTAAACACGCTCTCTTATTTTTAAAACTATCGCACACGCAGATAAACCGATAATTTGTTCTTCGCACATCACGGATATTTTTTTATTTTATAGTTCCAAATAGTCTTAGATTAAGTTTATGTTGAATCGTCATTTGAAGTGTTTGCACTTTATGAAAATGATTTAATACACATGCCTTGTTTTAAATACTAGTGTGCAATATTTTAATTTCGAATGATAATTTTAATTTAATTTTAGGTAGGGTTGGGTTTGAGCCATTAAAAGTTTAATATATTAATAATTGGTCAAGAACTTAATGAACTTGTTATGTCCCGCAAAATAAACAGATACGACATTGTATAACTTGTATAGAATGCTTATCACCTCCTCAGGATTCACCACTGAATCACTAAAAGCTGGCATTTGACTTTCGTCCAGGGAATCTGATTCCAAGGAATGTTCACTTACTCCCGCACCGTTCCGGAATCCTTCACGTCTTCCCGCTAGATTTGTTCTTGCTAGTCGACGGATATTCGTGATCGTGTTCTAGAAGCTAGACAATCACGTTTGGACAAGTTGTTTTTCTTCTCACTTGAATCCTTCTGGTGAGATTTATCGTGTTCTCGATTAGTGTTATCATTGGTTGGGTTTTGGCGACGTCTCTTGGGACTTGAAGGTGTCGATAAATCTTCACAACTTGGCGACGAGTCTTGGTCCGATATCCGTTTTCGTTCAAATCTTTTGGATGCAGGATTTGGTGGTTGAGATTTATACGATCTAATAGATCCACTCGTATTCGTACTATTTTCTAACAGGCGTTGTTGTCGACGTCGCTGTGTTGCCAACGTTACACAAGGAGTCGGTGTTGGCTTCGTTATGTGTCGATTTTGTTCGTAGACTTCGAGAGTTTTTTTCCCGCTTTGTGTTTTTGCTACTATTTTGGTGGCTATTGTAATGTGAATGGCTACTGGAAGCTTGTGAACCTGGCGCCGTGGTCGTGTTGCTACGATGCCCCTCCGTCACTGCCGAGAGCAATTGATTGTTAACGGGTTCGGCCATAGACGACACTTAACCGTCCACTCTATGTCACTAATCATGCCCCTGAAGCGAATTTTTCCTGTCCTTGTCCTATTTAATGCTTTGATTACACCGAAAATTGTGGGGGGAGAAGGGAGTTGATCGATGTGAACAACACTAGTTCTAATATCTAGAGTACCCCTTTTTATATGCCGTTTGGGTAAGGTGACTGTGGCAGTGTGCTTGAATAATAATAACAAAATATTGACCGCACTACAAACGCAACCGGAATTTCCATCAAATTTCGAAGTTACTAATTACGTTTTCAATTGTTCGCAACGATGCGACAATAAAGAAAATCAATACTCACAAAAGTTGTCATACAAATAACAGTAAAGTCCACATTTCGCATTGCACACACACTCCCTATCCCGACGTATCTTCATTCCGGATGTGCTTTTAATACATGAAGGAGCTCCAATGAAGGGTAACTTAGAATATGAACACATCCTTGGCCACTGGTAAGGAAAAATAAATCACTTGTATTATTCCATGCTATTGCACTAACCTCAAAATTACATTACTTTTCTGCACGAATTTTATGCGCCCTGGTATCAATGAAGGTCACTAAGTCTTCTTCGTTGCCAACTGCAATGGTCTTGCCATCCGGCGACCATGTGATATTAATGTTTTCACCGTTCGTGTTACTAATTGTAGCACACTTGCCTGCATGCACGTCTTAGATTCGCACCGTCTTATCACCACGCGCCGTGCTCAGCAAATCGGGCATATATGGGATGCAGCAAATAGGGGTGGATGGCTCAGCAAACGACTCTGTCTCCAACCTTTATCCAATCTTTTGGCTCAAAGTGTCTGGAACAAATGCACGACTTAGCGTTGGTAGTCGTATTTGACTGTCCAATTACCTTCAGCCATAATGGCTTCTCTGCTGCCGACTCCCGAAATCACTTTCCCACTCGCGATCTCCCTGCGGTTTTTCCAAGTTGCCAAATTGGCGGGGCCGAGCCATCGAGCAACGAAACAGCAATGGAAAATCGCGCAAAGTTTCGTTTCGCGATGGTGATAATGCACACTCGTTTCGGTTGTTTTTAAATTCTAAGTCGTCTTTTGTAGATTCGCTTAAGTTATTAATTGAGAGCAATTTTCGTTTATAATGATTAGGCGTAATTAAGTGGGAAAAATCGGAAGAATTAGACAAATTTTAAGGGGTTTAAATGATACAATGATTTTAGCGTTCATATAATTTAAAAAGGTTAACCGTTTCGGTCTAAGCATTTGTATCCCGCGTTACACCGCAATTTGTTAAATTATATTCAAAAGATATTGTAGTAAAATCACTACACATTAAAATATTAAACAGTTTTAGAATTTTGTTTCCCGGGGGTTAAGTACAAAAGACATTTTCTGGACCTATTTGCCATGCAAAGAAAAAAAAAAGAAAACGAGTGTTGCGATGGGGAAGGTGACTGAATCGACTGAATCCTTGTTAAATTGTGTTCGTGCTATGTGCCTATGTCAGCGCTGCTTTTAGAGCCATAGCTCCTAGATTACTACAAAGGGCAACAAATACCTTAGAAGTCGAAATTCGATCAACTTTGTTAATAATAGTATATTTTATAAATTTTGCTTTTTTGCCTATAAAATCAAGATGGGACCCTTAAATTTCCCAAAATCTATCATTTAAGTTTTCTAAAAGTAATTGTATATGGTTCGAAAATTTCCCAATAATTGAACAATAAACAGCTAAGTTACAGGCGATTGAATATTTAATAATTACAAAAACATTAACACGTGATATTAGGGAGATACACGCTTGCAACAGACCTAGACACTACAAATATGTATGAATTTTGATAAAAAAATTTTTTTATATCCATGTGTTATCATGACTAATCAAGCGACGGGGTCAAACCACTTGAAACAATATGATGGCGAGTTTATAATCATAATAACCATAATAATTTTTCGAATTCAATTTTTGGAATCTGTATATTAGTCAAGTTTTGATATGCAGAATACATTGTTTGATTAACTAATTGTTTAACAATACCCTTCTGGCAAGAGCATCCTCCTGCTACTTCAACTTGTTTCCATCTGTGCCTGCATTTCGATGAAAAGTTGCTCCATATTTGGTTGTGTGAAATTGGTTTGTGGATGGGGAGCTGTGGCCGTCTTGATGGTGGTTGGTTTGGGAGGATTCGCACTGGGGTTAGGGTGGCAATTTACGCAAAAATTTTCCTGACGTTTATGGGATTTTTGGGACATCGACTGTAGTTAGCGGGGTGTTCTCCTCCGAAATTGGTGCACTTAGGTTGTTCAGTGCTTTGTTTTTTGCAGTGTATAAAGTGATGAAGGCCATCGCACTTTACACAGCGAGCTTTATTCTGACAGTTGCTCAATGAGTGGCCGAATCAATACGAGTACTAACATAGCACATAGTCTGGCTACTACGTTCGGTCGCAGATCTTCCGCGAGCAGAATAAATCCGATTACAAATTTATCAGCCACCGATTCAAATTCCCAATTATAACGCGTCCCATGAACTCTTACAAATCGATTGTACTTTACTTCACATCATTTTTTTCCCTTTTCCTTCAAACCGTACGGCAAATCCAAAAGAAAAGAACAATAAGGAACATCCTCAGCCAAAAACCACTCGTCGCCAAATATTCACCGACGCGGTGCCAGAAATAAATTCGAATCCAAAGGCGAATCATTCTATTCTAACTGAAATAGCAAAGCCACCATGTACCGACCCGAATCACCGCACCGATCAGTCACGGATTATCAAATCCCTCCCCCTCGATGGCATCTTCACCTCCCATTTTCATCATCCCCTGAAAAAGAATGAACAAATACTGACAAGGAAAGATTTCGTTTTCGGTTATCGGCTTTTTTTGATAAAAATTACGAAAAATAATAAGAAAGAGTACTACAATGCTTGAAGGAGCGTACTTGAAAAAAAATAAGTTATTATATCTACATATGATACGTACGTTTACAATAGATGTCAGTATATATTGAATCATTTCAAATGTCAACCTTTTATCTTGTCCTTTTTTTAACAACCATTGAATGATGTTTGTTTTTTCTCTTTCCATGTATATATATTGCTTATATTCTTCTCTTAATATATATACAGGGTTATCCATTTCGTGATAGGAAAGTATAACCCTGCCATTTGACATATGTCAGAATTAAATGTCATCCAAAGCGTGTTTTTTTAGTTGAAGGTTTCCCATTTAGAAATATGGATCGCTTAACAGTCGAAAAACGCGTCAAAATTATTAAATTTTACTATAAAAATAGTGATTCTGCTTTATCAACATTTAGGGCTTTACGAGCCGATTACGGTCAACATAATCGACATACACAGCAAACAATTTCGAACACAGTGAGAAAATTTGAAGAGACTGGATCGGTTATTGATATTTCAAGGCCTGTGCATCATCGCAATATTCGTTCTGCTGAAAATATCGCTGTCGTTGCTCAAAGTGTGGAGGAAGACCCGAATTCGTCGATTCATTGACGTGCTCAACATTTGGGCTTATCTTACGACTCATTGTGGCGGGTGATGCATTTGGATTTGCATCTCCATCCGTACAAAATCCAACTCGCTCAAGAACTTAAGCCTCAAGACCATACACAACGCAGAATGTATGCGAATTGGGTGATTGAACAACAAGCCATTGATAACGATTTTTCGAACAAAATTTTCTTCAGTGATGAGGCTCATTTTTCACTCAGTGGTTCCGTAAATAAACCGAATTGCCGCATATCGGGCTCTCAAAACCCTCAGGTGATCGCAGAAAGGCCTTTGCATCCGGTAAAAGTGACCGTTTGGTGTGCATTATTGTCTAGTGGTGTTATTGGCCCGTATTTTTTGAAAACGATCAAGGAAGAGCCATTACAGTCAATTCTGACCGCTATGAACCGATGTTAACTGATTATTTCTGGAGAGAAATTGAAGATTATGATCTGGACAACATGTGGTTCCAACAGGACGGAGCCACAAGCCACACAACACATGCTAATCGAGCACTTTTGCAAGAGAAATTTTCAGGACGCGTAATTTCGAGATTGAGTGATGTCAATTGGCCCGCAAGATCCTGCGACCTAACACCTTTGGATTTCTTTTTATGGGGCTATGCGAAAGATCGTGTTTACGCGAACTATCCTCAAAATCTTGAGCAATTGAAAACCAATATTCGTGAATTTATGGCCGAGATATTGCCGGAAATGTGCCAAAAAGTCATTGAAAATGACCTCAAAAGGATTGAGGCCTGTAGGAGGTCCCGTGGAAGACATTTGAATAATGTAGTGTTTCACGTATAATCTTTATATTGAATAAAAAATTTTGTTTCCATCTGAATATTTTATGTGTTTTCTTAAGCTCTACTTTCCCAAGCGTAAACTGGATAACCCTATATATATATAATATATATATATATATATATATATATATATATATATATATATATATATACAATGATATATATATATATATATACAATGATATATATATATATATATATATATATATATATATATACATATATATATATATATATATATATATATATATATATATATATATATATATACAAAGATATATATTTATACAGTTATATATATATATATATATATATATATATATATATATATATATATATATATATATATATGTACATATGTATATAAAGGGTGATTTATAACAAGTGTACACATGTGAATGGGCCTTAACTTTATCACCAGTTTCAGGTCCATATATTGACAGATTATGACAGATTGGTCTTTTACAATTCTAACCATATCGTCATACACATCAGCCGTATATGCCACACATCACGCGAAATAATCGATTTATTGAAGACCAAGTTATGAAATCGAATAATTCCACGAAATGGAACCATAAATCAGCCGGCGAGATCGTGTAATTTGCCTCCTTAAGACTTCTTTCTTTGGGGATTTCTGAAGGATTGTGTTTACGCTGATGCTCCCCAGACTACTGAAGCATTAAAAAACAATATTCGAGCCAACATACGCCTAATAACGCCGGAAATGTCATCGAAAATTACAATCATCGTTTGTAGTCTGTAAAGCAGCACGAGATGCACTTATGCCCAAAGTAATGTTTCATATTTAATTGTAAGAGACCAAGTTTTTATAATAACTAAACATTACAGCTCAATCTTTACAAAAACTATATTTTTTTTCGACAAAAATGTGTACACTTGTTATGAATCACCCGATCTGTATGTATAGATATACATATATATATATATATATATATATATATATATATATATATATATATATATATATATATATACATATATATATATATATATATATATATATATATATATATATATATATATATATATGTATATATATATACAGATAGATATGCATATATATATATATATATATATATATATATATATATATATATAATATATATTTATATATATATATATATATATATATATATATATATATATATATTTATGTATATATATATATATTTATGTATATATATAGATATATATTTATATATATATATATATATATATATATATATATATATATATATATATATTTATAAATATATATATACATATATATATATATATATATATATATATATATATATATATATATATATATATATCTATATATATATATATATACATATATATTTATATGTATGTATATATATATACACATATACATATATATATATATATATATATATATATATATATATATATATATATGTATATATATATATATATATATATATATATATATATATATATATTTATATATACATATTTATATATATATATATATATATATATATATATATATATATAGATAAATATTTGTAAAGGCTTTCCATTAAGGACATAACAATTTTATCTTTTAATAAAATTCAAAATTATTTGAGATATTCAGTTCAAATTTATTGCGGGCGTAGTGCAAGCATCACATTTTACGAATGGAATTCGATTTCGGTCATATGACCACCACGAGCCCGTTTACAATTTCGCGCTGGATGTTGTCTTTGAGCTAGTCTCAAGTTTCTGGCTTGTTGGCATAGACCAGTGACTTCATATAGCCCTATTAAAAGATATCCAGTGGCGTTGAATCGCTTGAACGAACGGCCATTCGACCGGACCATATCTCGAGATAACATGTACACCAAATTTGCCTTTCGATAAATCGTTTAACAGGCATTCTGTGCGGCTGGTGGTGCCATCATGTTGAAACCACATATCGGTGATGTCAACTTCATCCAATCCTGACCACAAATAATCATCCAACATAACACGATACTGTTCTCCATTGACGATAACATGAAGGTCGTTTTCATCCATGAAAAAATAGGGCCCAACCACACATCAAACAGTAATTTTTTGCGGATAAAACGGTGTCTCAAGAAGCACATGTGGGTTTGTTGCCGACCAATGATGCACATTTTGCTTATTAAGAAAGCCATTGAGCCAGAAATGAGCTTCATCGCGGAAGATGATTTTTCGATGAAAATTCTTCATTTTCTTTAAGTTTTGCCAGAGCCCGATTTGAGTAGTTTCGGCGTTTCGAATGATCAAGTGGCTTTAGCTCTTGAGACAATTTGATCTTGTAACCATGTAGGCCAAGATCTTTTGGCAAAATACGCTAGTGTCGTTTGAACCGTGTCCAATTCTTGAGAACGACGTGGAGTCGACTGATTTGGCTCATTTTGAATTGATGCACTTACACTCCCCACTAAAAATGGGGCGTCCAGGTAGAAGCAGTGTCCCCCGTATTCCCCCATTCGGATCAAGATCCATTGTAGATGTAACTTTTTATTATCCATTTAGATGAAAAATTCATACAAAAGCTATTCAATTGAACTTTTCCGTTGAATGAAAAATAAAATGTTTCAGATTTATGTTAAAGTGTTATATGATGAAATATATAAAACTTTATCATAAATAATTAACTTGGGCGGAGCACCACTCTGCCCAACAAGAGAACCTGTAACAAAAAAAAAGGGCGGAGCTCACCCGATGGCTAGCTCATGAGTGGAGGGGCCACCCAACGTGGCGGGTCCGAGTTCAAACGAAATGGAAAGACCGAGTTTTTTTTATCTTTTCATATTTTCTGTTATCTTTCCATACTTTGAAATTTTATTATTCTAAATAAAATTTAAAATATTTTTTTATAATTTTTTTTTTTTGAAATGTAAAATTCCAATTAATAAAAAATAATTTTGAGCATTAAATATTTTTAAAATTTAGATGCATAAAAATATACATATTAAATAAATTTTAAGTATAAAAAATGTAAAATTATTTAATTTTTCTTTGTAAGTATGAATGTTGAAATCAAAAGGGTTCTTATTTACTCTTCCAACGAGCGCTCGTTGTTGGAGGGGGTAAGGTGCATGCAACGTTTTTATTCAGCGTTTGTCAAGAAATATTTTTCCTATTTGCAAACACTTGCTCTAAACTCGCATTTTGCGTAGCACTGCACTAACGAAACATGGTAGTGAATTGACTTCTACGTAGAGGGCGATATTAAATGCATCACATATTCCACGAATATGCCAATCTCTACATTGATAAACTGCAAACATGGAACACCTACGGTTTATATGCGCTTCCCTCTAAACATGATTAGGCTTTCCATTGCCAATTCAAACCAAATATATTATACGAGTATATGAATATAAAAACAAAAAGTTTCGCAAGTTGCGCCTTCCTTGCACTAACAAATGTTTGTCTTCTTCCAATAAAAACACGTGGACCATTAATTATTCCGTTGATCTAAATCAGATCGTTCTCTTTCCAGCAAACTGTCAGTGCTACTTGTTTAGCCACCAAAACATTCCACTCATCGATAGAAAGGACGCAACACCCAAACGTACCGAGACAACGAAAATGAAAACGAGAACGTTAAAATAACATATGGTCTAGCACTCTTACTAGCCAATGTGGTGCAGATTTTTTTTGGAAACGGTGTATGATCAGATAATTGCACATCACTATCGTATTGAAATTTTCACCTCGCTATCTAAGCATTCTTTCATGTGTCACTTGTGGTAGCAGCCGCCACCACAAGTGTAATCTATTCAACTCCCGGCCATGGGGGACGGACGATCAGAGGTGTTTACATGTTATGCAATTTGAACCACTTACTCGTATTTACGTAATATCGCAACATATATATAAGTATGTCAAACGGTAATAGAATACATCACGCCTTCGATTAATCGTAAATATTAATAGGCTCGCTAAGTGAAGCGAGTTTCAAACGTAAAATAATTTTCTGCAGATTGTTTGCATACACTTTCACTTACACCTCGACCAAGGTATTGTTAAATAAGCGCAAATTGTGTCACAAAAATGAAACACAGTTTGTATGTCCCACAGTGTATGTAAACTTGCAGCGGAAGGTCAAGTATGTGAAAATGATGCAACACGTGATTCACGAGTCGCTAGATTCCCGTTTTGTAGTTTTCTGAAAAGGTTTCAACCCGAACCAGATGCATGTAAATTTTGTACTCCCCGCTGCTCGCACTCCGTCGGTACGAGATCAAGTCCCAATCCACTTGTTCGATCTCTCGCCATGGCGGTAACGGTGTATTCCGTTGCAAGTGGAATGTTGAAGTTACTTTGCTCATTCGCGTAGCCCTGATGTTGCTATTACCGATTATTTTAGTCATATCATTATCTACTTATATTGTTAATATTCGTAATTGATTCCATTTTTCGCAAAACAATTCTGAAAAATAAAAAAAATTCTTTATTTATTTTGTTGACAATTTTCTGAACTGATTTAGAAATTCAATTCCAGGTTTATTATGACCGCTTTTAAAATAACCTGGGACAAGTAAATATTTGATTTTTTTTATCTCACCATTATTGTTAGTTTGTTGAAACATTCCTATATTTGCTAAATTTGAAATTGATCATTTCACCCTTTTTACATCAATTTAATGTAAATCTATACGATATTTTTTTTGTTCTACCGTGAGTCATGATAACACGTGGACATAACAAACCATTTCTAAAATTTTTATCAAAATTCCTACATATTTGTAGTGTCTAGGTCCGTTGCAAGCGTGTATCTCCCTAATATCACGTGTTAATGTTTTTGTAATTGTTAAATATTCAATCGGCCGTAACTTAGCTGTTTATTGTTCAATTATTGTGAAATTTTCGAACCATATACAATTGCTTTTAGAAAACTTAAATGATAGATTTTGGGGAATTTACGGGTCTCTTCTTGATTTTATAGACAAAAAAGCAAAATTTATAAAATGTTTTATTATTAACAAAGTTGATCGATTTTCGACTTCTAAGGTATTTGTTGCCCTTGTGAAGGAAAAATTATCAGTTCAAGTGCTGTTTTGAAAAGTTCTTATAAAGAACTTTCATTTGATATTCATATTGGCTATCTTTGATGAAATTTTTTTTTTCAGCGGCCACTCCCCTGTACTGTAATCATCGATTCATGGCCTATTTTTTCAAATCCTAGAATGGTTACAAAGCCTATTTGCTAGGAGCTCTCTACTGCCTCCTCGTCTTGTTTCACCTATGAGTATTAATTGTAGGTACTCATCTTCAGTCATTCATTAAATTGAATTAATTGTTAAAAGCATGCGCCATAAACGTTGAAGTTGGGGCAAAATAACTCAAAATTATTCAATCTTCGCATTTAAAACAACCACTATTTTGCTTTACGATTACTAATACCACTAGCTGAGCCAATTTTCAAAGATATTCATGATACCTATCATTCCTGAAACTTTCATGCAAATCCTAGCAAAGCTGTAGTATCTGAGTCGGTAAAAAGCGCATATTGTTCCATAGCCATATGTTTCCATAGTAATATAGCGCATATTGTACCATAGTAATACAAGAAAGTTCAAATCGCTATAATTTCATTAAATATCTTTCGATCTTTATGAAACTTTCAGGACAGATTAATCTTATAAATAGTCATATGTTAGTACACATTTTATTAAATTTAAGGGCACGGTTAAGATTTTATTCAAGAAAACATAAAATCGATAAATCATACTATTACTAACAAAGTTGAGTGAATTTCGACTTCTCATGTATTTGTTGTTGTTGTACTCATAAAGGCCTACATTCATGATTTTTTTCAGATTTTTTGGATCAAAGGTATCCAATCGCGAGGGGGGGGGGGACACAAAATTTTCGTACATTTCCCCTTCCCCTCATTCTCATTAAGACCTTTCATTTGATACCCACATTGCCTACATGCGATGAACACTTTTTTTTCAGAGGCAACTCCCCTATATGGGGAGACCCCCTTAAATACCTTATAAATTTCTTTTCATGTTGAAACTTTGAAGAGGGCGTCACTTTGCACCTACATACAAAATCTTATGTTTCTAGCTTATGTAGATTGCGAGAAAAAGTTGTGTGACACACGGACGGACGGACGTACATACGGACAGACAGGACGCGAAACTAGTAGGGTCTTGTCAAATGATTTTACAATACCCTTAAAAAGGTAGCATACAGAATACCGGGAAGAATTTTAATTGAAAATCAAAACAATAAGAAACAAACAAACTGAGTGTGGGGCTATCGATTTATTCCAAACTACATTGATATTCCCTTATAGTCGAAGATAAACAAAAAAGTATATGTTTAATTTTTGGATTGGATTTTGAAAGAGTGGTGCTTTTGTTAATTGCAATGTTGAAATAATAAAATTAACTTAATTGGATCAGTTTGTAAAAAAAAACAATATCCTGTACAATAACACTGAGTGGATGCAAGTAAGACAAAAAACAATATTGTATTTGTGATTTTCCTTATATGGAATAATAATGCTGTTTATTTGAATTAGAACGCCGGTCTTTTCATTTTGACCTATCTGACCGGGTGTAGTTTTCCACATCAAAAATGAGCCAGCCATCGGACACGCCTTAACCTTCTTTTTGTTTCAGGGACTCTCGCGGGTTGAGTGGCCTCGAGCAAGGTGCCTTTTTATGGCAAAGGGTAATGTGATTCGCTCACATAACTCTATGATATAAATTGGTCACCGGTACATTTCTTTTCTGATGGGAAGGCTCATACAAGTTATGTTGTATGAGTTTTCCACTCAGAAGGGAAATATATGGCCACTGCAACGTTTATGGATCTTGATCCGGTTGGGCGGGTGTGAGGGGGCACCACCACCATCCGGTTGTCCCACTCTTATTTGTGAGCCATAAGAATCGTGGGGTAACGACGAGGTTACCCTGAGTCCGTCTGCCTTCACTCGTTCAACTTGTTCTCGGAACCAGTCATTTTTACTTTTGGCAGTTACCTACAATTTTTCGACTTCGGTCACCCGTTCTTTGAGACCCAAGAATTCGTGAATGGGAAATTCTTTTGCAGTGGGTCCTTGTGTTGGGGGAATGAACCCGCCCCATGACACCTCAATGCTAGCCAGCCAGCGCATTTACGGGCCCCAGACAGGGTATTCTTGGCGGATATCAACATCTTCCTTCGCCGAGGCAGCAGACTATCGCTGCAGTCCTTTACGGACATTGTATACTAACCCCTTTCACTACAAGATGTCTGAGTTTACTTTCGTAATTGCATGTATGGTCGAAAACCAAATTGGCAATTCGAAATCAACTCATATTTCTCAATGTGGGCGCTTAGTGCTCTGTTGAGTATAACTTCAAACACCTTGCTGATGTTAGGCAGCAAGCTGATTGGGCGATAGCTTTTAGGGCATGAAGATTCTCTTCCTTTCTTCAAGATCAGAAATACCTTCGCCTTTTTCCACTCATTTGGGAAATATGAATGGTTCAACATATTGTCGAACAATATGCAATAATTCCTAATAACAACCTCAGGCAAATGTCGTAGAACTATATTTGGAATACCGTCAGTACCACATGATTTTTTGTTGTTTATTCTTAGAAATATGAAACACAAGTCTTCATAGCTGACAAAATAATCAATAAGATTCAAGCTCGGTATGGGATCAGATGTTTGTGTTTCATTGAAATGAAGAATTGATTGGCCGTTCAGGCTTGATTTGAAGTCGGAAACTTTTGCTTCAACGACCTCTGAAAATATTCCATTCCGTTTCCCTGGGTTTGGCAGATGACCCAATTCAAAATGTGTTCTCATCAGGGCAAGTTTATGTAATCCATCACATATAATCCTGTTTCCGGAGTCGTGCTATCAATTTCGATACCAGCCCTACCGAGAAGATTTATCTCATCACAAGCGACTTCAAGATTCGATCCCTTCACTGGAGACTTCTTGCGAAATATGCTATTCACTTTCGCAAAAACGCCATCTGGGTCCTGTGGGCTAATACCCCTTAATTTTTCCGCTCATTGATTGCTTACCTCACTCCTGAAGTATGAACGGAGTAAGTTCCGGACATTCTCCAGGTGTAATTTCAACAAAGCCAACGAGGGATGGTTGTAGTCCAAAAATCGTCGATAAATATTGTTGACGCGTGTGAGTAGAAGGCTTTTCAATCTTTTCAACCTTGCGATGGTTGGTGTTTCATATCCTTCCATATTGTTTCGATGTTCAATCTTGGGAACTACTTTCTCAATCGTTTCCAACGTCAGCTTCTCTAACTTCGACAAATAGAGATGTATTTCATGGTCAGCTAGATTTCTGTTATTAGGAACCATTGAGCAAGCGTCACCATCATCAGAAGGAGGACATTGCTTCTGGTACCCTCGATTAAACTTCTTTTGAAACTTTCGCCAGTCTGTTTCTTTTTAAATTCAACTGATGGTTCTCATGTTGAACTGGAATGAGGAAGATATCATCCCTTTGATGATTGATTTCCATCACGATTGCGTTATGGTCGCTATCGTAAGGAAGCACCTGCAGTTTCCGTTGAGGACTATTAAAGCTGAATTCAAGTCTTGCGTCAGCAATGCAGAGGTCCAAATATGAATTTGTTCTAGGGTATGTTGCGAACTTCGACCCATATAAGTTGCACCTGTATTCAATTTGGTTCTCTGTTATCCATGATTTCAGGAATGCACCTCTTGGATTATTGGTGGCGTGTAGCCATGATGTTTGCTTGGCATTCAGGTCACCGGCAAAAATATAATAATCATGCAGCCTGTTTAATTCGAGTATTTCAAACAAGGAATTGCGTTCCTCACTGAACTTGAGAACATTTTGACCAGTTGCATAGGCAGAGCTAACGAAGAGGTTATCCCCACCTGGTAATGATATTTTGATGACGGACACTCAAGAAATTCAAAGTTTGTGAATTCGAATTTTTCAATATTTTGGAAACAAAAGGGTCTTCTAACCAATATCCCGGTGCCACCTCCCCCATCACCCTATCGTTTCTTACGAATGCAAAATCTTTGAATTCCACGGAATGTCATGAATTGAGGGGGGTTTCAGTGAGAAGTATGATGTCAGGCTGTTGCTTAACAATAAATTCAATGAGATAATCACGTCGATGTATAGCAACGATAGATTTGATGTTGATCAATATGAGGCGAAGCCTATCCAAGGGAATATTACTGGATGACAAGTTATTATTAGGCATTTGAAAGACCTAAATGTTGAAAAGCAAAGTTAATTTTTGAATCTTATTTGTCGATTCTCTCTGATAAAGAATTAAGTTGCTGGTAAATTTTGAGAAGCAGCTCATTATTGCCTCTTACATTATTAACATAATTTCCAGCATTTTCTGCTGTTCCTCTAGCGGTGAGTGCAAATGATACTCCGGGCTTGATGAAGTTGGAAGGTATGATATTACGGCGTACTTGTGTTTGCTTTGGAGGGACTTTAACTATTGCATCTTGATATCAGGAGCATCCACGATATGATGCTGGGTGACCAAAAATACCGCAGTTAATGCAGTATAATTTTTCTTTTGGCTACGTCTGAGCCAATTTGCACTCACCGGGAGCATGAAGTTCTTTGCATTTAACGCCCCTAAAGTGCATGGCACAATTGGCAGCTGAATGTCCAAATCTTTGACACCGGCAACACTGGTTGACTTCTTTTTTCTGGAGGCATTCCCACCTCACCACTCTGAAATTCAAGTGGACTGCTCTTATTTGCAATGTGTACCAGGTAAAGTGGTAAATTCTTCCTTCCTATGCTCGACCTTCTTGTCGCAAAGGCTTTGACTGAAATAAAATCAGTATCTGGTGCATCTTCCTTGAGAACCTGAAGAAGCTCAACCGTATCCTCTCCGCAGTCCAAACCCTTCAACAAGAACGTCTGATTCTTTTCACTTTTTGGAGAGGAACCAGCGGAACTACGGGCTGGTTTTTTCTCCTTATTTTCGTTCTTCAAACATTGAGTAAAATTTAAGTCATTATCTTGATTAGAATTACCTTCGACATTTTCTTCAATTTCCATTTCTTCGGTTAATCCCTCCAGCGCCTGCAAAATAGTTTTGGCTCTCGTTGGTGCCACCAACACTTAGAACTTCTTCTGGAATTGCTTGCTTTGCACTTCTCTTCGGCTTTGTTACCTGTTGCCATTGATTTTGCGGCTGCGTCTTTTGGGGCTTCATCCCTTTCTTGAAGAGATCCTTGAGGGACTGTATCCCTAGCCTTAGTTCATCATTTTCTTTTCGCAATTTGGCCATTTGTTGATTGTCCGCTATTATTTGTAATTTGTTTTTCGTTACTAATCGAAGTAAAAAATATTCGATAGAAATTTCCTTAGTCGATTACTTCCAGAATATAAGTTTTTTCCGATAAAAATCAACTTCGGACTAACGTTTTTTAAAAAATTAATTTAATTTTTGAAAACTTTTGACAGGAGTGATTTAAAAGACGTCTATACGCAAAGACCCATTTCTGTACATAATACAGTTAGGGATGCGGAATCTTCTCCCAGGCGTCAGAAAGGTTTCTTACATCAGTATGATGTCAAACTTATGATCAAACAAAAATTGTTTTAGTTCACCAAAAGTCTATAGCAAGCGATTCGCACTCCACGTCAGAATTGAAACATGGTTCATTAAGCTCATTAGTGTTTACTGTTGACATTTAGAAATGCAACGCACATGGTTGAAATCATTATGTTTAGCAACTGTGTTTCTGTTTTGGCAAACAATTGGCGCATGTTGTGATTAATTTTGTCAACATAAAGGTGTTTGTGATGTAGTTATTTATTTTCGTATTGTTTGTATAGGTTGAGCACCAGTAACCGGCGTAAATTATCTTCCCACGATCTTTGGATTTCGTGGATAACTCCTGTAGCTCACCGGATGTTCTTCGCTATAACTGACATGCTTTGGCTTCTCCTCAATTTTCTTTGGACAGTTGTAGAAGGGATGAAGCGAATCGCATTTAACGCATGACAGTTTCTGAAAGAGTTGCCAAGTTTTTTTCAATTGTGGCACATACCCTGCCCCGTAGGAGGACACTGTGCCTTCACGATGTACATAAGGTGGCAAACAGATTTTAAAGTAGATGTTTTTTCTGATTTAGGGAGGAGAAACTTGACTAACATAGAAAGACCTTCCCTCATTTTAATAGAATAAACTTTAATTGGGTTGAAGCCCTGAGACTGTAAGTCTTCCCTGATTTCTTCAACTGATAGGGCATACAAGCCTCTAATCACAACATTTTGTCTATCTTCCGGAAGTATGTGTGATATTGTATGTCATTGTCAGTTAATGCTTTTTTCAGCCGTCTGTCATCTGTGGGTGTTGCTGGTGTAATTGATATGACAAAGTAGACCCTTTTTGACGGATGACTATGAGATGTGTTGTGTTTTTATAATGTCAGTGCTTGGGACCATTTCGAATGCTCTTTAAGAACGATTGGTAGTATTTTCGGTTCTTGTTTTTGTGGTGTGGATTGTGTAGTTGTAGTGTTGAGCGTTATTGATTTTCGTTTAGGTTTAATGGTGATGTGTCTAAATGCCCTAGCTGATTTTAGTGGCGGCAGGGCAGGAAAAATCTTATCCTCTTTTTCTTTACTGCTAATTTCCATTTCCATTTCAATTCCTGAATCTTAAGAATACCCACAAGATTTTTCAGATGAAGACATCCTCAACTTCCATTTTTTCTCAAGGCTACCATATTAAGATTTACCAGCAGATTTAGCCTTATTATTGGTTAAAAGTTAGGCCTGTTCTGCAGTTTTTGCAGCTAATAGTTCATTTTCGCTTCACTTGTCGGCTGGCTCAGCATTAGGTTTCGAAGTGTTTCTTGCGTCTGTAGTAGTGTTACGAAAACAATCCAATTTTAATGTGATAATGCAACCAGCGACGCGACTTGCTCATCATTCTTTGTCATGTCACATCCGGTAACCACGTTGTCATCCGGCGACATCCTGTCCACCAGAAGGAACTGTTTACACTGCAGTCAGTATCCACCAAATAACTTTTTATGTGATCAAAATGAACTAAAATGTAATGAAAATTTTGAAAAACTGAAACTAACCCCAATCGGCAAAAGAAAACTGAAGCACTTACCCAGAGCCCCTGATATCTTCTTTTTCTTTCTCACGAATCGTCTGTCAACTATCTCCTTCTTTTGCTATTCTTCTCTTCTAACCTTTTATCTTTTTCAATCTTCTATCTCTTTTTGCTATCTTCTATCTTTATCATTCTATCTTCGACCCCTTACTTCTTCTCCTCAAGCTCGGTCTTTCTCAATCAACCTATTTGCTATCTCCTTTCTTCAAAATTATCTTCTTCCTTCCTCGCTAATCGGTCCTGCTTACTCAATTTTCTTCACTTTGGAGCCCTTTACTTTCAAAAATAAATTTTCAAAAATCATTAATAATCACCATGAGATGTTAATACTCGTATGTCAACGTCTCCCGTATGATTAGAAGCTTTTCTAAAAACTTCTGATGTATACTTGTAAAGTAGTACTTTTTTGTTGATGTTGAAAGACTGGGTTATTGACAACTTAATAATCACGGTATCAAGCTAGGGACTTCAAAATAAAATTATGTTTTTAATGACCATACCGTTCTGAATACATACAAAAGTTCGTTTGATAACTACATAGTCCACTTAGAGTAAGTGAGTGTAACTGTTATTTTACTCTTTGCTTTCCTTCCACTTTACTGTTAGTCTTACGTTGCCGTTCCCATTCATACATATGTATGCTATTTTCTAATTTCAATTAAAAATAATCTTTCAAAAATTGCTTCGGAAATCGTATCATTTAGAATTTTTTATTAGGCAATTTATGGAGCGAAATAAATGTAAATTTATGAAGATGATTAAATAACGAGCTTTGAGTATCCCGTTCAGCTTCTGAAGGTAATTTTTTATAAATCATTTCATAGCCAATTTATGAACCTGCCTAGTCAATTTAGGAAGCCCTACAGGTTTTAAGCGAAACCAAACTACTTCAGCTTTTCAAGAAATCGAATAAAAGCTACGTCCCTTAGGAATCGGAAAATAAAATCGAAGGCATTGTAGGAATTTGGCTGGAATCCAAAAGCAGCACAGAAAGGACGACATCAATTTTGATACTCAATACGAAAACAAGACGTCGATAAAAAAGTCAAATCACGTCCTAGGCATAAAAGATAAGCCAGAATGAGTTTGCAGCAAAGACTACCTTCCTTTTCCACATTGACAACACAAAGCTCGAAGGCAAACACAGCCAGACACACCCAAAGCAAATAGAGAAGACACATGTTCTGGGCAAAACGGATGTGAATTCGATATGGGAGTGAAATCGGTTCACTTTGCATCAGGCTTCAATTTTTCGAAGACAGCATCTAAGGACAGGGGAAGTTCAGAACAGTAGCACTAAACGTGAAATTGGATTATGTACGTTTGTAACAAAGTCTGTATGTGCGTTTCGAAAGAAGTAGGCGAACGTAAATTTATAAACAAATAGTAAAGTTTCAAGTGGTTGGCGTGGAAAATTTGAATTTCAAAGTGGAATATTAAAAGCAAGGATTCGATGAAACGCTGTTCATTCACGTCCCGGAAATTGAACAGTCACTTCTTTGTTTATCCTCAAGTTACTTTTGCGGACTTTGTAAATCAAATTTTACAAAGACGTACCAGTTTCGCGTCCTGTCCGGCTGTCTGTCTGTCCGTGTGTCACAGCAACTTTTCCCAGAAACATTAAAAGCTGTAAAGCTCAAACCTTGTGGAATTATCAGAAGTGGTGGCCTTAAAAGGGTTAAACTAGAAAATTTCAAAAGTGTTTAAATTTGTGAACTTTTAAGGAAAAAGTCGGAAAAAACCGTCCCCCCGTCCTCTCGCGACTGGGCACTCTCGAGCCAAAACATTTGACAAAATCACAGATGTGGACCTTTATAGGCAGAAGGGCAACAAATACCTCAGATTTCAAAATTCACTCAACTTTGTTACCAATGCTATGATTTATCAATTTAACATTTTCCCCATAAAACTAAAACGCTACCCTTAAAATTGCTTAAATTTCACAATTATGTAAAATAACATAGAACGCTTGAGCTCACAAGATTTCATTGAAATCAGAACATAAGCAAGATATATATCGCTATTTGAAATTCGTAGTATTACAGCAACAGTAATATGAAGAAACTCCGACCGATTTCTTTCGTTTTTAATCGCTCCTGTCACTAGTTGTCAAAAACTAAAAAAAATTTTAAAACGTCAGTCGGAAACTAAATTTTATTGCAAATTAATGCATTGTCATTGATTCGAACAGTACTTTATGTACTGTTCGAAGCAAAAGCGAAGTACCTTAAGATAATTTCAGGACCGCTGATATGAGGAGGAACCAGGACGAAGAGAGAACACTATGAAAATTTCAGAAGAGTAGCGAATAAGATAATGAGGATTAAGAAAAGAAAATACTATGACGACCAATTGAGAAGTATAGTTGTAAGTTTAGCGAGCAATAACGCACGACAAGTATACAAAGTTGTGAAAAGCCTGAAACGTGGTTATCAGCCCAAAACGCCGCTCTGTTGTGATGATAGCGGCAATATAATCGCTGATGAAATCAAGATGGGCATCATATTTCAAGAACCTCCTTAATCCTCCGCACAGCTCCAGAACATCGGAGCCTCTAGATGTCTGCGGAGAGCTTCCATTGGCTCCACCAACTTTGGATGAAGTTTGTTGCATCATCAAAGCCCAAAAGAATAATAAAGCACCGGGCATTGATGAGATTCCAGTGGAGCTCATCAAATATGGTGGCAGTAGTGTTCACCAAGCTATTCCCAACGTCATCCTGTATATTTGGTAGCAAGAACATATACCGAAAGAGTGGAGCCAATCAATTATATTCCCTATCCACAAAAAAGCTGACAAGCTACAGTGCGAGAATTATAGAGGCATATTATTACTTTGTACGGAGTATAAAATATTTTCTAAAATCTTAGAAAATAAAATTGGATCATACGCCAACAGTATTATTGGGGAGTATCAAGGTGGTTTTAGGGCAGGGAAATCAAAAACAGACCAACTGTTCACAGTCAAGCAGGTACTTGAAAAACGCTGGGAATTCAACATAGACGTACACCAAATTTTCGCTGACTTCAAGCAAGCATACGACAGTATTGATCGTAACGCCCTGTACCAAATAATGCTTGGTTTTGGCATTCCAGCCAAATTAGTCCGTCTTACCAAAATTACAATGACGTCGAAGACCTCACAAGTTCACGTCAATAACCAACTCACCGTTGCCTTTGACACAAATATCGGACTAAAGCAGGGAGATAGGCTGGCCCCATTGTTATTCAATTTGGCTCTGGAGTACGTCATACGGAAGCTACCTGTCGATACGCGAGGTTCATTACTATACAAGTCGAGCCAAGTAGTGGCCTATGCGGACGACATCAACATTCTGTCACGGTCACTCAACTGCCAAAGAACTCTTTCTGAAATTCGACAGCGAATTAAAACTAGTAGGGCTACAAATCAACGAAAATAAAACAAAGCTCATGACGCAGTTGAGGTAAAATACCCCAAATACACAAAATATCACACTTGGCAAATAAAGTATCGAAAATATTAGCGGATTTGTGTATTTAGGCGCCAAAATAACGAAAACGGGCAATGAAAGAGACGAAATACGCCGAAGTATACAGCTCACAAATAAAATATTCTATTCAGTATTGACGATCTTGAAGACCAGCTGCATACACAGAAAGGCAAAGCTCCAAGTATACAAATCTGTGATAAGACCTGTGTTATGCTATGGGTGTGAAACATGGACCCTAACCCAAGCATCTGCAACTATATTGAACGCCTTTGAGCGACGGGTCCTGAGGCGAATAATTGGAGTGGAGCTAGACGGGGACCAATGGCGAATTCGATTCAACCATGAGCTGTATGAAATTTTTGACGAACCGGAGTTCTCAAGGATTGTAAGACTGCGGAAGCTCCAATGGGTTGGACCCATGAATCGATTGGATGAACAACGGATACCTGAAAAGGTATTCGTTGGGAGAACTGCAGGCTGGGGGCCAGTGGGGAAGCCGAGGAAACGCTGATCTGACTCGGTCGACGAAGACAGTTCATCGCTCCTTGGATTTTGGAATTGGAAGACGCGGTCAACGGACCGAGACAGTTGGAGGCGCTGTTTGCAGGAAGCAAAGGCCCGAAAGGGGCTGTAGTGCTAAGCAGAGAGAGATATGAGGAGCCCAACGGCTTTCCACCATTGAGGCAACCCGAGGAAACATCAAATAGTAAGCTGGTGACAATAATCACCAAAAAACAAAAAGATCGAGAAAACTCTGCAAACGAATAATCACGAATAATGAATAAATGAATAAACTACGCAAAGAAAATGATGAGCTGAAGCTGAAGAAAGATCAAAATGAAAAATCCGCTGGAAACAAAGGTGAAGAAAAATGTAAAGCAAACGATTTCAGAAGAAATGTTTAGTGCTGCAGGCACTAATGACTGCGAAAAATATTTACAGCGCTGGAAGGACTGGCAGAAGAAATTGAAGTTGAAGAACATGTTGAAGGTAATTCCGAGAAAGATACTAATTAAAATTTTATTCAATATTTAAAAAATAAACACAAGCAATAGAAATCAACGAACAGTTCTGCTGGTTTTTGAGAAAAAGTCAGCAACATGGCGGAAAAAGTTCAGCCGATAAATAAATTCAAACAAAGTTGAAGATATATGGTTCGGCTATTGGCAGCCGAACATAAATTAAGTAAATTTGAAATCAAAAGAGTAAATGCAGAAAAAAGCAAATTACTGGTTAACTTCAAGTTAGCCAAAAATATTCTGAGTTCTGGGGAGGTTACACACTTCGCTTTTTCCCAAAAAGTTTAAAAAATCAGGCCTTTCTGCTGAAGGGTCTGGACTGTGGAGGGGATACGGTTGATCTCGTTCAAGTGCTCAAAGAAGCTGCACCAGGAATTGAATTTATTTCAGTACAAAGCTTTACAACAAGGAGATTGATCATCAAGGAAAAAAATTTACCTTGTTATTAAGTGCGAATTTCCAATGAAAGTAGTCCAAATGCCCTTCAACAGATAAGATAATTGAATTTTAGAGTAATAAAGTGGGCTTCCAGAAAGGAGAAGCCAATCAGTGTTAACAGTATCAACAATTTGGCCATTTGACTACCAACTGCATGATATGCTAATGGTGCGTGAATGCTATAAAATTCATGCTCCCGGTGAGTGCAAATTGGCTCAGTCAGAGCCTAAAGAAAATTGTACTGCGTCAACTGTGGAGATCAAGATGTAAAAGTTAAATTTATACCAAAATAAACGCAAGTACACCGTAGTCTGATTCCTTACGATTTCGCCAAGCCCGGGGTATCATTTCTCCTTGCCGCTAGAGGACCAGCAGACAATACTGTAAATAATGTAAATAATGAAGTTGCAATAATGACCTGTTTCTCACAATTTACCAGCAATTTAATGCTTTATTGGAGGGAATCGAAAAACAAGATTTGAAAATTTTTTTTTTTTTCAACGTTAAGATCTTTCAAATGTCTCAAAACAACTTTCCATTCAGCCACGTTTCCATGGAAAATCTTTGTCTCATTTCGATCGATGTCAACTCTAATGTTGTTCAACATTGGCGTGATTGTCTCTTCGATTTCATTGTTAAGCAAACGCCTACTATCATCCCGAATAGAAATCAGTTTAGGCACGCCTATACGGGCAATAGGGCCTAATGCAGAATCAGTGGGGTTTGCCTTAGTTAGGCATGCCTAGTGCGGGCCTAATGTAGCATGCCTAATGAGGACCTAATTAGGCGGGCCTAACTTAAGTAGCTTCTGAAATTTCATGCTTTATTGCAATCTGGAGAGTGGAAAGAACATTCAAATGAAAATTTAGCAATTAAAAGTGAGATTTTATTTATTTATTTATTTATTCTTGTATCAACAGGGCGAGCCCCATACAAAATGTATATAACAATCAGTAATCTAGTGGTTATACAAAATCAAATCGAAACTATATTATTCTATTATATTGTAGAAATAATAACATTTAAAAAGATATATTGTTCTTAATACTAAAAAGACGACGACGATGTGATTATCAGCTTTTTAGTTTATAATTTCCTAAATCGATTATTCGTATTTCAGAACTATTTTAGACTTATTTTTTATATAGTCACATGATGAATTGTAAAAATCAAACCATTGACAATTTGAATTACATAGTTTAGATAATCTCTGTACAACTGACTCTTTTATTCCGTGAGCTAAAGTATGAATTTCAAAATAATATTGACTGGTACGAAGAATTCTAATTGGTATATGAAAATTAAAAGTATTTACAATACTGCTGCTCTATTTCTAGCAGATTCTAAATTAGAAATAGAAAAAGTCTGGTAAGTAGAAGTAAAGTCATGATTCGTGTAATGTAGTGGATTTCCTGTTTTATATGCCACATACCTCAAGTATAGACGATTCAATGATTCTAATTTTTTAATTAACCCTAATTCATGCGGTCTCTAAATTGTAGAAGCGTACATCAATTTTGAATAAATGAAAGACAAGTATAGTACTCTGAAAGTATTAATCGTTTTGAAGTTGATGGAAAACCTTTTTATGAAATAAATTTGTCTGCGAACTTTAATATCTAAATTATCAATATGTGCTTTGAAGGTCATTTTAGAATCGAAAATGACTCCCAAATCACGAATACGATCAACGTTTTCCAATGGCTCTTCAGCAAGAAAGTAAATATTGTTTGGCAGTCTGGATCGTCAAAATCTTATAGAAAAGCATTTTTTAGAATTACATTTCAAGCCATTTAATTTGCACCAATCTACGAATGCATCAATATCATTTTGAAGTAAGTGAACGTCATTTGGGGTTTTTATGGCCTTAAATATCTTCGTATCGTCAGCAAATAACAAAATTATACTATAGCGTATATGGTTTAAAACATCATTGATATAGATTAAAAATAAAAGTGGACCGAGGTGAGTACATTGGCCCACGCCTGATAAAACATCGATTGAGTCCGATGTAAACTGTTTAATTTTAACTATTTGCTTACGGCCACTGAGATATGATTTAAACCAAGCCAAAAGTGGGCCAACCACTCCATAAGCATGAAGTTTCCTAGCAAGGACATCAAAATTAACCAGTTCAAAAGCACGCATGAGATCTGTATATATTGATTCAACTATGAATCCATTAATTAGGTGAGAAATAATAAACTCAGAATAAACAGTTAAATTGGTAACAGTGGAACGCCCATCAAGAAAACCGTGTTGATTCGGAATAATAAATTTCTTAAAATATGGAAGTACCTTAAGGTTAACCAAATACTCAAACATTTTAGCAAAAATCTTATATTTATTAATAGGCCGATAGTTAGCAACATCAGTAGGGTCACCTCCTTTGAGTAGTGGCGACAAATACGACAATTTCTACGCCTGTGGAAAAATTCCAAGTCTAAGAGAGAGATTAAATAAGTCCAGAAGCAAATGTTTAATAGACTCCCAGCAATTAATAATTAGTGGATAAACTCTATCCGGACCAGGGCTTAGCGCAATAACGTCCATAGAAAAAATAATATTATAAAAACTATCATTGAAATTAAATAAAATTAGAGTATTTTGTAACATGGTATCTTCATATACACTACCAAACTTTTGAGCAAACAAATTTACTATATCAATACCATTTTCAGCATATATGTTATTAAGATGGATCGAGGAGGGTATAGAATTGAAACTACTCAAAGAATTAACATACTTGAAAAAGTGTTTGGAATTACTACCAACAGATTCCTCCATCCCTTCCAAGTAAAGTTTTTCATCTCTGATCAATAGTAACTTGCAATAAGCTCTTTCTTTCTTAAACTGAGTATAATAATATTGAGATTTAAATTGTTTAAAAAGCTTATGAAGTTTCTTTTTATTAATCACTGCTGCTTGAAGCTCATTGGAGTACCACTTCGGAAACGATCTATTTTTTAGTCTAACTGCAGGAACAAATTCAACGATTAATTGTTTAATTTCGGTTTCAATTTTATCAACAACATTATTTAATTCATCGGAGTTAGAAATATTAGCAGGAATCACGACCTCACTTAAATTTAAAGACATTTCATTGAAATTAGCATGCTTATAATCAAGAATAACTTCTTCGAAATTGATATAATTGATCTTATCAATAAAAAGAGAAACTAATAACGGTTCGTGAGATTCATCACATTTGATCAAAAATTCATCGCTTAATTCAGAAAATGAATCGTATAAATTTGTAAATACTAAATCTAAAATATTACCAGCATTATTTTTAATATTATTCAATTGCTTAAGTTTATACAGTCTTGCCCAATCACTAATAATACGTGCAGCTTCTCTATACTGTACATTCCTATGATTTCCAATTGCAGTCGAATAATTTTCATCTAATACCCACTCATACCCAGGTATATTGAAATCACCGACTAGACATAAATTACAATCGTTTTCTGAATTTATATTACATACAGTATTTTGCACACAATTGATAAATTCTAAGTAATATTCAGACTTTAAATTAGATGGTATGTAGCAAACGCCAAGAACAAAGTAATTATCATCAGTGATAACTTTAATGAACGCAAGTTCAAAAGAGTTATCAGTTACTAATATTTTATTGAACTTAAATTTCTTGTTAATGGCAATTAAAACTCCACCACCATCACTTTTCATACTGGAAAAAATTAATCGATCACAACGTATAATATTGTAGCTATGTAATCCTAATTCAGAATCATTAATTTCGTCGATAAGCCAGGTTTCAGTTAGAATAATAAAATCATAATGAGGGATAGTAAACAGAGTAAATTTAGCCTACCTCGAATGCTATGTACATTCTGATAAAGAATACTAAATTCGATGGGGCTCACATTATCCTATGCTGCGGATGAAGTGCTAGCTAACAAAGTGTTCGCAGATGATGTATCAGCATTCTTCGTATTTGGTTTTACTTTAGAAATAGTCGGCACATTTCTAATATATTTTATAACAAGTTGGGTAGACAGACCTATGCTCATGTCAGAAGGGTTTTGTACTCAACTTACAAAATGCAGTAACCAGCAGCGAATAAAATCAAGAAACATGTCAAAGACGATTTTATTGGAGAAAATGTGAAATTCGAGGATCATACTATTATTAACAAAGTTGAAAGAATTATGAATTCTGAGGTATTTGTTTTAGTTATACCCATAGATATCTCCCTTGATAATTTTTCCAGATTTTTTGGAAACACATTTTTCATGTATTTCCCCCCCCCCTGTGCCCCCTCTGAAGCAAAAACTGTCAGTTTAAGAACTGTTTTGAAAAGCTCTCATAGAGAACATTCAGTTGATATTCATATCGGCTACCTTTCATGAAATTTTTTTCAGGGCCCACTCCTCTGTACTGTAATCATCGATTCATGGCCTATTTTTTCGAATCCTAGAAAGGTTACAAAGCCCTTTTGCTAGGAGCTCTCTCCTGCCTCTTCGACTTGTTTCAATTGTATGTACTCATCTTCATGATACCTATCATTCCTGAAATGTTCATGCAAATCCTAGCAAAGCTGTAGTGTCTAAATCGATAAAAAGCGCATATGGCTCCATAGCCATATGTTTCCATAGTAATACAGGGGATATTGTTCCATAGTAATACGGGAAAATTCAAACCGCTATAACTTCGTTAAATACTATTCGATCTTTATGAAACTTTCAGAAAAGATCAATCTTATAAAAAGTCATCTGTTTGTTAAATTTTATTGAATTTAAGGGTACCGTTTAGATTTTATTCAAGAAAACATAAAATCGATAAATCATACTATTACTAACAAAGTTGAGTGAATTTCGACTTCTCATGTATTTGTTGTTGTTGTACTTATAAAGGTTTACATTCATGATTTTTTTCAGATTTTTCGGATGGAAGGTTTCCAATCGCGAGGGGGGGGTACGCGAAAAGTTCGCACATTTCCCCTTCCCTTGCCCCCCTCGGTACAGATAAGGCAATTTTAAGACTTGTTTTAAAAAGATGTCATTGAGACCTTTCCAATGACACCCTACTCGACTACCAATGGTGAAATTTTTTTTTTGAGGGGTCACCTCCCTATACGGGGAGACCCCCCTTAAACCCCCTTGAAAATTTTTTCCACCCTTGAACTTTCAAGAGGTCACCACTTCTGACCTTTTCACAAAGTTTCATTGCTGTAGCCTCTATAGTTTCGGAGAAAAAGTGGTGTGACATACAGACGGACGGACGGACGGACGGACGGACGGACGGACGGACGGACGGACAGACGGACACAGGTCGTGATTGCAATAGGGTTTTGTATTTTAGTACAAAACCCTAAAAATGTCTTTTTCTCCACTATCTTTACGTTGTTTAAATTTGTTCACTACTTTGGCACGATATTCCCTTTGTTTACGAGTTAGGTCACCAGAAATTGTTGTTGGGTCTTTGCAAATGCTTTTCTTTCGATGATATATCCAGTGAACATGCTCCGTAGATGGCAGGGTGATTTTAAGTGGGCGCGAAGTATTTCTACTGAATTTATTTCCAAGCCGTGACATTCTTATGCCAGTAAGATTGAATGGAGGAACATCGGAGCAGCCTTTAAGCATTTCACCAAAATTGTTTTTATCGGTAGAATTGGCATTGACAGAGTCAGGCATGTTGTAAACAATAATATTGCTTTCACGGGACTTTCTATCCATTATTTCAGAAATAATATCTTCTGTTACATAAAGAGCATTTTCTTCAATGACATCAATTCTTTCTTCAATGATGGTAATTTTCTTCTTAATATCATTGATAGACTTATCAAGTTTTTCTTCCAGTTTGTTGATTCTTTTCGATAAAAGATTATACAATATTTTGGAATTATGATCGAGTTTGGCGAAATCATCATCGATATCAGCACTTTCATCGGTTGTAGTATTCCTACGGGAAGAAATATTTTTTCCGCAACATGAATTGAATACACCGTTAGAATCAGGCTTAGCCTTTTTTCCGCAAGAAGGATGGTAATGAACGCCACATTTAGAACAGATAACAGAATTATCATCTGTTAAGGTGGGATTTTTATCTGGACACGCAAAGCACTTGTACGGCGTGATAGCACGCGTTAATACACCTTTTAGGTTAGTAGATAAAAATACACGGAAAAGGGGTACACACACAGTTTTTGATAGAAAATAAATGTACACTACACAATTCAACTTATTGAATAGATCTGTACTAATTATTTAAATATCCTGTTATCTCAAACTTTTAATAAACCTTTATTATAATAGAAGCACTGCGAAAAGCTGTTGCTCTAACCGCTGCTAAAATTTTTATATAGATTAGGAATTTTTCACGTTATGTCAGTTTAGGCATGCCTAATGTGGGCCTAATGGGGCATGCCTAATGCGAGCTTAATGGGGGCATAATTTGGCGTGCCGAATTTAAGCAATTTTGAAAATTTGGTATTTTAGAGTAACGTGCAGAACGACAAAAATGATCAAATGAAAATTTAAATTGAGATTAGCGTTTTTTCATTTTTGGTCAGTTTAGGTATGCCTAATTTGGAGTAATGGGCGTACCTAAGGTGAGATTGCCTAATGCGGGCCTAACAAGGGCTTAGTTAGGAATGCCTTCACTTATTTAGCTAAGGATTTGTTTAGGAAAACCCTATTAGGCCCTATTGCCGAACGTAATGCATTACCCCATCAATTCCCAAACACAACGTCTTTAGGCACTGATGGAGGTTTCCGCATTAGAGCCTAATGAGGTTTCCCAAACAATTTCTCAACAGAAAAATTGTTGTTGTGAAAACTGTAAACAACATTAAAATTTCTTAATAAGAACTTAGCTTTTTCCAAACGATAGTCTTACGAACATTCATCAAAAGCAGTTTCACGAAAACTTTAGTTATGTTACGATAGTTTCATGAGAGTTTCACGATTCGCTAACAAAACATCCATTTCTTGGGCAACCATTTTCTTCATTTTACAAATAAAGTTCCATTTTAGGCTGTGAAGGACGGTGATGATGCTTGCCTAAACTATTCCTAAGCATACATGTTTTTAGTGTTAAAAACAAACAAGCCTTAAATTCTTGGTAAGGGTTTAAATATTTACAATTTTTTGCACTTCACTGCCTAAACAATTCCTAATTTAGGCAGTAATGGGGCTTGCTTAAACAGTAAACTTCCTGTTGTATAACTTTGAAACAAAGTAAAATTTCTTGGTAATAAATTACAATTAGACTTTAAATACATTTGAGTTCGGATCTGATGAATAGCTGATAACTTTTTCCCAAGTTAGTCATGCCTAATGCATGCCTACGTTAGGCATACCTAATGTGGGCCTAATGTGACCCTAATGTGGCCTGACTAAATTGAATCAAAATATTTCACTGCATTCAATTTGCACTAGAGCCATATTGTTGGGGTTATATATATGTACGTTTATCGCAAGTGTGGATTTTCTTGAAAAATGTGAAAACTGGAAAGTATTTTGCAAAGTGAAGAGAATGTTAAGTATTCTGAACAAATTTATATCTTTTATGTTGATTTTGCCAGGAAAGTTGTTAGTATTTAAGAATTGTTTAGGCAAAGTCCATCACCGCTTAAATTAAGAAGCGTTTAGGCAACCCACATCACTGCCTGAATTATTTAGGCAAGCCCAATCACTGCCTAAAGTAGGAACTGTTTTGGCAAGCCCCGTTACAGCCTAAATTAGGAACTATTTAGGCAGGCCCCATCACTACCCAATTTAGGGAGTGATGAGGTGCCGTTACGTTTGGAATTAGGGCCTTATGCGGAATAAACATTAGGCCCTAATGCCCATTTAGGCATGTCTTATTAGGACCTTATTACTGCCTAAATTCAATTTCTACTCGGGATGCTACACGCTGAAGTTCACCTCAAGTCACGGCACTCAATGAGGTTCAAGGATTTCGAATTGGTAAGAAACAATAGAGAAAAGAATGATGGGGAGATAGTAAGGGCATATTAGTAAGAAGATCCTATCGTTTTCAAGAATTTGATAAATTTAAATTCAAAAAACTTTAAATTTCTTGAAGTGTCCTATATCAAAATTAACCTCTTCGTTATCTCAGCCCACGCAATGGGAAGAAACGTTCTCAAGTTCAAGAAGGAGCTACATTCCTTGTTTGAAATACTCGAACTGACACTCTGCACAGTTATTATATTCTTGCCGGTGATCTTAATCTTCGGCATGCATCATGGCTGGACGTCAACAATAATCCAAAAGATGTATTCCTAAAATTGTGGGTAATAGAGAATCAAATTGAATAAAGGTGCAATCTCTACGAGTCGGAGTTCCCAATATACCCTAGGACAAAGCGAAAAGTATATTCCATAAAGAGTCTCAAGTGAATGTCTTGAATCTTAGAGTCACTAGTAGTAAGATCGATCTTCTACACAGAGCTAGTATCGAAAGTAATAGTACCACTCCAAATTTGGATGGAAATAGGATTCTTTGTAATGGTTTGCTGAAGTTTGCTCTGATTTGAACTTACTTTGAGGTGCATCATCTATCAAACCCTGAAAAATGGACGCAAATACCTTCAAAAGTAGCAGAAACAAAAGTTTCCGTTTTGAAATTAAGGCTGTAGGTGCGAATCTCTTCTTCATTTCAATAAAACATTGACCTCCAACCTCACACCTAGCCTGAATCATATTGATTATTTTGTCAGCTATGAAGACTTGTGTTTAATATTCGGCAGGATAAATAACAAGAAATCATGTGGTATTGATGGTATTCCAAATATAGTTCTCCGACATTTGCCTAACTTTGCTATTAGGAATTATTGCAATTCATATTTCCCAGTGGAAAAAAACTCAAAACATTTCAGGTCTTGAAGGAAGGAAAAGAATTTTCTTGACTTTAAAGCTATTGCCTGATCAGCTAGCTACATAACATTAGCAAAGTGTTTGTACTGATACTAAAATAAGCATTGAGAAATACGAATTGATGTCGAGTTGCCAGCTTGGTTTCTATGCCAGGCATTCTACATTGTGCATGTTACAATGAATGCAACCTTGAACATTCGTTGAAAACCAAATGATAGACAATATGTCGAAGCGTATTTTATTGATATGGAGTAAGCCTTTGATACGATTATGGTCAGATGGACTAATTTTTAACCGCCTATAGGACAAGTTTTCCGGACAGCTTGTCGCCATAATGAGTAATATGTTGTATGTAAAATCGTTTCTTGTAATTGATAGAAATCTGTGTGTGTGTGTGGGATAGATAACTTTGCGAATAGCTTTCGGAATACCGCTGCCACCATATTTAATGAATTCCACTAGAATCTCATCGATGCTGAATAGACTTTTCATTTATTTTAATTTTTTTTAAATTTAAACCGATACCAATTTGTGAAACAAAGCCTATTTTGCTTTAAAGAGTTTATTTACATGTGATGTCTTAATCCGAAGAAAATTTTACCCTCACCAGAAATTTTTGGAATGTGGGTTGTTTTCAAAACATTGACATATGTTCAAAGTTTCGATTGCAGAGGGGCAATATAAGTGATATTCAATATCCTCGGGAATCATTTATGATTCTTTAAAGAATATAAAGTAATTATAAAATGTTGATTTGTTATATTTTCACTTAAATTTTTAACGGCTGAAGAAATGGTTGCATGACAGAAACTAGTCGTTGTTTCGATGAGTCTTCATTGCGGCACAAATCCTTTCATTGGTTTTCAATGAGGTTATACCTTAATATCTAAACCATTGTGGAAATTTTGGTTGTTGTCGCGAACAAAGCAAATATATACTTGTCAATATAGGGGAGACTACGATACAACAGTTAATTGTTGCTCCTTCTTGTATCTTATACTTCCTTCGATAGGTATATTTTTTAAAAATTATTTAAGGATCCAAGTGTAAACACAACTCTTAGTACTAAATATCGTGAATTAATAATGCATTGAAAACTATTCTGAGAAAACCATGACCTAGAATAAAAAAAAATAAACGAAAATCTAAAAAAATTCACTGTATTCCGAATTCGTGCATACAGAAAAATATTTTAGCCTTATTTGAGCAGCAACACATATTTTCATATAGTGCACACCATAAGGCATTATTGCCTCAAGAAGCGGGTTGAACAACAGACGGAACACTTGTGAAAGAAATCTTATAATTTTTCCTAAGGCTTAATGTCTTCATTTCGTGTGTGGGGGTTACATAAATTTTGACATGACTATCGAGTCGACCCCAAGCGTCATATTTATGTCGCAACGTTTATGCTAGATGACATTAGAATCCTCAATTTATGGTTAAGCATCTTATTCACGGAATTCAACTAGGGATTGAAGTCTCGTACAATATTAAATAAAACGTCAGCGACAAGCACAAGTTTGTTCACTTGCTACACTACAGCAGTGGAGTTAATATTTTACCTTAAAAGGGGGTTCAATAATTGTCGAAGTATCGATACACTTTAAAGATCGAATGAATATAATTTAAAGTAATTATTGCGTAGACTTCGTGGGATAGAAGTAGTATCTGAAATGTGAATATTATACAATCCTTTCCTTTGTGAGCCCTAGTACTCGTATATATCACATTTTAAAACTGATTTTGTTTTACTTTATTATTTCGCGGATGTGCGGGTAGATACTAAGTAAGAGCCTAAGAATCGTTGCCATCTTACTCAGGCCCATAAGGAAATCAATTAACGTACCTGTCGTTAATACGCTGATCGCTGATCAGTAGTTCTAAATTTCGATAAACAGCTACTTTTGAGATTGTCAAATATGACATTTCTCAGATGAAATTTAGCCGAAATGATACAAATGGGATCGATATACATATATTTGCGCGCTAATGTCTTCGACGTCTCATATTTAAAATAAACCGTTGACATGGTACTGATAAAATTTCAAACAACAGTCACATGTACTGTCAAAAATCTTTTAAAAAATTTGTTTGATGTAAACAGCACTAGATGGCGCTGATGAGGCTACTCGACGATGTTAGTTCGCGACTTGACGCGGTGTTTCCATTTTCGGGCCTAAGTAAGAAGGCAACGTAAGAATGCTTGTTTCAGAACACATACACTAACTAGCTGGAACTAAACCAAGTGACTGGTTAATCAACAGGGAGCAAAATATTCGAACGTAATGAACTTGCATACAGTAGACCATCTAAAATATAACGAGAAACGGCCTTCCACATAGCCTAAGTTTTCAAGCAAACTATCGAATTGATAATGTGACATTTGCAAGTACTTAGTCGAGTACTTAATTTGAGGAGATAATTTAACTTATCTAATCATAGCACAAGAGACAAGGGTACGAGTAAGCGGTAAAAGCTTTCAAACAGAATGATTTCTTGGTTAAGAGAAATTTGCTTCCCAGATAGAAATCTTGATGCACTTAAGGGGCTATATATAAAGTTGGGGCTCAAAAAATCGAACGTTTTTTGATTGCATATTCTGAAAGCACATACTTTCAAAAATAGCTTTGTAAAATTTCATCCAGCAGCAGCACGCTGGTTCCATCCATAAGCACTGGAATGAAGTTAACACAAAACTTTAAACGCGATGATCTCGGAATAGTTTTTGAAAAATACCGTAGCGGTGAACGTAATATCTCAAAAAAATTTCAACCATTTTTCATAACCTTTTTTTAAGTTGTTTATATTTACAATTTCATGTACTTGAATGGTTCCTTTTTCATCTTAAAAATTTTTGATTGTTTGCAATGAATTTTTGTTTAGAATTTTCAACACATCAAAACCGATTTTTTTGTCGACAAGGTTTTTTTAGTGGATTTTTTTTTTTCGTAAACCGAACCGTTCAAGCACACTACAATGCATTTTTTTCAATATTTTTTTTACTCTTTTGATTTCAGTCAAGCGATTCAGCTTGGAGAGTATTTACCGCAAGCCTCTGCCCTCGCGGGAGGGGCCATAACTCCGACAGCTTTAAATATTTTTTTTTATAATTCAACTTTTTTTTCTTCGATAGTACTACCAACAAGTTGCCTTTCGCTTTTCAGGTCTCTAAACAAATTTTTTACAAAGACATACTAATTTCGCGACCTGTCTGTCCATCTGTCTGTGCGCCACAGCTAATTTTCTCAGAAACTATAGAAGCTAGAATGCTCAAACTTTGTAAAAAGGTCAGAAAAGAGGATCGCTCAAAATTTAAGGTCTTACCAAAAAATTAAAAAATGTTTAAGGGGGGTCCCTCCTAATAACGAATTAGCCCTTAACATTTTTTTTTTATCAAAGGTAGTCGAGTGGGGTATCAAATGAAAGGTCTTGATTAGAACTTTCGGAATTTGAAATTAAAAAAAATATTTTGTGAATTAGTGGGTCCAGGAGAAGGCAAAATGTACCAACAATTTTGCACATAGGTGTAAAGGTGATCTCTTCATAGCCCCACTACAAAAAAAAAAATTAAATTGGAAGAGCAAAATGAGTTCAATGATTAGGGCTCCCGATCCATTGAATTTTGAAGGAAATCTAAGCGGAGGGTGGCGTAAGTTCAAGAGATCTTTTGAAATTTTTGTACTTGCATCTAAAGCGTAACAGCCAGACGATGAGGTTAAGATTGCCATGCTTTTAAATTTAATGGGCGAAAAAGGCATAGAAATTTTAAACAATTAAGCTGACAGTGACAAGAAAGTATTTCAAAATGTAATCAAGGCATTTGACAGATATCGCGATCCGAAGGCTATGTCATAACCGAATATTTCAAATTTTATACCAGGCAGTAGCAACGTTACGAAGCAAGTTCAAAAATGTAACTTTGACGATGGTTCCGAAAATATAGTTGATCAAATGGTGAGACATCGTATTGTACGTGAGATAAACAATACCGACTTGCAGGAAAAGCTTCTGAGAACGGAAAATTTATCTCTGAAAAAAGTAGTCAAGCTGTGTGTTACACACCAGCAAGCAAAAAATTTCGAGTGGATCCAGGGAGAATCTACAAAGGTAAATCAGGTCAAGTCTAATAAAAATACTTTTAAAAGCAATAAGGCTAATTTTTCGGAGAAGAATCCGAGCTTGGAAAAAATATATCTCATAATAATAAAATACCTGATAACAATATCAGTAATTGTAAAATATGTTCATTTAGCCATCCTTTTAATTAGTGTCCAGCTTATGGAAAACTTTGTATGCAATTCAGAAAACTGAATCATTTCGCAAATAGTTGCAGGGCTAAGCAAATTAACGGGATAGATGGACATGATGACATTGATCTTAATGCTTTAATTATTGACATGGTAAAAGCGGAAAGAATAGAGAAAGGGGACTCATGATATGCTAAAAAAACTTTTAGAAAAAAAAAGAAAACCGACTTCGACGAGCCCTAAAAAGGATGAAATAAATTTTATGGAAGCGGTGCCATATCATGTTTTCCCCCATTCTTTTGTGGTGGTGCAGATGTTGGAAGTATTTATGTTGAAATGGGGAAATTGATTTGGCATCGTTTCCATAAAATTTATTTCATCCTTTTTAGGGCACTTCGAAGTCGGTTTTCTTTTTTTTTCTAAAAGTTTTTTATTTCACCCTTTTTAGTGGCAAATTTTTTCATTTCAAACCATTCAAAACTAAGTTTCTTGAATACATTGTAGCATGTACTCGTAAATTAAAATATAATTTTTTTCTGGAATGCAAAAACCACTACGGCTAAAATCTGCAGCGTTCATAGCAATCGAATATAATTCTGGTATATTTAATACATGATCTCATCAACGTCTACCTTGATTTTAGATTTCATAAAATCCAATATGGATTGTAGCTTTGAAAAATTTTCGAATTTCGAACTGTGCCTAGTCGCCATTTTTATATTCTGATCGGACTCAGAAGAACTTTTTTCGACCTTTGAGCGGCCGCCATTTTGTTTCGAATTGTTCTACTTTGAATTTTTTATTGTGATATTTATCACACAATTGAATAAATTCTTGTACCAGTTTTGGTACAAACTGGAGCTATACTATGGTCAGAACAGAAATATTTCAGAAAATTTGGCGAAAATCGAAGCAAAGTTGCGACCTCCAGACACAAATTTTTTATATCTTATTTACATGCAACCACACACACACACACACACACATATATATATATATATATATATATATATATATATATATATATATATATATATATATATATCTATATATATATATATATATATATATATATATATATATATATATATATATATATATATATATATATCTGTATATATATATACACATATATATATATATATATATATATATATATATGTATATATATATATATATATATATATATATATCTATATATATGTATATATATATATATATATATATATATATATATATATGTATATATATATAATATACATATATATTTATATATATATATATATATATATATATATATATATATATATATATATATATATTTATATATATATATATACATCTACATATATATATATATACATATATATGCACATCTAGACACATATATATTATATACATGCATATATGTACATATCCCTATCCGCTGCTTCAGATGCCTCGAATACGGACACACCGCGTATGGCTGTAAGGGACCCGACAGCAGATCTCTGTGCTACAAATGTGGTGAAACGGGGCACAAAAGGAAGGAGCGCACGAACGAGGCAAAATGCATTCTTTGCAAGGATGCTAAGCTAGCACCCGGCGACCTCAAACATGAGCCGGGGACAGGGAGATGCCGGGTTTTCAAGGAGGCCCTAACTAAAGCCAAATCGATACTCAAATGATCCGTATCCTGCAGGTCAATTTGCACCGAAGCACAAACGCCCAGGACCTACTTGAGCAGTTTGCGAGGGATAAGAAAGCTGACCTCCTGTTGCTGAGCGAGCAACATCATAACAAGGACTCGCAAGCGTGGTACCCTGACAAAACTGGTACCTCGGCCATCTGGGTTCGAGACAGCGCCCGCCTTCAGGTGCAGGGCCATGGACGCGGGGATGGTTTTGTGTGGGTGCGGTGTTCAGGGATAACATATTTCAGTGTTTATCTGACGCCTAACGAGGCAATGCGATCCTTTCGAACCAAACTCGATGCCCTGGAGGACGCTGTCTCGAACACAGAGGGCCACATGCTGGTCGGGGGAGACTTCAACGCTAGAGCCATCGAATGGGGTATGCCACAATCCGACCCAAGGGGAAAGCAAATCTTGGACATGGCGGCCAGAACAGCGCTTTTTGTCCTAAATACTGGTAACACCCCTACTTTCCGCCGCTGGGGTTGCGTAGGAACCATACCCGATGTGACACTCGCTTCGGAGTCCCTGGTACCTAGAGTACACAACTGGCGAGTACTAGAGGACTACTCGGCTAGTGATCACCAGTATATAGCTGTTGAGATTCACGACGGTGCCACTCTGCGTGCATATGCCCAAACTTCAATCCTCGGATGGAGGACTGGTAGGATGGACGTCGAGAAGTTCACTGACGCGCTTACGGCAGGCGCACCGTTGCTGAGAGCTCCGCCAGGGAGTGGAGGGCCTACAGCCAAGGACTTGGTGAACTCAACTATGAGTGCCATCATAGCTGCTTGCGAGTCTTCCATGCCCCGCCGGAGACCCCGACACGGTAAGCCTCCAGTATACTGGTGGTCAAATGAGATCGCCGAACAAAGAAGCGAGTGTCACAAACTTCGGCGAGAGGCCCAGCGGGCGCGAACACGGGAGGAGGCAGACACTAGGCTAGCAGCATACAGGTCCGGCAGGAAATATCTTCGCAGGCTTATTAACAAGAGCAAGGCCCGATGCTGGCAAGACCTCGTGGACGATGTAAATAGGGATCCGTGGGGCCTTGGCTACAAGCTGGTTATGGGGAAACTTGGTGCCCCACGGAAGCCTTGTATACATGACGCGGAAAAGATGGACGCGATAGTGCGGGGACTCTTCCCCGCCCATCCCGTCCGTGTTGACGCTGTCCATGGTGAAACAGCAGTCGAGTGTCCACTCTTCACACAGCTGGAACTGGAGGAGGCAGTCCTCTCCCTGAAAGCGAGGAAGGCTCCAGGTCCAGATGGTGTTCCAGCTGAGGTTTTGCAGCTCGTCTATCACCATTGTCCTGACTTGCTGCTCAGCACATTCAACGCTTGCCTACGGGACGGGGTTTTCCCGGTACGATGGAAGGTGGCGAGGCTCGTGCTGGTCAGCAAGGGGAAGGGATGCATGCTAGACACGGCTGGGAAAGTGCTAGAGAAACTCATCAAGGGAAAACTCACTGACGCGATTTGTGCTGCTGGGGAACTATCTCCTCGGCAGTACGGCTTTAGAGCAGGACGTTCTACCATCGATGCGATTGCAGAGGTGGTGAACGCGGTCCGAAAGGCAGAGGCATATAGTCGCACCAAGCGACGGATCGTCCTGTTGGTGACACTCGACGTCAGGAATGCCTTCAACTCCGCTAGATGGGTGGATATTCTGGATACACTGGAAAACTTTCAAGTTCCAGAATATCTAATGCGGCTTTTGAGGAACTACCTAAAGGACCGAAGCCTGCTCTACGACACGACACAGGGCCAACGAAGGATGGAAATTACATCGGGTGTTGCCCAGGGATCTATCCTTGGTCCGGACCTGTGGAACGTGTCTTACGACGGGCTACTGAGACTTGAGATGCCAGATGAGTCGCGCTTGGTTGGCTATGCGGATGATGTTGCGGCTCTGATCGCCGGACGCACCGTTGAACAAGCGCAACTTAGGCTAGGTATGCTAATGCGCCGAGTGAGGGACTCAGTTTAGCACTGGAGAAAACCGAAGTGGTCATCTTGACAAAAAAGAGAATCCCTAGAGTAAGGATGATCAGTATTGGAGATATACAGATCGAATCGAAGCCAGCGGTGAAGTACCTGGGGCTACTGATCGACTCGAAGATGAATTTCTCTGAGCAAATCAGGGCAACGGCTGAGAAGGCTGCTTCGGGAATATCGGCCCTGAGTCGACTTATGGCCAACGTAGGGGGACCCAGCCCATCAAGAAGACGCCTCTTGATGAGTGCTGTAGAATCAGTGCTACTGTACGGGGCAGAGGTATGGGGCGACGCTCTCAGTAAGGAGGTATACCGAAAACGATTGGCACAGGTACAGAGAAGAGGAGCACTGAGAATTGCATCTTCGTATCCAACAGTCTCCGACTCGGCGGTGAGAGTGATTGCAGGCGTGATACCTGTCGTCCTCCTTGCTAGAGAGCGCCGCGCTATTTACCTGCGCCGAAACGAGGATGCGAGGGAGATGGTTGTCCGCGAGGAGAGACAACGCTCGCTCAAGGATTGGCAGCAGTCTTGGAGGAATTGCACGAAGGGAAGGTGGACTGCGCGCCTCATCCCGGATGTGAGACCGTGGCTAAATCGAAGGCATGGTGAGACTGACTTCTATCTGACCCAGCTCTTGAGCGGGCACGGGTGTTTTCAGTCTTACCTGCACAAGATCGGCAAGTCACGGTCTCCCGATTGTCGGTTTTGCCCAGGAGAGGAGGACAATGCCTGTCACACATTTTTTGCGTGTACCGAATGGGCCAGGCTGCGAAGGGAACTCTACAGGGAGACGGGAGAGCTCACCCCGGATAATATAGTTGCGGTGATGCTCGAATCGGTTGACAAATGGAACCAGGTGGCACATTATGCTCGGGCAGTCCTAAAATATAAAAGGGACTCACAGCAGCCGGAGGCGCTGGGGCTGGGGGATCGCTCTTCTGGCAATTCCTCTTCCCCCCTCCCCTCCCGCTAGGAAAGGGACTCCCCAGCTTGAAGGCGCCCCACGGCGTAACAAAACGAGACCTGGCCCGAAGTAATGTGTCAAACGGTTCCAGGCTAGGTTCTCAGATTGACAGGGGAGGTGTTTAGTGGGTAGTCCAAAGGTATCCTCCATGGGAGTCCCACACTGCCAGACTCGGCGGGCATAAATGCCTTCACCTCCCTACCACAAAAAAAAAAAATATATGTACATATACATATATATATATATATATATATATATATATATATATATATATATATGTATATATATATATATATATATATATATTTATACACATCTATACACTTATATATTATATACCTACATATATGTACATACATCTATATATATATATATATATATATATATATATATATATATATATATATACATATATATATACATAAATATATATATATATATATATATATATATATATATATATATATATATATATATATATATATATGTATATATATATATACACATCTATACACATATATATTACATACATACATATATATTACATACATACATATATGTACATACATCTGTACATATATATATATATATATATATATATATATATATATATATATATATATATATGCATACATATATATATATATATATATATATATATATATATATATATATATATATACATATATTTACATATATATACACATCTATACACATATATATTACATACATACATATATGTACATACATCTGTATATATATATATATATATATATATATATATATATATATATATATATATATATATATCTATGTATATATGTATATATATATATACATATATATATATATATATATATATATATATACATATATATATATATATATATATATATATATATATATATATATATATATATATATATATATATATATATATTTATATAAAGATATATATATATATATATATATATATATATATATATATATATATATATATTTATATATATTTATATATATATATATACATGTATATATATATATATATATATATATATATATATATATATATATATATATATATATATATATATATATATATATAAAGATATATATATATATATATATATATATATATATATATATATATATATATATATATATATATAGATATGTATCGTATTTATATATGTGAACATAAAGTTTCCTCCGGAATCAATCCGTATCACTCGTTCACTTTTATTCGATACCCATTGCCTTCGTTTTCAGTTAACTATGGCACCTAATTTTCATGAAATATTTAAGATAATTATACCCTATAGTTCAATGAAAACTCAGCTATGCATTTTCATCTTCATCTGTAAATTTATGATCAATTATAGAAGGAAAATTATTTCTTTTTAGGTGGCGATTATCGCCGGTGTTTAGTATGGAAATTACTTATTTTAGATTTCTGGGCATATGTTATAATGTATAATATTAACTGGAAAGTAACGAATCAACTCTTTTATTTGCAATCGCTCAGTCCTTATTATTTCTTCGGGGAATTTTATAAATCCTATGTGTAACGTTTACATCTAAGGATGTAAGAAGGATCCTTTACGAAGCTCGTCGGTAAGCAAAGAATGAATTCGGAAGAGAAAAGCATCCTGAAATGTTCCCTCTAACCCTCTCTAATTTATTGGTTATTTCCGGTAGAAATGATTGATTAAAATGTACCGTTTATACAGAAAATTAAGGATACTGATCATTTTTAACATCCGTCGCCAAAGGACTCGGTATCTCCAACAAATCCTTGAAGAGTGCTAACTGATTGGCACTTTTCGTGTGAAAGATTATTTAAATTCAATTTCTCGACATCAATGTATCATATTGAAGTGTTAATATCTACAGAGTCCTTTTAAGGATTACAATTCTGTTCAGACACATTTTAAATCAATATGTTGTCCTTCATTTGAAACCTCTACAATCAAAATTTTTACACCCGTCGATCAGTTCTGCTGAAAAATCCGGGTGAAAGTCGGAAATTTTTTAGTTTTAACGGTAAAAGTCCTTTAGCGTTACTTGAATTTCTTATCCTTTAAACGGGACCTAACTGGAAGAAACACGTATTATTTGCCAAAAACAGGAGCCTTCTATCTATCTCCGTTTAAAAGTTATGCGTGAACATACAAAAAAAAGCAAAAAAACAAAAACAAATATACGCAATGAATTGATAACCTTCTTTCTTTTGGAAGTCGGTTAAAAATTAAAGATCTTCACTACAACGATATTCTGGAGTTCCTCAGAAAACGATCGGATTGCAAGGAGTGCGTTGCTGGAAAAATGGCCGTTTTTCATACTTTCTCCAATTTCAATATATGGGGTGTCAAACGAAAGCTAGTGATGATTAGAATTCAATAAAAGTGCATTCAGGCAGCTTCGCGATACCTGCAATTGCAGTTTTTTGCGTGGTTGGGATACTTTTGATTCCGAAACCATACAGCTGTAAAATCATCGGAAACGAGAGTCGGAAGTGCCTGAATATCAAAATCGCGCTGTTATTGTACTCAGGAACATAAAAAAATCCCCGTTGGCAGCACCAGCCGGAGAGGTAAATTTCTCGTATGTATCGTAAGTTTTCTAAAAAGAGATTGGCTTATCTACTACTGGACTTCTTATTGCAATTTTTGTAGCATTACATAGGTATTTATTAACAGAAAGGATCTGCCGCCGTTCGTATTTGGAGACCCTTCATAGAGGCGCAAACATTTTACTAATTAAATTGAGTTGCACACGTATGGATCACATATTGAAAATCGGCGGGTAATAAATTGTTATAAACATATTTATATTCGTTTCGCCCTTCTCACATTTGCTGTTTATACATTTGACGTTGGTTGTCAAACAAGGGTGATAACTTTTTCGCTTAAATAGCTCAAATAGTTAATTTCAAAAGATTTCCTTAAAAGTTTAATCAGCACTTGCACTGCCATTAACATATACATTTTCGATTCTTTTCTGAACCATCAGGGGCCGTTATTTTGAATTTTTATTGAAAACGGCTGCTAAAAATATTAAGCTGTCAATTTTCGAATTTTTTGTTTGTCATCCGATTTGCATAAGTAAATTCAATTAACTTGCCTAAATAACTTATAATTTCAAGTTTTATCGGAATCTGTTGAGAAACTTGACTGCTAGAGGGCTACAGAAATAAAAAAAATGTTTATGTCACCCCCTGTATGGGGAGACCCCCTTAAACACTTTGAAATATGTTCTTACACTGCAAATTTCAATAAGCACCACTTTTGACCTACGTAGAAAATTTCCTCATTTTAACGCATGTGGTTTGCGAGAAAACTTGTGACACACGAACAAACGGACGGACAGACAGACAAGTCGCCATTTTAGAATTTTTTAGGGTATTGTTAAAAATATTTTACATTATTTAAAAAATATTCTGATTTATAAAAACGTTCAAGATAAGTCATTTAAAACGTTTCCATGAAAAAAATTCATTATTTCAGTTGCTACTAAAATAGCGAATTGCACTTGTTCCTGACCTTTGGGGGCCGCCATTTTGAATGCATGCATTTGATTTTGGACAATTTTAAATCTCTGTGGGCTAGGACCTCATCAATCAATGTGCTAATTCTCGTTCAAATCGGAGTTTGACTCTAGACAGGGCAAAATATTTCAATTTTTAGTGAAAATGGCAGCTTAAAAATATTGGGTTTTAAATTTTCGACTTTTTAGGGTTTTGTACTAAAATACAAAACCCTATTGCAATCACGACCTGTGTCCGTCTGTCCGTCCGTCCGTCTGTATGTCACACCACTTTTTCTCCGAAACTATAGTAGCTACAGCCATGGAACTTTGTGAAATGGTCAGAAGTGGTGATTTCTTGAAAGTTCAAGGGTGGAAAAATTTTTCAAAGGGGTTTAAGGGGGGTCTCTCCATATAGGGAGGTGACCCCTCAAAAAAAAATTTTTACCATTGGTAGTTGACTAGGGTGTCATTGAAAAGGTCTCAATGACATCTTTTCAAAACAAGTCTTAAAATTGCCTTGTGAGTACCGAGGGGGGCAGGGGAAGGGGAAATGTACGAACTTTTCGCGTACCCCCCTCGAAAAATCTGAAAAAAATCATGAATGTAGGCCTTAATGAGTACAACAACAACAAATACATGAGAAGTCGAAATTCACTCAACTTTGTTAGTAATAGTATGATTTATCGATTTTATGTTTTCTTGAATAAAATCTAAACGGTACCTCTAAATTCAATAAAATTTAGTAAGCAAATGACTATTTATAGGATTGATCTTTTTTGAAAATTTCATAAAGATCGAATAGTACTTAACGAAGTTATAGTGATTTGAATTTTCCTGTTTTACTATGGAACAATATGCCCTGTATTACTACGGAAACATATGGCTATAGAGCCATATGCGCTTTTTACCGATTTAGACCCTACAGCTTTATTAGGATTCGCATGAAAATTCCAGAAATGATAGGTGTCATGAAGATGAGTACATACAATTGAAACAAGTCGGAGAGGCAGGAGAGGGCTCCTAGAAAAAGGGCTTTGTAACCATTCTAGGATTCGAAAAAATAGGCCATGAATCGATGATTGCAGTACAGAGGAGTGGCCCCTGAAAAAAAATTTCATAAAATGTAGCCGATATGAGTATCAACTGAGAGTTCTCTATGAGAGCTTTTCAAAACAGTTCTTAAGCTGACAGTTTTTGCTTGAGTGGGGGCACAGAGGGGAAAATACATGAAAAATGTGCTTCCTCCCTCGCGAATGGACACCCGTGATCTAAAAAATCTGAAAAAATTATCAAGGGAGATATTTATGGATAAAACTATATCAAATACCTCAGAAGTCAAAATTCTTTCAACTTTGTTAATAATAGTATGATCCTCGAACATGACGTCTTTCTTGATTTTAATCGTTGCTGGTTACTGCATTTTGTAAGTTGAGTACAAAACCCTTCTGACATGAGCAAAGGTCTGTCTACCCAATTTGTTTATTTTTCATTCAATTTTTATAATTTTCCGCATAATACAAAAACATAGTACAGAAATCCATAATCTCAAGTTTCATCAAAATCCGTTGGAAAATGTGACCGCTAGAGGCCCACAAAAACCTGAAACAAACGCATATTTAAACGGTCGCCATTTTGAAATTTGCACATGCGTGATCAGCAAAATATCAAAAACTGTAGACCTAAGTAATGCCTGTTTTGAAACCAAGTTTCATATATATCAGATTAAAATAGCGACTTTTAGAAGCCTTTGAAGTTTTGAGTTTCAACTGGCCGCCATTTTGTTTTTTGTGACTTGACCTCCAAATTACCGAATTTCATGGAAATCTGTTGAAAGCTTTGACCACTATTACAACAACAAAATTTTGCACGTTTTCCGACCTTTGGCGGCCGCCATTTTGTTTCTGCCGAACTGACTTTGAATTTTTTATTGTGAGATTCATCACATACATCAGTGAACCTTTGTACCGAATTTCTTCCTAATCAGAGCTATACTTTAGTCAGAACAGAAATCACGATTTTTCGTCTAAAATGGCCGCCATTTTGTTTTTGCCGAGCTGATATAGCTGGTTCACGAACTTAACCGAAATATTAACCTAATACACCTTTTCTGAAAATTTGCTGAAAATTAGAGCAAAATTGCAACCTCTAGCGTGGTCACAAATTTCGTTATATCCCATATATATATATATATATATATATATATATATATATATATATATATATATATATATATATATATATATATATATATATATATATATATATATATATGATGCTCTCCGCAATAGGTAAATTTCTCTCGAGAAATTTACCTACAAATTACAGATCTTCACTGCAACGATATTCTGGAGTTCCTCAGAAAACGATCGGATTGCAAGGAGTACGTTGCTGGAAAAATGGCCGTTTTTTATACTTTCTCCAATTTCAATTTATGGGGTGTCAAACGAAAGCTAGTGATGAGTAGGATTCAATAGAATTGCATTCAGG
>OZ017740.1:169761176-169776176 GCA_963969285.1 Odontomyia ornata | reverse complement strand
GTTATTTCCCATGGGAATTCTCTCACTCTTAAATATTTTTTTATGTGTGTGTGTGTGTATGTTTTTTGTTCATTGCTACGATAATTTGTCAAGTCAAAAAGGCATAAACAGAACGTATAAACGTTTTGTATTAAAAAAAAAATGTATGCATAGATGATAATGCTTGATAATATTGTACGAGTATAACGAAGTAAATTTAGTAAAAATACTTTAATACATATGTGTGTCATGCTTTTATCGAAAAATTATTTTGTTAATTAATTTGAATAAGTCTGAATACAGAATAATAAAGTTCTGATGAAACGTAAATATTTTTTTTTTATTTTGTATCAATTTTATATTTGCTTGCAAAAATATAAAATATTTGCAGTATCACATTCAAAAGCGACGTTTCAACAGGAATTTCATACTTTCATTGATATACGAGTATAGCATGCATTAGAAATTTAAAAATATATTTTTATGCGTTTCTAACATGTTCATTACAGTTCATATCTTAGGATATGTGTTTGAAGTGGCGTTGCGGCAAGTCATAAATTTATTTGTACAGTGCAGGAAATACATACCCATTAATCCCATTCAGTTTTTTTTTTTAAGTATTTTATAAACGAAGTCTGGAAATTTTTTGTTCATTGACAAATTTTCGTAACTTAACTTCTAAATGCATATTTTAATAATATGCGTCAAATGAAAATAAGAAAATTTGGAGAAAAGGTGATAAAATGTTGGAATATGGAATCACCGGATTCATTCCAATATTATGTATTCCACTTAACTGCATAATGCAACTGAAATAGTTTTTCAGATATAAAATTTTACAATTCAGAAGGTAAAATATCGATTAGTCCAAAAATCTAGACTTCAACGAAATTTAAGATTTCAACCATATCTTTAAAACACAATAAAATTCTTTTTGTTTTTGATATCAAATCTAATTATTTAACGTTATTGTGTTCCTACCTCATTTTTAAGTCACTAATATTTATCTAATATCAGCTAATTAAAGCTACCGAAATATTGCTAAATCTAATCTTAGGAATAAGCTCGGCCTGTACCTTGGGGGATATAAGATGCGATGCGTCAAGCAATTTGCACCATATTCGCATGCTCGTGGACTGTTTAAATAGTTTCAGCACTAATCATTCAGGTTTTCAAACAGGATCGAATGTATTTTGCGTAACAATGGAAATGTTGAGTTAGCACTATTCACATCGGTTTTCATATCGTCTTTAATCACGCAATGGGCTGCAAAATCGTCGGTTTTCAATGAAAAGATCATTGCACCGCCATAACCGTTGTCTTTGATAAATTGTGTCTTACATTCTAAACTTCGTTCGTCTTCATAGGAAATCCACTCAAGTCCAGAGTAAACATAAGGCGAACAAGTTTCTACATCGTATACCGTTTGTACGTAAATATTTTTTTGTTTGAACCAGCAAATTTCTGAATAAGAAGCAAAACCTTGAGTTCCAACACGTGCTACATCACTATTTTGACTATGTCTACTCTAACCTGGAATTAAGTCGCCTGCCTCTTTCACTCTGCTGTATCCGTCATTTGAAACTGATGACCGCGTATTCATAGGCCTTGCGGTAGATTGGACATCTGTTCCTCCAAGCCGCTCGCCAAGTCCCCCATTTACTACCTCCTCCTGTAGATAAATTTATTTTGCGTTATATATTCACGCCACGCTAATTTTCTTCGGACTTACCGCTAATCCGCTACCCTTGCGAGCCTTCTCACTCAACGGACAGTTAACCGCGCACACCTTCGCAACCAACAGTATCAACTTTACTCCCACTTGAAGGCAAACTTTTTCCTCTTCAATGCCACTTTCTATTGAACTAGCCTCAGAATCGTATTCGTCTTTCATAAGGTCTGATTCATGCATTATTAGAACATCGCATTCGTTTGCGCTTTTCTCTTCTATACAGATAGGCAGCTAACTGAAGTTGCGCTTTCTCTGCCAAATCCCTTTGTAGTTGACGATTTTCCACAGTATCCTTAAGAACGAAATCCGAATCAACTCGTCGATCCCAAGATGAATTCCAGCCTTGAAAATGAATTTTATATTGAATTAGTTTCTTGCCTCGTTTGTCTTTTGTTTCCACGACCCCAAGAACCTTAGAATCGTACAATACTTTTGCCTTTGTTGGATCCGGTTCATAGCACAACACCCGCTCTCCTTCAGTAAACTTATACCGTACGCCACGAGTTGATACCATCCGGCTATTTCGATCCTCGTCTGACATTTGGATGGCAACTGTGGGAGGCATTGCCAGATAGATATGCTTCGAAATGTATCAGTGTTTTACTTCAGCGGATCACATTGACAGAAAATATTTCTCCACAAATATAAATATTTGAAGAAAAATATTTTCGGCGTAATGATGGCTGCACGAAAGATAAAGTCTGCTTGCATTTCGAAGTCATACATATCTGGCCGGGTGCCAGGGTTCGGGATAGGAACTACTCCGATTCCCGGGCGTAGGCGTTACATTACAATATATATGTATCGACATATCTATTTATAAATGAAAACATAAAGTTTGATCCGGAATTAATCTCAAGAAATTTATTTTAAAAGATCCTTCTTAACCGTATCACTCGTTCAGTTATATTTGAAACCACTCGCCTTCGTTTTCATTTAACTATGGCACCTAATTTACATGAAATTATACCCTATAGTTCAATGAAAAATCGGCTATGCATTTTCATCTGCATATGTAAAGTTATGATCAGTTATAGAAGGAAAAGTATCTCTTTTTAGGTTGCAATTCGCGCCGGTCTTTAGTATGGAAATTACAAATTTTAGATTTATTGGCATATGTTATAATGTATAATATTAACTGGAAAGTAGCGAATCAACTCTATAATTTGAAATCACTCAGTCCTTATTATTTCTTCGGGGAGTTTTATAAAGCCTATATGTAATGTTTACATCTAAGGATGTAAGAAGGATCCTTTACTAAGCTCATCGGTAAGCAAATGATGACTTCGGAAGAGAAAAGCATCCTGAAATGTTCCCTCTAACTATTTTACACATTTAGAAGTAATTTATTGGTTATTTCCGGTAGAAATGATTGAATAAAATGTACCGTTTATGCAGAAAATTAAGGATACTGATAATTTTTATTATTCGCCTCCAAAGGACTCGGTATTTCCATCAAATCCTTGAACAGTGGCAACTAATTGGCACTTTTCGTGCGAAAAATTATTTAAACTCAATTTCTCGACACCAATGTATCATATTGAACTGTTAGTATCTGCAGAGTCCTTGGAAGGATTACAATTCTGTTCCGATACATTTTAGATCAATGTGTTATCCTTCATTTGAAACCACTACAATCAAAATCCTTACACCCGTCGATCAGTTATGCTGAAAAATCCGGGTGAAAGCCGGAAATTTTTTAGTTTTAAGGATAAAAGTCCTTTACCGTTACTTGAAATTCTTATCCTTTAAACGGGACCTAACTGGAAGAAAGACGTATCATTTGCCAAAAACAGGACTCTTCTATCTATCTCCGTTTAAAAGTTATGCGTGAACATACAAAAAAAAAAGCAAAAAAAAAAAATATACGCAATGAATTGATAACCTTCTTTCTTTTGGAAGTCGGTTAAAAATCATACCATATAGTTCAATGAAAACTCCGCTATGCATTTTCATCTTCATCCGTACAGTTATGATAAATTATAGCAGGAAACGTAACTCTTTTTAGGTTGCGATTCTCGCCGGTTTTTAGTATGGAAATTACTAATTTTAGATTTCTGGGCATATCTTGTAATGTACATATTATGTTAACTGGAAAGTAACGAGTCAACTCTATAATTTTCAATCACTCAATCCTTATTATTTCTTCAGGGTATTTTATAATCCTATATGTAACGTCTACGTCTAAGGATGTAAAAAGGATCCTATACCAAGCTCATTGGTAAGCAAAGAATGAATGCGGAAGAGAAAAGCATCCTGAAATGTTCCCTTTAACTATTGTTGAATTGTATTTATGCCGCATTTAGAAGTAATTTATTGGTTATTTCCGGTAGAAATGATGGACTAAAATGTACCGTTTATGCAGAAAATACTGGTCATTTTTATCATCCGTCACCAAAGGGTTCGGTATCTCCAACAAACCCGTGCAGAGTGGCAACTAATTGGCACTTTTCGTATGAAATATCATTTAAATTCAATTTCTCGACATCAATGTATCATACTTAACTGTTAATATCTACAGAGTCCTTTGAAGGATTTCAATTCTGTTCCAATGCATTTTGGAACAATATGTTGTCCTTCATTTGAAACTTGTATAATCAAAATCCTTGCACGCGTCGATCAGTTATGCTGAAAAATCGGGGTGAAAGTAGGAATTTTTTAAATTTTAATGGTAAAAGTCCTTTACCGTTACCTGAATTTCTTATCCTTTAAACGGAACTTAACAGGAACAAATACGTACCATTTGCCAAAAAAAGGACTCTCCTATCTATCTTCGTTTAAATGTTATGCTCACGCATAAGCAAAAAGAATATATGTGATGAATTGATAACCTTCTTTCCTTTGGAAGTCGGTTGAAAATGTACCGTATATGCAGAAAATTAAGGATACTGATCATTTTTATCATCCATCACCAAAGGACTCGGCATCTCCATCAAATCCTTGAAGAGTGCCAACTAATTGGCACTTTTCGTGCGAAATATCATTTAAATTCAATTTCTCGACATCAATGTATCATATTGAACTTTTAATATCTACAGAGTTCTTGACAGGATGACAATTCTGTACCGATACATTTTAGATCAACATGTTTTCCTTCATTTGCAACCTCTACAATCGAAATCCTTGCATCCTTCGATCAGTTATGCTGAAAAATCGGGGTGAAAGTCGGAAATTTTTTAGTTTTAACGGTAAAAGCCCTTTACCGTTGCTTGAATTTTATATCCTTTAAACGGGACCTAACTGGAAGAAAAACGTATCATTTACCAAAAACAGGACTCTTCTATCTATCTCCGTTTAAAAGTTATGCGTGAACATACAAAAAAAAAAAGCAAAAAAAAAAATATACGCAATGAATTGATAACATTCTTTCTTTTGGAAGTCGGTTAATAAAGATCAATGGGAAAGAAATACAATTTAACATAGATTCGGATGCTGAAGTAAATATTATTCCTTGTTCAGTACTTTAAATTATAGAAAAAGAGACATCTATTGTTGAACCTGTTAAGTTGAAATTGGGGGCATATGGTGGTTACAATTTAGACGTTTTAGCCGCAGTAAAATTTGAGATAAAACATAAGTCAGTGGTGAGTGTAGAACAATTTCTTATTGCTAATGTGGATTCGTCTCCAATTTCAGGATTAAAAGCGTGATTTAAGCTTAAATTAATCAAGCGCATAGATAATCTTAGCTGGAACTCTAATTCAAAAGAGGAGTTTATTCGTAAAAATGGTTCATTATTCGAGGGATTGAGTACTTTTACAGACAAATGTAAGATTTATTTAACAAAAGACTATTCAATATCTTCGTGCACAGATATTGAATAGTCTACACGAAGGGCATCTTGGGATAGCTAAAACAGACGAGCTAGCAAAATTAACTGTGTATGGGCCAGGTATAAATAGGCAAATTGAAAATTTTATAAGTAGCTGTCGGACATGTGAGAAATATTAAAAATCAAATTGTAAGTCTCCATTTATTCCACATGAAATTCCAAATCTGCCATTTAGTAAAGTGGTGATATACTTGACTTCTGAGGGAAGCCCTTTTCAGTTTTGATAGATTACTTCTCGAAGTATTTGCTCAACTCGGAGTCCCTCATATTAATGTATCGGATAATATGCTATTTAGTTCATATCAATTTAAACAATTTGCACTAGAGTGGAATATTGGCTTAATCACCTCTAGTCCAAACTACCCTCGTAATAATAGTTTCGCGGAGAAAGGTGTAGTGATAGCGAAAAGCTTACTTCGAAAATGTGGGGAAGAAGGAAAAGATTTAGAGAGTGGATTGTTAGCATATAGAAATGCTCCAATTTCAAGCTTATCATCACCGGCGCAACTATATATGAACCGAGTACTTCACCCCTAATATTCTGTTATAAAGTAATAATTGAAACCAAAAGTTATTGAAGAACTTATGAAAAATTGAAAGTAAATCAAGACTGATATAAAACATACTACGATAGGACTGTAATGGAAATGAGAAAGAAGAAGTTTCAAATGGGAGATAATGTCGTTCACCAAAGAAAAGATCATTTACTATTCAGAATGAAAATAATCAATTATTGAGACGAAATAGCATAAACTTAAGAAAATAAGAGTACACTCCGAATTTTAAAATGACAGCCTCACAATTTATGGATATTAATGAGCCAATGCTTAATAATTCGGAATCTTGCATTCCACGGATAAGAAATGAAACAGAGCAAAGTAAACCAATAATGAATGAAAATCAAGAAAACAATTTTAATATATGTAAAGAATTTCATACACGATCAGGCAGGTTAGTAAAATCCATAAAAAGATACTAAAGCGCGAATTGAATTAAAACATGGTTTATTTAGGAGTTTAAATTACAGATGGTAAATTAATAACAATGTACAATAGGGAATGATGATGATGAAGAATTTGTAAGGCCCGCAAATAGTAGTCTGTTTCTAATATGTTGAATCATTTTGATTGTTGAATTTAAAAACTGTAAGGAAAACAAAAATAATAATATAACAGGTTGAGTAAGCAGGAGAGTGCTCCAACCAGAAAGTATTTGTAAACATCCTAGGGTTAGAAGCAAGTTTTCTAACGGCGTGAATCGATAACTTGAATTATTCATCCAATACTTAGATATGAAATCGTTCAAATTTATACAAAAGATGCACAGTTTCTTTCATAAGGACAGTGCAGCCGCCATTTTAATCTAGCTTAAATTATTTTTCTGAATGCTCGGCTGATTGAACATGTTCAAGTTAAACACTATTCCTTAAATTTTCATGAATATTGAAAGAAAATAAAAGTGCCTACGTCAATTTTAAATATATATATAGGGTTTTCCAATAAGAGGTGTTATTTTGAATAGATCTTCTGATTTAACACCTTGCGACTTCTTCCTTTGGGGCCACGTGATAGAGAAGGCCTATGCCAATAGCCCAGCGTCGATTCAACACCTCAAAGATGAAATTCGTGAGGCTATCGAGGACAAAGGGCAGCCACTTTGCGATTTGGTTATGGAAAATTTCATGAAGAGGATATGGTCCTGTAAGCGTGTCGTAGACGTTATTTGCCCAATGTTAGTTACTGCTATTAACGGCATATCTTCTTCTTCATAATGAAATAAATATCCGATCATTTGTATTAAAAATGGCATTTTTCTTTTAATATCAATTTAACACCTCTTATTTGAAAACCCTATATCAACCATAAGCACGTGTTATTGTTGGTGTAATTCCATATAATTGAAATGGCTATAACTCACTTGATTATGATTCGATCTCAATTAAATTTTGTGAAAATATATATCTTATGTCAGTCTATATAATTGCAAAATTTCAAGAAGTTTAAAGCTACCGTTTTGATTTTATGGGCAAAAATGTAAAATCTACAAATCATACTATTATTAACAAAGTAGAGTGAATTTCGATTTTTAAGGTATTTGTTGCCCTTGTACTCATAAAGTTCCACGTTCGTGACAATTTTCAGATTTTTCGGCTGAAAGGTGTCCAATCGCGAGGGGGGACACAAATTTTGGGTACATTCTGCCTTCCCGTGGACCCCCTAATTCATAAAATGATTTTTTTATTTCAGATTCTAAAAGTTCTAATCAATACCCCATTCGACTACCTTTGATTAAAAAAAATTTTTAAGGGCCAATTCGTTATTAGGGGGGACCCCCCTTAAATTTTTTTAAAATTTTTGTTAAGGCCTTAACTTTTGAGAGACCATCACTTCTGACCTTTTCACAAAGTTTGAGCATTCTAGCTTCTATAGTTTCTGAGAAATCAGCTGTGACGTACGGACAGACGTACAGACGGACGGACGGACAGATGGACGGACAGATGGACAGACAGGTCGCAAAACTAGTAGGTCTTTGTAAAAAAAATTTTTACAAAGACCTAAAGAGGGGAGATGTTATTTATTGAAATGAATTATATTATAGTTAGTCCTAAACATCTTGTACAATTAAGTTTAGTACATAAGAATATATGATATTTAGAGGTTAAGCTGAAATGTCAAAGAGTTAGTGCTGGGTAATAAATAGCATGAGCCAGTCATGAAGCAGTCCGCCTCAATCGTAGAAAGTTGATATATCCTTGAATTCAATGAAATCTAATACACCTAGTCCTAAAAAAGATATTTCTTCTCTGTATATTTTAACAAAATCGAATCATATTGCGGACATTATAGCAATTTCAATGATATTCGGTTACTACGCTTTGCATCAAACCAGATACTACAATTATGATCAGATCTTTACAAAACTTTCAGATTAAATGGAGAACAGAAATATTTTTGAGGCATGATTCACTCAATGATATTGGAATTATTGCAACAAAATGGTTGCCGGTTGGAATAGCGTAATAATGGTTTCTTCTTAAAGTAAGTTAGTTTTTCTTTCGATTTATACTCGTACATCATAGCTGTTGGAATATTTTTGACTTCTGCACGACCGCCCTTTACAGTTATTTGCTTGCAGATAAAAGAGTATGTCATTACCTTGATCGAATATATTGACACTCGTGAAGGTGCTGTTGTCTATACGATGCTTTGGATGTTTGTCCTTCTACCCAGCTGCGGTATTTTCTGATTTTAAACCAGTGATTACGAGCATAATAACTGAATGGGCTTAAAGTCCGTGTAAATAGTAATTGTACTCAAGAGTGGCCACAGCAGCCGTTGTTGATAATTACTTTTATTTAGTACAAAACAGATAGAAACACAAATAAAAACAACGCGTTCACTTTGTTGGCGTACGAAGGAATACATTTATTATCATTTACACATGAACTTAAATACAAAATATTTGATGCCTACGAATGCTTGCAATAATCGAAGTCAATGTACATTAAAGAAAATTGCATTCTATACAATAATGCATTTCGTATGCCAATAATTGAAGTCAATAAAATGAATGAAAATGCATACTATGCAAAAAAACTTTTTTATGCTGTAGTTAATGTCCATCCAAAGTGCAAACATTATTTGCTTAGAAGTTCAGGTAGGCGAATTCGCGGCTTAAAGTGGGTCAATTATATTGATAGGAGGAATGACCGGGTGAATAGACATTGACTACTGTTGCGAACTCTGTTCAATTGTTAAACAGTCCGTCTGAAGATTCACTAGAACTAAATCTCCTTGACCCGTTGTTGACCAGGAGAACCAAGGACCGCAGGCTTACTTAGCAAGCATTACACGACGTGGCTGTCCGAATATCATGGACCGCGTACAAATATATACATATATATACATATATATATATATATATATATATATATATATATATATATATATATATATATATATATATATATATTATATATATATATATATATATATATATATATATATATATATATATATATATATATATATATGTAGGGTGCGTACGGTATTTGAGGACATGCATAAATGTTACTATAACTTCGCGAATTTTTTTTTTCCTTTTCAGATAAGAAATGGCAGACTACAATATCACTCGAGAAATGAAGAGACATGCTGTCATCATCGCTATGTGTGCGAACCATACGGATTTAGAGATTTCTAATTTTCTTAATTGCGCCCGTTCATTCGTGCATAAGGTCCGCCGTGAATTGGAAGCATCAGGAGGTGATACAGAATCGGTTGCAAAACACAAAAAGCATGAACAATATTCTGTTACTATCCGATCTGCAGAAATTTTAGAGCAAGTGCAAGCGATCATAAACGAGGACCCTTCAAAATTAATGGGGGTCCTTGCGAGTGACTTTCATGTTTCTGAGCGCCTAATTCGTAGAGTTGTCCACGAAGACCTTCGGTATAAGTCTTACGTGATGTGCAGAGGACAGTTCATGTCGGAACGAACACGGGATCAGACACTTCTCTGATCAAAACGTCTTGTAAACAAAATCAAACACCCTGAAGCGCTCAAAATGTTATGGTTTTTTCCGACGAAAAAATTTTTGACCAAATTCAAAAGACCAATCGCAGAAATGACGGAAGGCTATGTTCAGATCCTACGGAGGTTGCTTTTGTTATGCACACAAAATTTCCAGCCACTGTTATGGTTTTAGGTGTTGGCAGCAACGAAGGAAACGAAGGACATGTTATGCCACCACACTTTTTTACTCAAGGACTTCGAGTGAACTCTGCTGCATGCATCGAGGTTTTGGGGACGGTATTGAAACCCTGGATAGAAAATGTAAGCGGAGGCAGACCATACATTTTTCAACAAGACTCTGCTCCTTCACATAAAGCGATAGCGACACAAGATTGGCTGGCCAAACATTTTCATGACCACATAACACCGAACCTATGGCCACCTAGCTCCCCAGACCTTAATCCTCTAGATTATTACGCATGGGTTGTAGTTGAGCGTGAGACCAATAAGCGTCCTCATAATACCACTTCTTCGCTGAAGACTGCTATTAATGCCGTTATGATCAATATGAACAAGGAGCATTTGATTCGGGCATGTAGTCATTTCCGGACCCAGATTGAAGAGTAACCTCTTCCTCTGCTGCTAATTGCGATTTTATTGAATAATTTTATAGCCATATATTAATTTGAGTTCCTGAAATTTCATTAAATTTTGTTAAAAATACAAGCTTATTAATTTTACTCTCAAGTTGTCCTCAAATTCCGTACGCACCCTATATATTGGATAGTCTAAAAAGTCTTGAGCCGTTTTTGTCATTACACGAGCAATACTAATCAGATTGAGTCAAACTGAAAGGTTACATTCCAGTCTACAATTTTTACATGGACAGTTTTTTATTTCGTCATTCGTGTCAAAAGTTGTATTCATTTAAAAATGAGTGAAATTTCTGAAAAAATTTGTTATATTTTACAATATAAATACGATCAAGGTGAGATACTTTATCAAAAGCCACGGCCAAGAGATGGTTCGCTCACTTTCGTTCTGGAAATTTTGATGTCAAAAATGCATCTCGTTCAGGTCAACCAATTACCAAACGGTTTTGAACCATTTGCGTAAGGCTGGATACACAAAGAAGCTCGACGTGTGGGTACCACATGAATTAACACAAAAAATTTGATCGACCGAATTTCCATTTGTGAAATACTAATAAAATGCAACGAAATCGAGCCATTTTTGAAGCAAATCATTACGAGCGATGAAAAATGGGTAAGATACGAGAACGGCGTTCGAAAAAGATCATGGTCAAAAAAGGTGAATCATCACAAACGACCTCAAAGCCAGGATTGACACCAAATTAGGTTATGATGTGTGTATGGTGGGATTGGAAGGGAATAGTCATGAAGTGCTGACCTGGCCAAACACTCAATTTGGCGCCGTATAGTCAGAAATTAACTAGGTTGCAACAAGTTATTCAAAAAACCGGCCAGAATGGATCAAAAGAAAGGGCGTTGTCTTTCATCATGACAATGAAAGACCACACACATTTTTGATGACCCGACAAAAATTGACAGAACTTGGCTGGGAAGTTTTGATGCATCCACCGTATAGGCCAGATTTTGCACCATCAGACTACCATTTGTTTTGGTCTCTGCAAAACTTCCTTAATGAAAAGAAATTCACTTTTAAAAGGGGCTGTGAAAATCACTTGGCAAAGTTTTCCGCCGATAAACCACAGAAGTTCTATACAGATATAATAATGGCTCTACCCAAAAAATGACCAAGGGTCGTAGATAATAATGAACAATATGTACTTAAATAAAATCCATATTAAATATCAATATTCAACCGAAAAATGATAAAAAAGGCTCAGTACTTTTTAGACTTACCAGTATACATATATGCAATTGAATGTTGAAGAAGTTGATGATGTAGTATAAATTCTGCGGGACGATATGAAGGATTTGATTTCGAACTTTTGATTGCCGTCAATTTCAGTTTGTTTGGACCTTTGTCCGTATTGGATTCTAAAAGATCCTTGTCCATTCGGTTTTTCCTACGGAAATTTTTGTAAGTGTCGGTAGAGTTTTAAAGTATATTTTCACCGTGGACAATACCCCAGTTTCTTCGGAAATATGATATTCAAGTCCTTGGAAGTACAATTTAGTCACTCCTATGATCTTCAAAGCTCCTAGACAAGTAAAAGATCCAAAATATATCAGCATTTCTCGTAATCAACACACGTGAACTAGCAAAATAATGAATTCAACTTGCATTCTGTTACGGATAAAACAGAAGGGCACCAGTATTACCTCATCCCGAACACTATCGTAGCATTCGCGTGACTCGGTATATTCAGAAAGCTAAGCCGCACTCGACTAGGGTTTATTTGTCACTCCAAATTGTATCCAGAATAGTGGTTTAAGTACGATTATTTGTAGTTTTAAGCAAACATAATTGCCATCGAATGAAGGGCAGAATCAACGCATGTTTGAAATTGGAACGTTTCCCAGAAATATTTCGGAAAAATCAAAACCTAACAGTGATATTAGTCGCCCAGTGCATGACTCATTTCGACATACAGGACACGGAAGCCCGTTTGGTCCTCCATGGGGTAGTCCCACATTCATTGACCCTGCTTATTTGGATGCAAATATTGAATTGAAAGGAAATACATTGGACAATAAGGCTCTAGATAGACGAAGAAAAGGCTCTTCGTATCAAGTGAAGGAAAAGAAAAGTAATGCTGTGAAACAATTCGCGTATAATAAGCTTGCAAATGAAGGAGCCGAAAATATTCGTGCTAAACCGATGAGACCACCGCAGCCGAAAATTAATAACTCCGATAACAACCAGGAAGCAGTGCTCATTGAATTGTCCCCCGATAGCAACGAACCTATTAGACAGGCATTAAGCCAACGTGATATAGCTCGTTCGTTGAGATCGAATAATGGTATTTGTATCCTTGACGAGCCAATTGATATCCCTACTGAAGAAGATAGCGATTTGGGAATGGGTATCGTAGGCACAATAACCGAACCTAAACCAGGTCCGCCGGCATATCAAATGCCACCCACCTATTCGGACACGATCGAATTTAGCATTTTATCAGCTTCTTCCAGCCCTCTACACAGCATAAATCGATCAATGGACCGTAATGACCCATTCGACACTTCGACGATAACCAACTTTGCAAACGGAGCTTCCCAACCTGCCAGTCTTTAAAGTAACATAAATCTAACATCCGAGCATTCCCAACAGCAAAATTTATCATCAATTAGTAATGGTTTATACAAAAGTGAAAACATGAACGTTGACTCGCCTACATCTACAAGCAAAGGTGTGATATCCAAGCAAAAGTTCAATGCCAACTACGAAGCTCGGCCTACTGCAGGAAGTGCAAGGAAGTGTTTGAATTATGAACCGACTGAATCTATTTCGTTATCAAACGCATACTCATCATATGAAAATCAATCGTAAATATCCAGTGATGTATTGGGAACGAATTCAGTAGTTGCTCCGACTGTTGATGCGTCGATTTTATCAGATATAACAAACGTTGGAATTGACACAGCAAATGATTCAATGACAGTGAACCTTAGTTCGTTATCGATAAATGAGGCAAATAGTCCAGATAAAAAAATTGGATGAATCATTTATTGCTGAGCTGAAAAAAAATAAATATGCAAACCTGAAGACTATTCCCCGGGAGAATGGCAGCAAACCGAGAAACCTTCGTGACGCACGGAAAAAACACTAATTTGGGGCGGATTTCGGAAGGAATTGTAAAACACAACCGCGGCACGATTTCCCGAAATAAACGTTCGAAATGGAAGTTCCTCCTCAATACAAAAGTAAACAAACACCACTGGCAGGTCAAACTGTCAGTGAATTATGTTCAGCTCATTCAGCCGCACTTGGAGTGATCACCACCAGAGCGGAGCGGAAACCAAGTGGCGGCAGAAAGAAATTACCACGCTGAAGAGGTGGATGACCGGAGACAATGACATTCGGTCGAAGAGCGGAACATTGGCCGTTAGGAGGAGGCTATAAAAGCGCGCGAAGAATGACGCGCCTCCTCTTTTTCTTTCTTATCGTGTGTGGCAAAACAGATGTTTAGGAGAAGCAGCAAGTGCGGAGGAAATTCGAAGTGCGGAGAAAATTCTAAGTGCGAAGCAACGAGAAGTGACAAGCAAAGCTCAGTCGATGAAGGAATAATAATAAAGTGCACAACGGATGCAACCATCGATGGGGCCCCTTGTAGGTAGCCAGTAGCAGTAAGTTATTTTTAGTGTGAATCAGATGTTTGCTTCTATAGAATTCGAGAGTTTTATTATATGTTTTTGAAACTTCATTGATATTTCATTGATTAAATTTACGCTTTGAGAAGAACAGTGGGAAGACAGGTAAAGACTTCTTTCAGATTACAGATTGTGACGGGTGCGGCTTGAGTGGCAAGTCGATGTAAAAGTTCAATAAAACCAAGTGAATTTGGTGATATATAGTATCAAAGTGTTCGGGGTTGGTGTAGTGGTCCCGCGGCAAGCCGCATTCTCGCTTGGCGGCTTATTGGGGCCTTGAGGGACAAGCGAGTGGCGTCCCACACCCGTCTCCGGACGAGCTAAACCGGGTCCGTAAGCCCCGCCGGAGCACCTCAATTTCCCTGAGGGCCATAGTGGTTCCCGTGGAATAAAAAGTGGGTGTAACAATTCTTTACTAACCAAACACTTCTTATTGACAAAACAACTCCTTTGTTTATGACGACGAAAAAGTTACAAATCTATTGGTGCTCTTTTACATAACAAATCAAAATTATTTTTGAAATCAAGGTTGAATCTGGATTTAGTTTCTAAATATATGTTGAATAAAATCGTAAAGTTCAGCAATCCAAAAATACGTTTCAGTTTGAAATCTGCAAAAGAACAAAATAATAAGTTGAAAAATG
>OZ017740.1:169608676-169758676 GCA_963969285.1 Odontomyia ornata | reverse complement strand
GTCTATTAGGCTATAAAGCCAGATTAATATTAGGCAGCAATGCCGGTTTAAAATAATACGCAAGGCGAGTGGCCAGTTTAAGGTATTTCAAACGACTGTGTCTTCTATATTTTCCCTTAGCCTATTTATACAAAATTCTTACAGGCTAAAATCTATAGTCTAAATAGAAAACTATAATGAAAAAATCCTTATGCTAAAAATGCATTGGTAAGGAAAACGTGCTTCGCATAAAACCGTACAATACATACATTCCTTAAAATCTATTAGAAAAAACTTCACTTACGTAAATCTATTTAGAAAAAATCTACTCATCGGAAATGCACTAATCAGTGGTGAGCATTCTAAACTATACATAAAAAATGTGCATTACAACTTATTCATAAAAAACCTATCTATACGTTTCCTTATGTGCATTCTATCTTATTCATAAAAAATAAACCTATTCATATCCATTGGATTCTCCATACGGGAATCCAAATGCATAAAGCGAAAATCTTTCTGTAAAATGACCCTTCTATAAACAATGCATTGTCTTTGAGTGCGAAGACAATGCATCCGCATAGTCAAAGTCAAGTTCAATGCAATTGTAATCTAACACCCTTTAGATACCAACAATGAACTTGTCTTTGAGCGTGAAGACAATTGCATCGGCATGGCCAAACGAAATTAGAGAACAGATGTTTTGTTTTTGTTTACAATAATGTTCTGGCGCACGTCGTACGTGTAATGAGATCTTTTAATAAATAGGAATTGAGCAAGAGGTTATTTACATATTCGAATAGGATTTTAATATTTGAATTGGAATTCGAATTGGAATTTTGATAAGAATTTAATTTGGACTTTAAAATGTGAACTCGTTGCAATTGTGATTTAGAGTTTAAAATTTGAACTGAAAGATTTTCGATGTATATTACAATATATATTGTTACATGTACAAATAATTTTGCGAGCTACTGTCGCAATTGTTTTCACAACAATGAAGAACACGAATTCACTCGAAGACACGAGAACCCAACAAGCATGATCAACATCTGCAAGTGACGTCACTCCATTCATTAAATTTTCTCGAATCTACCAGCTACCTCTCGGTAGAACATTCGCCAATAAACGAGAAATGGGTGAATAGGTAGAGACCCTATATAAAGGCGAGCTGAATGAATGGGGGCATCATCATTCATTCGACCGCGATAAGAACTGCGATTGTGCGTGTTTCGTAATAGTGAAGTGATTTAGAAGACAATTGCGATAAGAAATTTATGGACAAGTGTTAGATAATTTTCATAGTGAAAATTAAAATTAGTGAAAGTGTTAAATTGTTTATTGTGCATTTTCGTAATTAAATAAATTCTTTTAACTTAAATTAAAAGACATTGCGTTTTCACTTTCCCGGAACATTAAAATTATTGGCCGCGAACCAATAACACGCGATAGTGGTGTCAGAAGTGGGATTGAAATTTTGAAGTGAAAACGTTTAAACAATTTTAAAGTGCACAATTGTGAAAAGTAACTTAAAAAAAAAATAGCCGAAACAATAAAAATGCCAGGAAATTTACATCTTAAAATTAATCAATTGAGCATATCGGAGCTCAAAGAGGAGTTGGAACAACGAAATCTGGCTACGCAAGGTACAAAGGCCATACTGATTGCACGCTTGCGTGATGCGATCGAGTCAGAAGGCGTGAATCTGGATTTGAGTGAGCTCTCAGATGCAGAAAAAGGCGCAGAAGGTGGTGAAGCCGGAACACCAAAACCAAAGGAACCAGAAAATGCGCTGATGCAGATGTTGATGCTGATGCAGCAAGAGCAGCGACAACAGTCATCCAATTTAACAGCGAAGTTAAATGAACAATCAGCGCAGCTAAATGAACAGACATCCAGTTTAGCTGCGAAGTTAAACGAACAATCAACGAAGCTAAGCGAACAATCAGCGCAGCTAAATGAACAGACATCCAGTTTAGCTGCGAAGCTAAACGAACAATCAGCGAAGCTGGAGCAACAAGCGATCGAAATCAAGGCAGACATCGCACAGAAGCTGGAGAAACAGTCAACCGAAATAAAAGCGGAGCTCGGTCATCTGAACAAACAAATTAAAGGCGTCGAGGAAAAGGTTGACCAGGTCGAGGAAAAGGTTTACCAGGTCGAGGAGAGAATTAACCATGAGATCAGCCAGGTCGAGGAGAGAATAAACCATGATATCAGCCAGGTAGAGGAGCGAATCAACCATGAGATGGGAAAAATGAAAAAGGAATTGGAAGCAGCAAAGGCAGTAGTAACCTCTTCACCAGCCTCGCTTATAACCGCAGCGCAAAGCACATCCAGAAATGTCCAAGCACCAATATTCGATGGGCAAACGGTCTGGAGTATTTACAAAACCCAGTTCGAAGCAGCCGCTCGCATAAATCACTGGAATGAACAGGAACGAGCAACTGCATTGATTCTTGCTCTAAGAGGCCCAGCTGCCGAGCTGTTGCAGACGATCCCCGTTGAATTGCACTCAAACCCGAATGCTATAATGAATGCGCTCGACATGCGTTATGGAGACGATCATCTAAAGCAGATTTATCGGTCACAGCTAAGGCATCGAATGCAGAAGTCTGGTGAAACCCTACAGCAGCTAGCCCAAGACATTGAGCGACTGGCACTTTTGGCTTATCCAGCCTACGACCCAGAACATCGAGATGATGCAGCGACAGAGGCATTCATCAGCGCACTAAAAGACCCGGAATTGCAACAAGCCGTGCGTTTAGCTCAAAAGCAAACGGTTAAGGACGCATTGGCTTATAGTCTGAACTTTGAGGCAGCGAAAAATGTGACTCGTACCACTGCCCGGGTTCGTGAGGTAGTGACAGACGAGTGCAGGTGTGAGCGCGTGGAAATTGAGCGAGACCCGCATGTAAATGGTGCGCCTAGATGCTGGAATTGCGGAGAGAAGGGGCACCTGCAAAGAGACTGCAAGAAGCGAAGAAAACCGAACTATTGTCCAGGGTGTGCAGCTAGGAGGAGATCCAGACCGAGTCAGGAGCCCAGAATGGAAGCCCTTCAAACAGAGGGGTCGGGAAACATGTAAGAGCCAACTTCGTGGGGCAGAGGTTGGCTAGGAGGATCGACGTCCCCAGCACCACCATCACCGTGTCAAGACTACATCGTGGAGAAGCGGACTTATGCCTTCCGGGTCAAGTTGGCGGAGAACACTGCACCATAACAATCGACACTGGTGCAACCCGATCGATTATCCGACCAGACCTAGTTAGACAGCAACAACTTCACAAGGGCAGAATTTTCTCACTACGGACAGCTAAGGGAGAAACTGCACCTGTTCATGGAGAGGTCAACCTCCAGATACAGTTGGGAGACCTTGTGTTCCGACATAATTTTCTGGTCGCGAACATTATGGATGACTGCATTCTCGGAATGGATTTTCTGCGACCACATGGAATCACGTTGGACTTGGGAAAACGTGTCTTGAAATGGCAGAATGTCGAAGTACTGATGGAGGATCCCAGCGTCCAAATCCCCAAGATGAATGTATTGGTATGTACTGACACTGATGTACCGAATTCTTCCGAAAGCATTGTATGGGCCAAGCTTGATGGTGATTCTGGAGACCACCGATCTTATCTGATAGAGCCAACGAAGACATCCGCATTGCGCAGTTTGATTGTAGGACGAAGCCTTGTAAAATCTTTAAGAAACGGATATGTGCCGGTTAGAGTCCTTAACACCGCAGACTCAACCACGAGCATCAAAGCGGGAGAAGTCATCGGCAGCTGCCAGCCTGTTTCCACCATCACCTCTTTGGAAGCTACTCACAACCATCATTGGAAAAGGAGGCAAGACACAGACAAAGCCCGGGAATCCACGTCTGCAATATTGAAGCAAGTCAAATTGCCGGTACAGCTATTCAAACGAGCCTCTGATCTGGTCACCAAGTACAGTGACATCTTCTCAACAAGCCCGGATGACCAAGGCCGAACGAGTTTGGTAACTCACGTCATAGACACACAGGGAGCCAAGCCGATTCGACAAGCACCAAGACGTCTCCCTATAGCCAAACAAGGAGAAGTGAGCGCGCTGATCTCGGACATGGAAAAGCAAGGCATTATCGAACCTTCTGTAAGTCCATGGGCCGCGCCTGTAGTTCTAGTAAAGAAAAAGGATGGTAGCACTCGCTTTTGTGTCGACTATAGGCAGCTTAACAACGTCACTAAGAAAGATAGTTACCCGCTCCCACGCATCGATGACATCATGGACACTTTAGCCGACGCAAAATGGTTTTCTACACTCGATCTCAAGAGTGGCTACTGGCAGGTAGAAATTGACAAGAAGGACCGAGAGAAGACCGCATTTTCAGTTGGGACCGGATTGTGGCAATTTGTGGTGATGCCGTTTGGGCTTTGCAATGCTCCAGCCACTTTCGAACGCTTGATGGAATACGTGCTACGTGGTCTAACCTGGAAAACCTGCTTGGTGTACCTAGATGACATCATCGTCATCGGGAGAACGTTCGAAGAGCATGTGCGGAACTTAGAAGAGGTCTTCTCCCGACTGCGACTGGCAAATTTGAAACTTAGTCCCGACAAGTGTACCCTTTTCGCAGCTGAAGTAAAATACCTGGGACATGTCGTATCAGCTGAAGGGGTCAAAACAGACCCTGATAAAATTGAAGCCGTGAAAAGCTGGCCAACACCAAACAACAAGCGCCAACTACGAAGTTTCCTGGGCCTGGCAACCTACTATCGAAGATTCGTCAAAGACTTTGCCAAAATAGCTAAGTGTCTTCATCAGCTAACCGAGAAAAATCGTCCGTATGTCTGGAATGAACAATGCCAGACAGCCTTTGAGACCCTGAAGGAAAAGCTATGTGAATCACCCGTACTGGCGTATCCGAAACCCGGAAAAATGTTTGTGGTTGACACCGATGCAAGCAACGGCGGTATTGGAGCTGTACTCTCCCAGCAGATCAATGGCGAAGAAAGAGTCCTCTCGTATTACAGTCGAGTTCTTTCAAAAAGTGAGAGGAACTACTGTGTGACCAGGAAGGAGCTATTGGCTATAATAGAGGCCACCAAGCAGTTCCACAAGTACCTATATGGCCAGAAATTTGTTCTTCGAACGGACCATGCATCATTGAGATGGCTACTTAACTTCAAAAACCCCGAGGGACAAGTTGCGAGATGGATCGAAAGATTGCAGTCATACGACTACGAAATTGTTCATCGAAAGGGCGGAGTTCATGGAAATGCTGACGCCCTATCTCGTCGCCCATGTCCAGCTAACTGCAAGCATTGCCGACGGATTGAGGAAAAGGAACCGCCCGTTGATCTGCGACTGATAACGGCCGAATTCGATGAAGGTTGGTCATCGGAGGAGATTCGAAATGCCCAGCTAGCCGATGAAGACATCGGACCATTGCTCGTATGGAAGGAGACGACTGGGCGACCTGAGTGGAAGGACGTTTCAACGCATGGCGCAACCCTGAAAAGCTATTGGGCACAATGGAACTCCCTTCAGGTGGAGGGTGGTGTACTCAAGCGGAAATGGGAAACGGCGGATGGCAGCTCCTATAGGATGCAAACTATACTACCCAAAAGCCGAATCCACGATGTGGTACAGGAAATGCATGAAGGATCCTCGGGAGGCCATCTTGGTGTTAACAAAACCTTAGCGAAATTGCGGGAAAGATTCTACTGGCTCCACGCTCGAGAAGACGTAGAGGACTGGTGTCGCAGATGCACCATTTGCGCTTCCGTCAAAGGCCCAAAACGACGACTGAGAGGACAAATGCAAACCTATAACGTAGGCCTGCCATTCGAAAGGATTGCTGTTGACATCGCTGGACCCTTTCCTGAATCTGAATGGGGAAATCGATACACGCTGGTTGTAGCTGATTATTTCAGCAAGTGGCCCGAGGTCTACCCCATTCCCAACCAGGAAGCAACTACGGTAGCCGAACAGCTAGTGTTAAATTGGGTCAGCAGGTACGGCGTGCCTTGTGAACTACATTCGGATCAAGGCCGAAACTTTGAGTCACTAGTTTTTAGCGAAATGTGCGAGCAGCTGGGAATACGGAAAACGAGGACAACACCGCTGCATCCCCAATCCGATGGAATGGTCGAACGTTTCAACGGCACGCTCAATAAACACCTTGCCAAGATGGTTGACGAGAACCAAAGGGACTGGGACCGACATATCCCACTATTTTTAATGGCATATAGAGCCGCTGAACATGCGTCGACGGGCCAAGCCCCAGCCAAAGTCATTTTTGGAAAGACTATTCGTTTGCCAGCCGATATAAAGTTCGGAACACCCCCTGAGAAACCCCAAACGGTCTCGGAGTACGCAAGTGATCTAAGACAACGGTTGAACCAGATACATCGGACAGTGCGAAAACACCTCGAATCGGCTACTGACCGCATGAAGACCAGGTATGATCTAAAGGCTAATTCTACTGGCTTCCAGCAAGATGACTTGGTGTGGCTTTATAACCCGCAACGGCGAAAGGGTAGGTCTCCAAAGTTGCAACATAATTGGGAGGGACCATACCGAGTTACAAAGCGAATCAACGACGTCGTATACCGAATACAGGAACATCGTAAGCCGAGAGCTAAAATGAAAATCGTGCATCTGGACCGTCTTGCCCCATATTACACCCAGGGAGAATTGACTACAACTGGCGACACATCTTTTCGGGGCGAAAAGAACTGAGGTGGGGGCAGTGTTACATGTACAAATAATTTTGCGAGCTACTGTCGCAATTGTTTTCACAACAATGAAGAACACGAATTCACTCGAAGACACGAGAACCCAACAAGCATGATCAACATCTGCAAGTGACGTCACTCCATTCATTAAATTTTCTCGAATCTACCAGCTACCTCTCGGTAGAACATTCGCCAATAAACGAGAAATGGGTGAATAGGTAGAGACCCTATATAAAGGCGAGCTGAATGAATGGGGGCATCATCATTCATTCGACCGCGATAAGAACTGCGATTGTGCGTGTTTCGTAATAGTGAAGTGATTTAGAAGACAATTGCGATAAGAAATTTATGGACAAGTGTTAGATAATTTTCATAGTGAAAATTAAAATTAGTGAAAGTGTTAAATTGTTTATTGTGCATTTTCGTAATTAAATAAATTCTTTTAACTTAAATTAAAAGACATTGCGTTTTCACTTTCCCGGAACATTAAAATTATTGGCCGCGAACCAATAACACGCGACAATATGTATATCTTTATATATCTATATATATATATATATATATATATATATATGTATATATATATATATATATATATATATATATATATATATTTATATGTATATATATATATATGTATATATATATGTATATATATACATATATGTATATATATATATATATGTATATATACATATACATATATACATATATAAATATATATATATATATATATATATATATATATATATATATATATATATATATATATGTATATGTATATATATACAGGAGTTAAATTCTAATTGGAAAATTGGGCAAGAAAATGAAATATTATTTAGTCTTTGCTAACTGGTAATTTGAATATATTTTCTTCTTCACAATACATGCAATTATTTCGTTTTTCGCCTTATGCCACCAGGAAGTATTGGTTGCAGTTTCTTTCATTTTTCCGCGACAGTATTCCAAGTTCTGTCTTGGAATCGTGGGGATCTAAGTTTGATATGGATATTCGTTGAGAGAACTTGAAAACAGTGCATATTTTGTGAAAAAAACTCGATTTCTATGCCATGGGAGGTCGTTTCTGAGTGAAGCATCTATTATGGGGAAATGTTGCATCTAATGGCTATAGAACAGCTATCTCTAACTGAGTTTATTCAAATATGGATGTGATATTCATTGCCTCGAAAGAGATTACTATTATTAACTTCTTAATTGTGTTTGTCAATCGACAAATCTCTCCTACAGTTGGAAGAATTTTGAGTGTGGAGTTCTGGACACCAAGTTTGGCCATTTTTTGGTTGAGGTGACGTTAAGAGTGAAAAGGGTGTGAAGCTTGAGGTTGCAGATCCATACAAGTGAATCGATTGGGCGGCAGTAAGTGCTGACCTTGATGGAAAATTGAAAAGAATTTTAATCAATAAATCAAAGAATCGTTCTTTTCCTCGAATCGATGAGGGAGTTGCACTTATAAACTCAACCCTGGATATGGTCATCTCAAAGGGGTCCATTAAAAAATCCTCCACAAATCACCTTCATCGAGATTTACCAGAAAACATCTTGGAGCTTCATCGTAGACGCAGTCGGCCTAGGAAGCTACTCGCAAGGATCTCGCACCGCAACTTAAATATGGTCGACTGGAAGTATGAACGTATTCATCTAGTGATTATGTCTCTAAACCGAATGATCTAAAGAAGAACTACGGTTTTTGCTAACGATCGATTTAAACTGGCCCTGGAAATTATCAAACCAGGCCCTTGTATGTTTCCTCATATCAATAGGATAGGTGGCAGGAAAAAGCTGCCCGAGATCCTCCCTTATAGGTTTAAGGTCATGGATGATAAAGCAATCACTAACCTTATCGCCAAACATTTTGCCAAAGCTCTTCTAGAAGAGAAAGCAAGTAAGGGCTCTTCAGTTACTTCGTTAGTGAGCAGGACCACAACGAATTTTAATAGGGACCATGAGCAATTGTGCTTGACCAGGTTCTCTAATTTAAATCCCTCTGAAGCACCTACTGGCCATGTTCTGTTTTTCGGTCCTGAGAGTCTTTTGTTGGCACTGGAGCAGAAATCCAAAAAATCAGCAGGGGCTCACGGAATCTTGAATTGTATGCTTAAAAGGCTTCCCAATGTTTTCGCTCTCCTCTTGATCTTTCTGAATAATTGCATTAACATTTGCTACTTCCCTCAGCGATGGAAATGTGCAAAAATTTTTGCAATACCCAACAAGTTGGGCATTACTGACGAAGTCGATACTCGTCCAATTCCACTGCTTTCAAATATTGGTAAGCTTCTCGAAGGGGTAGTTGCAAGCCCACTATACGATAGATACGATGGCTGTGTTTTAACCCAATGTGAAGAGAAGTTGGCACAACAATCAGCTTGCTTTTGCTTGTCTGATTGATGTGGAGAAAGCCTTTGAATCTGAATGGATCAATGGGCTTCCCTGCAAAATGATAAATTTTGGTTTTTCGGCCCATATTGTAAAAATTATGGGCTAGGTCAGACCAATTTTGCATTAACTCGGGGGTCACACAGGGTTCTATACTAGACCCATTTCTTTTCAACATATTCACCTTTGACATTTCGTACATAAGAAATGCATATAAACCCGTAATTCAGGTGAACCTCTTTGCTGACGACTTGTTAGTGTCGTCATCTGAGCACAATTTATGCTTTGCTAGAACGAGGTTTCAAAGATACTTGGAATCCCTTACTGCACACTATCGGAAATGGTTAATCATTTAACTTGAAAGTGAATGAATTGTATTCAAGGAGCCTGACAAAAACCTTGGTCATCGTGCAAGAGGCATCTGTGACTTCAGGATTAAGTTGAATGGGCAGATCGTGCACTATCTTACGCAAACGAAGTACTTGGGGGTGGTTTTTGATAGGAACGCTATCTTTAGGGCTCACGTTGACAATATTTTGAAAAAGTGACTTATGAGTACTATCTTCTTATACCTCTTTTCAGGAAACAGTCAATAGCGAGAGTTTTGCCCTACATAACCTTGATTCGTCCGACCATCACCCATGCTGTGATGATCTGGAGAGGAGCTCCGAAATCGAAATGGGGCAAGATAGGACTAGTGGAGCGGAAAATTCTTCGGGATGATCTGGGGAGGAGCTTCGAAATCGAAATAGGGCAAGATAGGATTAGTGGAGCGAAAAATCCTTCAGGCCTACCCAGGCCTATACAGACGGGAGAACAGACAGTTTTACCCCAACGAGGCGCTGAATCAGGAGGCAGCAGTGAGGGAAATCAAATCGCATGCGGAAAAGCTGATAAAATCAGGAATCAGGAGAGCCAAGAAACACAAGGTGGAGATTGTCAAGAGAACGACGGATAATCACTGAATGGATGCAGCAAACGAGTAGTTTTAAGGTCATCTAAGGAAATAATGTAATTAATTTTAAGAAACCCAATTTTCAAAACTACATCTGTTTAAGCTAATGACATTTCCACCAAATTTCTTTTTGTAATCTATTAAAGTTCGGTAATGTTGTGATTGTCAACATTTTAAAGTATTATCATCGAAAAAACTCATATTGTGAACTAAGTACAGTAAATGTTTATTGAACTCCGGGAGAAGCCCTAAGGCACAACCCGTACGAATATTTTTTGGCTAAGTTATTTATGAATTGTATATACGTAAAAGTTAGAAAAAATCACCCAATAAAGATCTTGAGTTCCCAGTAACAGCGGCCATTTTGCCGATAGCGCCTTTAAAAATGTACGGCCTGATCACTCTTTCCTCGTGAACATCGCCCCACAAAGTGACTTTGAGTGTATATAATGACTGTTCGTGCATCACCTGTGGATTTCCAGTACCCAAGAATTGAAAATTTGGCTTTATTGACGTAAACACTTCAGTGGTAATACGCCTCGTCGATCATGATGGTTTTCGATTTAAAATTGTCCCCTTCGTTATTGAGATTGAGGATGGCTTGACCGTAATTCACGCGTTACTGATGGTTAACAGGCTTTAACTGATGTACTGTTTGCACTTTTTACAGGAAAATGTGTAAGTGTTCAACTAATATTCGCTGTAGGGTTCGTCTGGTGAACAACCTGCCCGGTGGCAGCTGCTACCTGCAAGGTCTCGTATAGTTCCAGTCTGATCTTGTCAAATAGCTAAGCGCTGGATTGTTTGCCCAGTTGGCGCGATACGATTCGGAAATCGACGGCGAAATTTAGGCTGCGACAACACCATTGACCGATACTTGAACAAAAAAAAAAAATCTGCATTACTTGTCTGTTTGTATGCTGCAGTTGTCTAGTTCACAAATATCAAATGTGATTCATGTACGACGCCATTTGTAAAACTTATAACATCTTCCGATACGGTGATTAATTTTACGCCACCCTTTATATATATATATATATATATATATATATATATATATATATATATATATATATATATATATATATATATATATATATATATATATATATATATATATATATATATATATATATATATACAGTGAAACCTTCCATAGCCGGAAACTCACGGTTCCAAGCTTTTTGTCCGGCTGTAAGAGGTGTCTGCTGCTGGGAGGCACCGAATGAAAGCGCATTTTACCTGCATACTTCGTTGATATAATAAATAAAAGTAAGTTTTTTGCGTGCTGAAATTTCTGCATTCTGTTTCAATTCATAGTTTTATTTTCTTATTTACATATTGGTTCTTACATATAATGATTTTTATAGAATTTTTATATACATACATAATTATATTACGAATAAACATAAAAAACAGTTACTTGCGTTGGAAAAAATTGATTAATTTTTGTCTGTTGAGTTTTGGTTTGTCTCATTTTCAACTGTTCGTTCTCAAAATAATTCTCTGCATTTTTCAAGTGTTGAAATGCTAAATAATCATTTCTTGCGAAATGTTTTAAACGTGCCAATTGCTTTAGAGCTTCATCAAATTAATTTATAGGATCGATGTTTTCATCGATCACCTCGTCTTCGAAACTACTTAAATTTACATTGTCAAGTGGATCATCGCATGAAATTTCAATGTTGTCAGCTTCAATAGTAACATTTTCATTGATGTTCAGATATTTCTCCAAATGTTGATGCCTTAATGCAACGATCCCATTTTGTAGACTCAAAAGTGTTGCCAATGGCAGTTCATCCTCGGCTTCAAATTCTAAAAGACTCGTATCAGAATTTATAAATGACGCTTTTCGAAAACAGGTTTTTATAGTTGCTGCTTCAACTTTATCCCACGAGGCTTTGATAAAATATAAGGCTTTAAGAACATTTATAGATTTGGCTAGTTCTGATGCTGATTTTCTGGTTTCTATTTTCGATATTATGTGTTTTAAAATTAAGGTTCTGTAGTGCACCTTGAAATTCTGTATAATGCCTTGATCTAAAGGTTGGCATAGTGCAGTTGTGTTAGCTGGTAAAAAAATGATGTTTATGTTGGTAAGATTTAAATTTTTAGGATGAGATGCTGCATTATCTAAAAACAAAAGAATTTTCCTGTTCTGAGCCCTCATTTTTCTGTCAAATTGAAGCAACCATTCAGACATGATGTCTCGCGTCATCCATGCTTTCCTATTCGAATTCCACTGTGCTGGCAAATCATTGATGCAAATATTTATGAAAGCTCTGGGACGGGCTGCTTTGCCGATTACAGGCAGCTTCTCTTTTTCTCCTGCCATATTGACACAAAATAAAACAGTGAGTCTTTCTTTCGACAGTTTGCCACCGATACATTTCTCCGATTTCAAGGCCAGCGATTTCTCAGGTAAAGCACGAAAAAGAGCCCACTCTCATCAGCATTGTAAATATTTTCTGGCTTGTACCCACGTAAAATTGAAGGTAGCTTCGACTTAAATTGTTCAACGTCTTGTTGACTTACATCAGAAGCTTCACCAGATATGCACTTAAAAGTTATGTTGTGCCTTTTACGCCATTTTTCCAGCCACCCATTGGACGTTGAAAATCCTGAGTAACCTACTTGTTCAGCTTTTTCTTTTGCCTTTGCCTTTACGATTGGACCTGAAATCGGAATGTTATGGCTTCTCGCAGTTGCGAACCAATTGAAGCACGTTTGGTCTATTTGAGAACCACCGAGCTTAAGGAAACTCTTCTTCTGGTTTATGTTTCTTCCAGACTGCCATTGTAACCGAATAGTTTCTTTATTTTTTAAAATATTTCCAGCCTGTGTTTTCCCGATATTGAACCTAGTAAAAATATCATTTTTTGCAAAAATTGTCTATTTTCTATCATTTTGAAAAACAAAAACCTCTTAGCTGCATCTCGAATTGACAGTTTTTCTTTCTCGATTATAGTTATAACATTCACTTTTTGTTTCAAAGAAAGGATTTTCCTTCGCGGGGTCTATGCAACCAAAAAAAAGCAAACAAACACACGAGCTTTGCCAAGAATATGAGAAAACTCCTAAACAATTTTCTAGTCACAGATACTCGTACAGTGTATAAACGACGCACACCAATCATTAAATTTCACTGACTGAACAGATATATTGCAATCAACGACACACATCATGCAACCGGATATAAAGAAAGGGGAATCACCAAATCCATTGGAATCAACGATAAAGATCATGCAGCCGAATTTCCAGAAAGGGGAACCACCAATTTATTTTATGACAATGCTTAGTGTCCGCTTGTGGGAGGCATTTTGGATGAAATGTATATGAATGCAGTGTCCGCGACCGTTCATTGGAGGGTCCGCTTACCGGAGTGAATATTGTACCAAAAACGTAATCAGAAACTTGTGTGTATGAATTCTGTCCGTTTATGGGAGGTGCCCGCTTATGAGAGGTGTCCGCGAAGAGAGGTTTTCACTGTATATATATAAAGCTATAAACATATGTACATATATGTATATATATGCATATATATACATTTATATATATATATATATATATATATATATATATATATATATATATATATATATATATATATATATAAGTATATATAAATATATATAAATATATATATATATATATATATATAATATATATATATATATATATATATATATATATATATATATATATATAAGGATAAATATATAAAAGCGGTACCGGTTAATTCATGCGGTTTTTTTCGAAAATTTAAGCTTTGTTGCGATAAATTGTTTTTAGGCGATCGGAAATGGTTTGTCGAGCGACGCTAAGTGATTTTGCAAGTTTGGGATGGATCTTGTTCGAACAATGTCTCCAATTCGTGATCTTCAAGCTTTTTTGGCTGTCCGGGCAGTTCATCGTCCTTCAAGTCAAAATTGCCACTTTTAAACCGTGCAAACCACTTCTGGCTCGTACGCTCAGCTAGATCATGCACACCATACACTTCCACCAAAATACGATGGCTTTTGGCAGCCTTTTTCTTCAATGAAGAAGTACTCCCCGCAAAAACACCTTATTCGGCACAAAATTCGACATTTTCAGAGTAAAAAAAAGTATTGTTGTTTACGCTTCAGCTAAATGACACATACTGATTCTGAAACTATATGACAGTAGCTTTCCAAGACATATTTGGAAAGGTGAATCACTGGAATAAAAATCAAGTTACGCTATCTGTTAGAAAACCGCACGAGTTAGCCGGTACCCCTATTAATATAGGGTATACTCGTACGTAGTATGGAAATCATGCAGTGAGCAGAATATTATAATAGAAGTCAGATTTTCTATTCTATGGCTTGAATACTATGTTTAGGAATGTAATCATAAAAGCACAAATTATATGTAACCCTATATTTTATACTGTCTTAAAAATTTAGACGATAGAATTGAAAGCGATATGAAGACGTAAAATTTGACAAATGAATCTGCTTTGAGAAGGAAGATATCTATATACAATACCTTTTCAACTAGTGATGCCAACAAAAAAGTTTGATCATAATTCCCACAAATGCAATAAAAATTTACTTCAATTTTCTTCTTGTTCAAGGGATAAATAGTTCAGAAGTATTTACATACATGCTAGTACCTGAATAGACTTGGTAAGGTCAAGTTTCTTTGCCATAGCTTTGCCGTGCTAGTTGAGCTATATTTGAAAGATTATCAGATAGCCAGAGAGTTGATTACGTACATGTATAAGGCTTGCATAGATTCTAAAGTTTGAGTCAAAATGATGAGCAGGTATACATATGTATGAAATCGTTTCGCAGTTAAGTCTACTAACATACGAGGGTCTGCAACTCATCTTCTTATTAAATCTTTCGATACATTTTTGAACCGACTCACCCTTGTGGTTTCTCCTGCTTTCCTTGTACAATGTTGTGAAAACAATTTCTTTGAATCGAGCGACAGCTCACTTGTACCTTCTCTCTATTCCTTTTTATGCGCAATATGTACATATGTGTTATTCAAATTTGTTTCTCTTGGGGTACATAAAAACGATTCAAAATTCCATTAAACCGTGAATGTGATTCTTTATTCCATCGGAATACATTTTTCATAGATTGAATCAAATTAACATTTCCTACATCGTATGTATTACCAACTAATCTGGAAATTTGCTTTAATTGAATCATGAAACTAAATATTAGTCTACTGAAAAATTTGATCAATAAATTTGCATTTGTATGCATGTCGCTGAGATAATATTCATGGTAATTGTGGCGGAGTTTTTTCAGATTAGGTATGTTTATTGATTTATTTATATTTAATTAATAAGCTAATGTACCCACCAGACTAAACAGCCAGTAAAATGTTCGAGGAAAAGGCTATAGATTTGCAACTTTATCCGAAAGAGCGCTAGTTTACCTCAATTTCATGCATAGTACGCGGATATCGCTTGCAATCAAGCTTTTCAGTTTACAATTTTCCAATGTGTTTGCATAGGAATATTTAGTAACAATAATAATAATAATAATAATAATAATGGGCTTTTCAGACGCAGCGTTAAAAGTGAGCGTTAAACAGGTTATATGGGCAGGAAGAGTGAGAGGCATTGAGGGAACCTGACGGTCAAAACAAGCCAAAATTGTTTAGGGTGAACGAGCGTAACGCACAAACACAAATGCATTTTGTTGATCATTTGGTGGGGGAAATTTTACACAAACGCCGGTAATCATTCCGAATTGAACATTCGGTGGAGAAGGTAGTCGTCATGAAACGATTGCCTTTCTTTAATTTGCGTGCAAAAATGGATGCGTGGACGCGAGAAGCTACGCGTTATTTAATAAATTTATAAAAGCGAGGCCATGTTCAATTTCAGGAAACAACACGACGAATATCGCGATTTCTATAAAGTTAAATTACCTATTGTAAATCCTTAGAAAATTAACAGTACGCTTAATCTTCATAGAATCACATTACAATAAGCAAGTTTACAACACATCAAGAAAAATATGCGACTAAAAAAGATATTCATATTTGGAATACATTTTTCAGAAAGCGGAAAAACACGAAGGATTCAAATAAATCCAATAGAAGTTTGAATCGACAAACTTTAACAATCATAAAATAAATTTTTCATTCCAGTTTTTATTACCTCGTGCACAATTCAAGGCTAAAATATCAATTCTTAATCGCTTATCTCTCTATCTTCGCTCTCATGTTGCCCGCACGATGTTTAACGATCAAATGACCCTTTTGACACATACACTCGCAAGACGTGTATCGTATACAAAAATAGGTTGGCTGAACGATGCAACGTGTAAACATAAGAACGTAAGCGCGAAACCTGTTTGGATATGGGTTTTTACCATTCCCGTGTGAAAGAGCCCAATTGGTAGCATATCGTAATGACGTCAATATTATGGCACGTTAAATTTCAGATGTCAAAGAAACATTTCTGAGCCAACAATCTGAAGAATTGGCCTACGAGCTAATGAAACGAAAACTAAATTCATGACTCAAGTGGGGAAGATAACTCCAGTTTGACAAAGCCTGACCGTAGGCGACTATAATCTTGAAAGTGTTAATTTTGAAGTCAACCCGAATGGAAGAGGCGCCGAAAATCATGAGATTGGATGCTGCTAGTAAAGCATATTACGCCCTACTTCCCATTTTAAGGTGTAGAGTTATGCACAGACAAAATAAACTCCGTTTTTCAAATTACCATTAAAATCTGTGCTGTTATGTGGAAGTGAAACATGGACCATGGCGGTAATTGAGGAAGAAGTTAGTGCGACTTAGCACCTTTACTCCCTTATATCTGTGAGTACTCCAGTACCCATCTACCTTCCTGAGCCAGCTTTAGTCATTATATGATTTTAGAAATAAATTTTTACATATTTTTTTGGCGGATAGTTGGGAACCGTAATTCATCTCCGTTCCGTACAGTTTGAAGGAATGCCAGGGTACTATGAATATGGTTGTCAATTGTGTCAAAGAGTTTCAGTGGCTTGTCATGTACGTATTTTTCAACCGTCTCAAGTCTTAGGTCCTTGTATATGTTGGTGTTTCTAATGTTCCATGAAATGTTTAAGATCTTTCTAATAAGTCTATATTGGAAGGACTGAAGTGCTTTTTTGTGGGTCCTTGTCGTCTAGTAGAAAGCAAAACCACCGTATAGTAGCGTCGGTCGTATGATTTGTTTGTATATGATCATTCGATTTTTAAGGCTGTCTTTCGAATCTAATAAGTGAGTATGGAGTGGAGAGATGTCTCATATAGTGTCCTTGCTTATTTTGTATGTATTGCTTCCATGTGAGCCTTCTTTCAAATGTGAGTTCAAGGTAGTGTTCACTATATTATTTCATTTTCAACAATAAGTCTCTGTGGAGTTTGTAGTCTTTTCCTTATTATATATAGGGGCTGTATTCTATGAGAATTAATCTTTAATTTCCATTTAAGAAAGTATTCCAATAAAAAAGTCATTGATCGTTGTAAGTTTAAGGTGATGACTCTTGCTTGTCGTGCTGTAATAAAAATACAGGTATCATCAGCGTAGAGTGATAGTTTTACTCTTCAAGGGAGAGTAGGAAGGTATGCAGTAAATATATTGTATAGGACAGGTGAGATGGGCGAGTTTTGAGGAACTCCGCCATCGATTGGTCTCAAGCTTGAGAGTTGTTTGTCAATTTTGACACAGAATATTCTGCCTTCCAAGAACGATGACGACATTTTAGGATGCTCCGAACATGGTTTGAATCATGTTTATCATCATCTCTTGCATCATATTTTGGAATAGTCTCTGTATTTCGGCAATTATTTGGCCCATATTGTGAGGTTGGTTTTGTGTGCGGGGAAGTGCCTGTGTCGTGGTTGTTTGTTTTTGTGCTGGTTGTGTGGATTGAGCCACAGCATCCTGCGCGAACGATCTTCTCACTTTTTGGATTTCTGGGACAACCATCGCAGCTTGCTCGATAATCTCCGCCACATTTGGCACCGTTTGGCTTCTGATCAATTTTCTTTGGAGAGTCCGAAAAATGGTGAAGCGAATCGGATTTAACGCGTCGAGACTGTGCATGACAGTTACTAAAGAATGTGCAAATTACTGGCAATTGTGGCACATACCCTGGTCCGTACAAGGAGGCTGTGCTCGGTGTTCGGCGGTGTTGGTTTAACCTTTGGGGTAATGGCCATCCTGTAAATGTCGTAGCTGGTTTTGCTTGTTGAAGGGCAGAGAAAATCTCATCCTTTTTGCCTTTATGCCATTCATGCACTCAACTTTCATCTCGTTTTCTAAATCTTTAGAAGAAGAACAAGACTTTGAAGGTGAGGACATCCCCAACTTTAGTTTTTTCATCCAAGGGCTATATTTCTGAGATTTCTCATTCATCTTAGCCTTATTTTTCAGCAGTTGATCTAGTTCTGAATTTTTAAGCAGCTGGCAATTCGTTTTTGTTTCGCTAGTCGCAAACTTGGCACTAGTTTTTGCAACGGTTTCTTGTGCTTGCAAAGCGTTAAAAACACTTGATCTTTATTCAGCGTAGTATTGTCGAGCTGGGCAACCAGCGAAGCAATTTCCTCGTGTTTGTTGAATGCTTCACGTCTGGCAACCGCGTCACCACCCGTCGATCTCCAGTCCTCTAAAAAGAACTATCTATATACTTTTTGATATCCGTAAAATAATGTCTAATTCAATTTACAAATATTGACTCGTCAACGTCTTCTGTACGACTCAAGCATGGACCCTGACTAGCAAATCGGAAAAAGAAGTGCATATATTTAAATGCAGTAGTCCGGAAAATCTATGGCCCAGCGAAACAAGGAGCAGAGTGGAGACTAAGCTGCAATGATGAGTTATATGAGCTATTCGATGATGATAGATGTAAATTTTTACAAAGACTTACTAGTCTCGCATCCTGTCTTACTGTCCGTCTGTCAAACGGCCTAAAATCACTGTTGAATTTTTTTATATACTCAAAATCTTCATGCCATCGCGTTCACCAAGATCGTACCTGCTGAAACTTATTTCGATTTTTATCCATATCTTAAAAGTCGATTCTTTTCAAAGTCAATCAACCTAAAATAACCATAAAAAATGCAACACTGGCTCCCGAACTATTTTTAGGTCTTTGTAAAAAATTTTTTTACAAAGACCTACTAGTTTCGCGACCTGTCTGTCCGTCTGTCCGCCCGTCCGTCTGTCCGTGCGTCACAGCTGATTTCCTCAGAAACAATAGAAGCTAGAATGCTCAAACTTTGTGAAAAGGTCAGGAGTGATGGTGTCTCAAAAGTTAAGGCCTTAACAAAAATTTAATAATTTTTAAGGGGAGTCCCCCCTAATAACGAATGTGCCCTTAAAGGTTTTTTTAAATCAAAGGTAGCATCAAATGAAAGGTCCTGATTAGAACTTTTAGAATCTGAAATAAAAAAATCAATTTATGAATTAGGGGGTCCAGGGGAAGGCAAAATGTACCAAAAATTTGTGTCCGCCCTCGCGATTGGACACCTTTCAGCCGGAAAATCTGAAAATAATCACGAACATGGACCTCTATGAGTACAAGGGCAACAGATACCTAAGAAATCGAAATTCGCTCAACTTTGTTAATAATAGTATGATTTGTAGATTTTACATTTTTGCCCATAAAATCAAAACGGTACCTTTAAACTTCTTGAAACTTTGCAATTATATAGACTGATATAAGGTATATACGTTTTCAATTGAAGTCGAATCATAATCAAGTGAGTTATAGCAATTTCAATTCTATGGAATTACAACAACAATAGCACGTGTTTATGGTTGATATAGGGTTTTCCAATAAGAGGTGTTATTTTAATATTATAAGAGAAATGCCATTTCTTCATACGAATGATCGGATGTTTATTTCATTATAAGGAAGAATATATGCCGTTAATAGCAAAAAATAGTACCAGGCAAATAACCACCACGACACGCTTACAGGACCATATCCTCTTCATGAAATTTTCCATAACCAAATCGCAAAGTGGCTGCCCTATGTCCTCGATAGCCTCACGAATTTCATCTTTGAGGTCTTGAATCGACGCTGAGCTGTTGGCGTAGGCCTTCTTTCTCACGTGACCCCAAGGGAAGAAGTCGCAAGGTGTTAAATCACAAGATCTATTCAAAATAACACCTCTTATTGGAAAACTCTATATATATTTAAATTGCCTTTGGCACTTTTATTTTCTTTCAATTTTCATGAAAATTTAAGGAATAGTGTTTAACTTGAACATGTTCAATCGGCCGAGCACTCAGAAAAATCATTTAAGCTAGATCAAAATGGCGGCTGCACTGTGCTTATGAAAGAAACTGTGCATCTTTTGCATAAATTTGAACGATTTCATATCCAAGTATTCGACGAATAATTCAAATTATCGATTCACGCCATTAGAAAACTTGTTTCTAACCCTAGGTTGTTTACAAAGACCTTCTGGTAGGAGCACTCTCCTGCTTACTCAACTTGTTTTTTTTAATATTACATAATTATATTATCGAGTTAAAAAAATAATCTGACCGCATTTTATGAACAGTCCTTTGAGTTTTTCGTAGTAATAACGTGTACAAAGAAATTACTTTTCGTTGATATGGACACAGAATTTTGTCACAATCTTCACTGAAAAGCCAAGGAAAAATGCAAGGGATTCCATCAATGTTCAACTAATAATCACTGTGTAAATTAATTAAATCTGATATGACTAACTTTACGTCTTCTTTGTCGAATGCAAGTGTTCGGTTTGAAAGCAATTGTTTACTGCTTTTAATGAATATACAAAGGCAAACATTAAGATTTTCGATTTCAGATTGAAAAGTCTAACTTGACAAGTCTGGTAATACTTTATCCATCTGTTTTTCCTACCATTCATCATTCGTATGTTCATCTGATCGTCCGTCGTATTTCCTTTAAAAGTGAATATAAAAGTCGATTATTTTGTTGATTTGATATCCACAAGCCAATTTTCTTTTTGAAAAGCCATCGGGCCTTGCATTATTATGTGAGCAGATGCGTTTCGACTACTTTGAGTCATCTTCAGGGTTTAAAGAGACACTGAAAATATAAATATTAAATTTTATAGATGATACTGTACATAACATATACTATAGAATGTACTGTAATAATACCTTGTGAAACGTTCAGTATGAACCCGAGTCAAAATTTCTTCATTAATTATTGCACCTATGCGACACTAAAATGTAGCTTCTCAGGCCTAAATAAGCCATAAATGAAATCTTTAAATCTGAAAGAAATTTACACAAATTTTAAATCTGAAAGAAATTTACACAAATGATCAATAAAGTTATTTCATTCCGGTCGAATCGGCCGAACATTTTAAACGAATTTTCTGCATAATCATAAATCATATTATGCTTGAAATTTTTGTCAGCGAGTGCCTATAATAACCTGCATCAAAGATTTTCTCAAGCTTGCCTCTACCCTACATATTGGTAAATTGTCCTTGCATACGAACCATTCTTGCTACCTCAAATGGAATTTCCAAAAATAGTGGCGGTTATATCATGATTATAGACTTTATTATGTTTATTACACAAAAAGTTACTTCTGTGTTTTCAAATCCAATGGAAAATTATTTGCTCATGGTACATGGGTCTCGTGAGTCGTGACTGATTTCTTCCAAATTCAATTTACACATGATATGACAATGTTTTGTAACATTATTGGTTTTACATAGGTTAAAAAGTACATATTCCAGGTTTTACAGCACCCTCTGTCAAATAACTAAATTTTACTTTCCATTTTACTGAATTCAAATGAAATTACATGTATGTAAGTGTGGCAAAGTAATGTGTGTTTTTCTACTCTTCTCTCATCTCGAATATAAATTAGCAATAATCCATGAAATTTCTAATTGTTAAACTTTTTCCAAGAAGTCAAAAGTAAATAAAATGAGAAGCTTTGTTCATTGGAATAAATTATTTGGCGGACAATGTAGAATAGAATTTATTCAATACCTACGAAGAAAGATATACAAATCATAGAAAATATTTTAAATATCACAGCTTTAGTAGAGAAAACGCAGACACCATTGATCTAAGGAATCGAAACAGCTATCAGTTTCTTTAGCATTGGCATTGCAAACTTCTTTGAACCACTTTTCAAATCGTTTTTTATCTCTTTTCAAGATTAAGTACTGTCCTAAAACTGTTGAAGCCTGAAATTCAAATAGGGATCATTAGAATGACTTAATGCAAGCAAATCTTTTTTTTTTCATGTTATATAACAAATATAGACCTTTTTTGCAAGTAAGCGATCAAGTACTCTAGTAAAATCCGTCGTGAAATCATCAAAAGTCTTCCAACGTCAATTCAGTTTTTACCTAAGCATTGTTAAATTTTGCAGCTACACATGTGCGTACAAATTTTTATGAATTTCAATGTATGTATGACCTACATAATCAAACCCCGCATCAGTTAGCCGTTTGCCGACAGCTTCGCCCACTCCCGGAATTTCCGTAACGAGCTTGTCACCTATCGGCTCCGTGGCGAAATCATTTGGTTTTGTCATCTCTAAGATTGGGACAAGGTACCGATGCGAATGCAATTCACGCACTTGCCACAAAAATTAACTTCACGCCAAATTGCATACAAAACTCTCGCTGGTATCGCTTAAAGCTTTCAATTGGTCACTGTATCACTTGGAATAACAAGTAAAATGCTTAATCGACGAGCACTGCCAGACTGAAGGTGTTTCATTCTAAGCTTTGAGAACACCTCACAAATTATATAAAAATAGCTCATTATGCCATTATTTGCACTGCGTCACTTGCTTCGAGCTTTCGTATTGCGAATACCTCACCCGAATAACAAATGCACATCGAAAGAATACGAAGTAAAGCATTCACATATGGTCAACAATTTAGATTCGCGGAAAGTTGCCGCACACATTTCGAAGAAGATTGCCAGAATCAAGCTAGACTAAAGTTTTCTGTGGAATTATTCAATCTTAAAGCTTCTTACTTAATGAGTATGTCAGGCATGTGGTTGAGTATTCGAATAAATTATAACTGCTTCTTTTATATCGTTTCATTCGTAAGATATTTCAAACGCTAGAATCATTTTTAATGATCGGACAAAATTATAATATAATTGATGAATCGATCGGTATAAATATGAATATCAAAGCTAAACTAAATAATAATGAATGGTTCAGTCAATGAGACTCACTTTCAAATTATATATTAAATAGAATCAATTGATAATGTTGTTAATTAGGTGAATTTCTCGAGAGAAATTTACTTATTGCGTAGAGTATCTTATGTATATATATATATATATATATATATATATATATATATATATATATATATATATATATATATCTATATATATATATACATATATACATATATATATATATATATATATATATATATATATATATATATATATATATATATATATATATATATATATATGTATATATATATAAATATATATGGGATATAACGAAATTCGTGACCACGCTAGAGGTTGAAATTTTGCTCCAATTTTCACTAAATTTTCAAGAAAGTTGTATTGAGTAAATATCTCGGTTAAGCTGGTGAACCAGCTATATCGGCAAGGCGAAAACAAAATGGCGCCCATTTTAGACGAAAAATCGTGATTTCTGTTCTGGACAAAGTATAGCTCCGATTTGAATGAAATTTGGTACAAAGGTTTATTGATATATGTGAAAAAAGCGGCCGCTCAAAGGTTGAAAAACGTATAAAATTTTGTTGTTGTAGTTTTGACCAAATCTTTCAATAAATGTTAATGAAATTTGTACTTTGGTAGAAACTATAAGTATTTAAAGAGATATGTAAAAAACTGGAGGTCAGGTCGCAAAAAACAAAATGGCAGCCAGTTGAAGCTCAAAATTTCAAAGGCTTTTAAAAGTCGCAAATTTGATCCGATGTACGAGTATATCAAGCTTGGTTTTAAGATAGGAATTGCTCAGATCTACAGATCTTGATATCATGCATGTGCAAATTTCAAAATGGCGGCCGTTTAGTTACGCGTTTTTTCAGATTTTTGCTGCCCTCTAGCCGTCACATTTTCAAACGGATTTTGATGAAACTCTGTACTAAGTTCTTTATTTGTCCAAAAATTTATTAAAATCGAATGAAAGATAAAAAAGTCGAAAATTTAAAAGCTAATATTTTTAGCTGCCATTTTCACTAAAAATTGAATACTTTTGCCCTGTCTGGAGTGTAACTCCGATTTGAACGAGATTTGGCCATTGATTAATGAGGTCCTAGCACGCAAAGATTTAAAAAATACAAAATCAAATGCATGCATTCAAAATGGCGGCCCCCAAAGGTCAGAAGGCAAGCACACTTCGCTATTTAAGTAGCAACTGAATAATGAATATTTTTGATGGGAACGTTTTAAATGGCTTAACTTGGAAGTATTTATAAACCAGACCATTTTAAAGATAAAAAATTATAAAATCTCGGCTTGTCTGTCTGTCCGTCCGTTTGTTCGTGCGTCACAACAAGTTTTCTTGCAAACCACATGATTTAGAATGAGGAAATTTTCTACGTAGGTCAAAAGTGGTGCCTGTTAAAATTTGCAGTGCAAGAAAGTATTTTAAGGTATTTAAGGGGAGTCTCCCCATACAGGGGGTTGACTTAATCATTTTTTTAATTTCTGTAGCCCTCTAGCAGCCACGTTTCTCAACAGATTCCGGTGAAACATGAAATTATAAGTTATTAAAGCAAGTTAATTTAATTTAATTATGCAAATCGAATGACGAATAAAAAAGTCGAAAATTTCCAGCTTAATATCGATCAAATGACGGCCCCTGATATTTCAGAAAAGAATTGAAAATGTATATATTAATGGCAACGCAAGTGCTGATTAAACTTTTATGGAAATGTTTTGAAATGAACTATTTGAGCTATTTTAGCCTTTGTGTGGTAACCACTGTGAAATGTGCAACCAGCAAATGTGAGAAGGACGAAACTTGCATTTGTATGTTTACAACAATTTATTATCTGCCGATTTTCAAGATGTAATCCATACATATGCAACTCAATTTCATTAGCAAAATATTTGCGCCTCTATAAAGGGTCTCTAAATACGAACGTCAAGAAGAAGATATAATACCAGGACTCTGGGTGAGTACTTGGCACTCCTTTACTGACCTGGGTCAGCCTCAGTCAATTTTTCTTATTATATTTTTCTAAATTCTGAATTTTATTGAAAATTAGTTATTTGGCGGATTTTCTAATAATTATAGCATATAGATAGTTCCCTTTTGGTGGACAGGATGTCGACGGACGGTGGCGTGGTTGCCGGACGTGACAAAGATGAGCAAATTGCTTCGTTGGCCGCCCAGCTTGACAATATAACGCTGAAGTTGGATCAAGTGTTTGTAACGCTGTTACAAACACAAGAGACACTCGCTAAAAATAATGCTGACCTGGCCGACCAGCGAAACAAAAATGAGCTGCTAGCTGCGAAAAATGCAGAACTAGTGTTAATGCTCAAGGGCAAGGCTAAGGTAACCGGAAAATCCAAAAAAGACAGCCCTCGGATGAAAAAGCGAGAGGTGAGGGCGTCTTCACCTCCCAAGTCAAGTTCCTCATATGAAACTACAGAGAGTGAGATGGAATTTGACTGCGATAATAACAAAAATAAAGAGGATGAGATTTTCCCTGCCCTTCCGCCACCAAAACCAGCTACGGTATTCAAAGAAATGGCCATCACACCAAAACCAAAGCCAACAGTTCGAAACACTACAAACACACAACCCGCAACACAAACACAAGAATCAAAAACAGTTCCGATCATTTTACGAGAGCCCTTGAAACGGTCTCAAACACTGAACATAATGAAACATTTCATACACATCCGCGAAAAGGGTCTACCTAGGAATACAAATAATACCAACTACACCCACAGATCACAGACGACTGACCAAAGCACTAACAGAGAACGAACTGCAGTACCACACCTATATACTGCCAGAAGATAGACAGCTGAGTGTTGTCATCAGGCGTCTGTATGGCCTTTCAGCAGAGGAGATCAAAGAAGACTTACAATCTCAGGGCTTCAACCCAATTGAAGTCTACTACATTAAAATGAGGGAAGGTCTCTCAAAGTCATCAAGGTTCTCCTCCCAAAAGCCGAAACAAATATTTACAACATAAAATCTGTATGCCATCTTATGTGCATCGTGGAAGAACAGCGTCCTCGTACGGGCCAGGGTATGATCCACAATTGTCAAAAATTTGGACATTCTGCCAGCAACTGTCATGCACAGTCTCGGTGTGTTAAATGCGATTCGCTTCACCATTTCTCGAACTGTCCGAAGAAAATAGAAGAGAAAGCAAAATGTGTAAACGATGGCGGAGAGCATCCTGCAAGCTACGGAGGTCGTCGCAGAAATCCAAAGAACGTGAGAAGATCGTTCGCACATGTTGCTGTGGCCCAACCCACACAACCAGCACAAAAACAAACAACCACGACACAGGCTCCCCCACGCATACAAAATCAAACTAACAATATGGACCAAATGTTTGCCAAAATACAGACACAGTTCCAAAACATGATGCAAGAGATGATGGCAAACATGATTCAAACCATGTTCGCTGCATCTCAAAATGTCATCAACCCTAAACACTAATGAGTTTAACAAATCACGTTTCAATTCTGACGTGGAATGCGAATTCCTTGCTTCAGCATACTGGTAAATTACAACAGTTTATTTTCGATCATAAATACGATATCATCATGATCCAAGAAACATTTCTGAAGCCTGGAAGACGATTCCGCATCCCCAACTACATCATGTACAGAAATGATAGATTGACTGGTAGGGGAGGCGGAACGGCCATTCTCGTGAGACGAAACGTGAATCATTATCCCATCAATACACCCACACTTGAAAAACTAGAGGCCACAGTAATCAAGGTGCAAACTGATTTTCTGGAGTTCATTGTGATTTCTGTTTACAATCCTCCCTCAAATAGAAATCTTGCAGATGATCTCAGAGTACTTACTGCATTTGATGGCCCTATATTCATTGCAGGAGACCTAAATGCCACACACCGCCTTTGGGGAGCTGTGAGAAGCAATAAACCTGGGACCGAGCTCAATACATTCATCACAGCCAACCACTTTAGCCTGCATATCCCCAATGAGCCAACACATTACGGAACAAGACATGGCTTTGCACTGGATATCGGAACATCGCGAGATTTCACACAAAATGTTCGGTTGAATGTCCTCGACGAACTGTCTTCCGACCACAAACCAGTCCTTTTCCTCATAGAAAACATCTTTATTGATGTTCCTATGCAGGAAAAGAAAACTACAAACTGGAAAGCGTTTAAAGTCGCATTGGCCAATGAAACTAATTTTTAATCACCTGAAACGGCCGACGACCTCGACAACATCATTGAGAACGTAACTCAGAGAATTATACAGGCAAAAGAGGACCACACGGTCATAACTCCGAGAAGGAAAACGAATTCCTATGAACTCCCTCAGAATATCAAACAACTGATCAGGAGAAGGAATCAAGTTCGGAGGAGAGCTAGGTTTACAGGTGACCCTACGCTACGCATAAACGCTACTTGGATGACAAATGAAATCCGTGATAAAATAAGGGTATTCCGAAACGAGCAATGGGAGAGCTTTTGCAGAGTCTCGAGCCTGGGTGTGCCAGTTTCTGGAGAATGACCAAATACTTTCGGAAAAACAGTAAAATTGTGGTACCACCTATTCATGGTCCGAATGGAATACAATACTACGATGCGGGTAAGGCAAAGGCATTTGCAGATTCCTTAGAAACACAATTCCGCGAGAATTCTTCGGATGAGGAGGACTTTGGAAATGAGGAAATAATTCAATCTTCTATCAACAGACTACTGATGGATAACATTCAACACGAAGACAGAATAAAACCCACGAACTTGGATGAAATCAAAAACATTATACAGACACTCGACAAACATAAAGCACCCGGATATGACACTATTACAAACACTATGATTTCTTGGCTACCAGACAATATTTTACAAACACTTACGGACATTATCAATACGATTTTTCGTTTGCGAAAGTATCCCAAAATATGGAAATAAGCGGTTATTATTGTCTTCCCAAAACCTCAAAAGGACCCACAATTCCCACAAAACTGGAGACCCATCAGTCTCCTCTCTTCGCTGTCGAAAATTGCGGAAAGGGTGATTCTGCATCGACTTTATGAGGTTATATCTGATAAAGATATTCTACCGGAAGAACAATATGGATTCAAAGCCAAACACTCTACTGAGCTCCAGCTGGTTAGAGTGGTCCAACGCACTAGAACAGGCTTTAATCGCAGAAACTCAATAGGCTTAGTTATGTTTGACATACCTAAGGCCTTTGATAAAGTCTGGCATGCAGGACTTATCTTTAAAATGCATCCATTCAATATGCCACTGCAGCTCACCCAAACTATTTGCTCCTTTTTGGAAGGCAGATCATTCCGTGTCAGAATCGACAAACAACTCTCAAGCCTGAGACCAATTGATGCTGGAGTTCCTCAGGGCTCGCCCATATCACCGGTCCTTTACAACATATTTAACGTAAAATTATCACTCTACGCTGATGATACCTGTATATTTGTTACAGCACGACCAGCCAGAGTCATCACCTCAAACTTGCAACGATCGATAAACATTTTATTGAAATACTTTCGCAAATGGAAAATTAGGCTTAATTCTGATAAAACACAGGCCCTATTCATCTTAAGAAAACTAAAGCAAACTCCACAGAGACTTAACATTGACAATGAAACAATAGACTGGGCACCAACAGCTAAATACCTTGGACTTACATTTGACAAAAGCCTGACATGGAGACAACACATACAAAATAAACGGGGACACTGTATTGGACTTCTCTCTTCACTACACCCACTCATTAAATCCAAAAAACTTAGCCTTAAAAATCGACTGCTCATCTACAAACAAATTATACGACTGACGTTACTATATGGTAGTTCTGCTTTCTACCAAACGACAAAGACTAACAAAAAAGCACTCCAGTCCTTCCAAAATAGAACTATTTGAAAGATCCTAAGAATTTCGTGGTACATTAGAAACACTGACATATACAAGGACCTAAGACTTGAGACAGTAGAGAAATACGTACGTGATAGAGCACTGAAACTTTTTGACACAATAGACAACCATACTAATAGTACCCTGGCATTCCTTCGAACTGTCCGAAACGGGGATGATTTACGCTTTCCAACTATCCGCCAAATAATTATGTAAAATTTACTTTAAAATTGTATATTGACTGAAGCTGCCACAGGAAAGTGGGTAGGTACTGTAGTACTCACAGATATGAGGGAGTTAAGGTGCTAAATCGCACACCCCACACATTCCAAGACGTCAAGAAGACGCCTCTTGATGAGTGCTGTAGGGTCAGTGCTACTGTATGGAGCAGAGTTATAGGGCGACGCTCTCAGCTAGGAGGTATACCGAAAATGATTGGCACAGGTACAGAGAAGAGGAGCACTGAGAATTGCACCTTCGTATCCAACAGTCTCCGACTCGGCGGTGAGAGTGATTGTAGGCGTGATACCTGTCGCTCTCCTTGCTAGAGAGTGCCGCGCTATTTACCTGCGCCGAAACGAGGATGCGAGGGAGATGGTTGTCCGCGAGGAGAGACAACGCTTGCTCAACGATTGGCAGCAGTCTTGGGGGAATGGCCCGAAGGGAAGGTGGACTGCGCGCCTCATCACGGATGTGAGACCGTGGCTAAATCGAAGGCATGGTGAGACTGACTTCTATCTGACCCAGCTTTTGAGCGGGCACGGGTGTTTTCAGTCTTACCTGCACAAGATCGGTAAGTCACGGTCTCCCGATTGTCGGTTTTGCCCAGGAGAGGAGGACAATGCCTGTTACACATTTTTTGCGTGTACAAAATGGTTCAGGCTGCGAAGGGAACTCTACAGGGAGACGGGAGAGCTCACCCCGGATAATATAGTTACGGTGATGCTCGAATCGGTTGACAAATGGAACCAGGTGGCACATTATGCTCGGGCAGTTCTAAAAGATAAAAGGGACTCACAGCAGCCGGAGGCACTGGGGCTGGGGGATCGCTCTTCTGGCATTTCCTCTTCCCCTCTCCCCTCCCACTAGGAAAGGGACTCCCCAGCTTGAAGGCGCTGCACGGCGTAATCAAACGAGACCTAGCCCGAATTAATGTGTCAAACGGTTCCAGGCTAGGTTCTCAGATTGACAGGGGAGGTGTTTAGTGGGTAGTCCAAGGGTTTTCCTCCATGGGAGTCCCACACTGCCAGACTCGGTGGGCGTAAATGCCTTCACCTCCCTACCACAAAAAAAAAAATACGAACGTCGGCAGATTCTTTTTATTTTAAGAAATACCCATGTCGTACTACAAAAATTGCAGTAAGAAGTCTAGTAGTAGCCTAGCCAAATTCTTTTTCGAAACATTACGCTACATAAGAGAAATTTACCTTTCCGGCTGGTGCTGCCAACGGGGATTTTTTTAAATCTAATAAAGGAAATGGCGAATCATTTCTGAGGAATATAGGTTAGAGACCTCTTAGGGACCCAACGAGAATTTTTATTTATAGGGTTTTCCAATAAGAGGTGTTATTTTGATATTAAAAGGAAAATTCCATTTTTTTGAATAAATGATCGGAAGTTTATTTGATTATATAGAAGAAGGTATGCCGTTAATAATTAAAAAATGACATCAGGCAAATGACCACCACGACACGCTTACAGGACCATATCCTTTTCATGAAATTTTCCCCAACCAAATCGCAAAGTGGCTGCCCTATGTCCTCGATAGCCTCACGAACTCCATCTTTGGGGTCTTGAACCGATGCTAGGCTGTTGGCGTAGACCTTCTCTTCCACGTGGCCCCAAAGGAAGCCGTCGCAAGTTGTTAGATCACAAGATCTATTCAAAATAACACCTCTTATTGGAAAACCCTATATTTACCTGCAGTTTAGCTTGGAGCCTAAAAAAATATTTCTTATGCACAAAGGTTATCATGAATACTTTGGTTACAAAAAAATAGATTACTCTTGTTGAAATAGGCACACACCAGGGAGTAAGCTCCTGTCAGAAGGGATTTGTGCGTTTTATATGAAATGCAGACATTTATGTTACGTAACTAATTTAAAAACTCAAGAAATTCTAATTGTATGTATGTTAAATGATACATTTCAAGCAAATGATTTTTAATTCAATTAAAGCGGCCGCTATTTACTTGGAGTAAAGTAAATTTCATTCAGTGTACACAATATCATCTTTCTTGAAATTTTAAAAAGATCTCGTCAATGATTTAGACTCTGGCTAGTTCAAAAGCCCATGGGGTAGGAAAATTGCGCATTGTGGTTTTGCGTTGTAATGAAATTTCAAATGGCTATGACTTCACTGAATACAGTTAGATCCTGACAAAACTTACAGGCTAGACAATCTACACAGGGTACATATTTAATTTTAATCGGGAAAATCTCAAATTCATAAATACTCGCATTAACAATGTTGAACGAATTTTAGCTTCTGAGTATTTGCCGTAAAAGTACTCATAGAGAACTATCTCTATGCTTTTAGGAATTTTTTGGTTCATTGATAACTAATCGCAATTGGGCGGGATATAATTATTTTGGTGTTTTTCCACTTTTTCTACCAACCTCATTATTGATATTGGCATTTTAACAACTGACATTACAAAATCTTTTCAAGACCTGTCACTTGATATCCTTCTCGACTATCATCATAGAAAACCAATGTTTAAGGGGGGTCACATTCATATAAAGCTTCTCCAGTTCTTAAGAAAACTATGCTGTGACGCGCTATTAGACATTAAGTTCCAATCATAATAGGGTATTGTAAAATTTTCTTTATAAAACCCTTAAAAATTATGTACTCTTTTATGATTGGATTGTAGACGAAAAAATTTTATAAATGACAGAGGTAGAACTTTCCCTATACTAGGATAATATAGTATATACCTGAGAAGTCTAAATTCATTCAACTTTGCTAATCATAGTGTGATTTGTTGATTTTATTACGGTAAATGTTTATAATTTTTTTAACCTCACAGGCTCAAAAAGAATCAAAAAGTGCTTAACGAAGTTAAGCCGTTTGAGATTTCTAATATTATAATGGTAAGACATTGGTTGAAATTATGTTTCCATCGAGCTGAATAGTGTGATCTCATTGCAGATTTCACAAAATGAGGTTGGGAGGCGAATGCTGTTAATGCATCGAGTGTGGGGCTTCAATGTTTGCAAGCAGAAGGATCACCCAATAAACACCTCCCTGCCAATCTGAAACCTAGCCTGGAACCGTTGAAAACATTAATTCGGGCCAGATCTTGCTTTGCTACATCCTGGGGTACCTTCAAGCTGGAGGATCCTTCCTCAACAAATTTTCGCTCTTATACTAAACTATTTATTTAGTTTTCTCGTGAGTAGCTTGAGATAAATATCAACATTTCAAAGTTGGATACAAAATAATTCTGCTAGTAGCATGCATCTGGCTACTGAATTTGTTAAGGTATATGTAGTATTAGTGTGTTGATTATTGTCCATGAAGGACTTACAGCAATACTGTGCCAATTCTCACTGAGATTGACTTGGTCCAGGAACGCGTATATGCACTGGCAGGCTCGCGTCTGCGGTGTGGTAATGATTTTCGCTTCATTCGCCTCGTCAATATTTTCGGGCGGATATGTAAACCGACCTCTCATCGGTTTACAGACGTGAAGTGCTGGAATATGCCAACTGTACCCAATATGTCAACAAGTCCGGACGCCCTTAGTCTATCCCAAGGTGGCTGCTGGCAGGCTAGTTAGTTTGGAGAGAAATTTCGGTTGCAGGTCTTCCGCGAGCAGACTAAGTCAGGATACAATTTTATTAGCCACCGCTTCAAATACCCGATTAAAACGCATCAAAACAGCCTCATAAAAGCGATCATACTCTACTTTAAATAGTTCGTTTCCATTTTTTCGGACCATGCGGTAAGTCCAAAGGAAAAAGTACAGCAAGAAATATCCTCAACCAAAAACCACGCGTTCCCGAATATTCACCGACGCAGTGCCAGAAATAAATTAGTCGAATTTAAAACCAAATTAATATGCTGTAACAGAAAACGCAACATGTTTTTGCTTTCATCTCTAACATATTACGAGAAAACTAAGAATTTTTTCATTTTCGATGTTTGAATAATTATTCGTTGAAATACTTACAGTTAATTTAAATAAAGTACATCTGTATAATTCTACGTTTCTTGAAACCATTTAATAGCTAATCAATTTCAAAGCTTTTTGATAATTCATTTAAGTGAGATGTAAAAGCTGTGAAATTTCAAAGGGAATTTCTCGGTTGCGATATTTTATCACTGTTGATTCACTTGCTTAAATCTTATGTATTGTAATTAACAATTTTTTTTCTAACTGCATGAATGTACAAATAGGATTGTTTTGTTTTCTTTTTAATAATTTCATGTGAATGGTTGGCCAACGAAGTTCAGAAAAGAGTCTTCAGCAACCTTTTTTCCTGCCGCTGTTTGGTATGCTTCAATGTATGTACTATAATCGCAATACTATAACTTTTTTTATTTTTACGTGATCCTACTCCGTTAAACTTATGCCTGCTCTACGTTCAGCTGCTTTAATCTAAATTATCTCGGAAAATTAATTTAATATATCCAAGGGAGCTGCCTAGTGTTGTCAGACAAAAGGTACAAACTGCTTGAAACCCATTAGTACAGAGAGGAATGTCTATATTGGACCAATATTTGACTTTTTTTTAGTAGCCACATGTGCATAGGGTTTAAATGTGCAAGTTGGGGGTCCAGAATCCACGTAGAATGAAGGATCAATACCAATGCATAATATAACTACTGGTCCTGATTCTAAACACATAGGGAATCTTCTTGCCCAAGTTATTTTGGCCCCAATCGTGATGACTTTGTAAAGGGTTTTTCATGAAGGACATAACAATTTTATCTATTAAGAAAACATAGAAATCCTTGAGATATTGAGTTCAAATTTATTATGGGTGTTGTGCAAGCATTGCATTTTATGAATATGCGCACCACAAGCCGCCGTACAGTGGGCGATTCTTTAAACCTAATTTTCCACCACTCTGGCACACGTTTCGACTGGAACTTCATCGCAGAAGATGATTTTTCGATTAAATTCTTCATTTTCTTCAAGCTTCGCCAGAGCCAAATTGGAGAAGTTTCGGCATTTCGAAAGATCAAATGGCTTTAGTTCTTGAGTCCATTAGATCTTATAGCCATGTAGGCCTAGATATTTTCGAAAATACGCCACAGTGTCGTTTGAGAGGTGCCCAATTCTCGGGAGCGACGTCGAATCGACTCACTTGGCTCATTTTGAATCCATGCACTAACGGTGGCGATATTTCCTTTACTTTGACTGTTACATCTTTTTGGCATCAGAACGTCCAATCCACTATAGCATGCACAGCTTGTCGGGTGGGAAGATTATTACGGTTGAGAATCGGAGTAAGCGCTTATAAAGTTGCGACTACCGACTCAGAGTTTCGGTAGTAATTTTTAATCATTTGCAAACGTTGCTGGTTGGTAAACTTCACAATGATAAAAATGTAGACTTTAACTAACACAAATGGTTGATTAACATGTTCTACTAAGATGACTTTTCTTGGTCGGGCTAGAGTATTAAGACTGACTGGATACTGTGGCACTATAGTACCATAAATGAAGTAAACAATTGTGAGATTAAAACAACCATAAAGGATTAGAAGAAGGTTTTACCTAATACAGCGTTATTATGCCGATATGTGATGGCTTCGCTGTGAAGCTGGACAGTTGTTTCTCTTTGATAAACAGTACTTGAGTTATACTCACGATGCTCGTTGCTAGTACACTTGTCTATTTTTTGACTTTTTACAAAAAAAACTCTTAAGACTATTGATACAGAAATGGTGTTCCAAATTTAATGTGAACCCACACAAAGATGACCCTTTCCCATGTTTCAAATGACTCAATTTAATAAATCAATAGGTCACCCAGAGTGTGACGCTATTTCACAAACAAACCATAAAACAACTGCAATTCATATCTCATAATATAACTCAAATATCCCAAAAATCACAGCCGCAATCGCATTGACTCATTCATGAACAAAAATAATGAAGTCAAAGACAATGCAATTGTATCACTTACATCTCTTAGCTTGTGCTGGCAAGCCCCCAAAGAGTCACATAATAATAAATGTATGTGTGACGTGATGCATATGTGTGTCATGTACTTGGACCAAGAAGTGTTGAGTCACGCTGCATGTGGGAATATCGTACGAACGAATACTTGATGTGCCTGAAAGTATGGACGTCTCTAGATATCGATTGAAACGGATGTAGGCGCGGGGTGCACATTTACGATAGTTGAAATCACCTGTTTTGATTTAATATCTAAATAATTTTTGAAAGATATTGCCGCAAAAATAGCAAAAAACTTTACAAATATTATTTAAGATAGTTGAAAGTGTAGTTCTTAAGCGTACTAAACTTAAATGCCCTTCGTCGGGTTGATTGCAGTGCCAGTTGGCATTTTCTTAGCTGTCATTGTGATAGTTATTATGGCGTCATTTCATTGAATTAATCGAATGATTAACTCAAAGTGAGCCGTTCTGTGTTTAACAATTCCATTCAATTGTTTACAAACTAAGAAATGCATGACAAAGTGGCTTACAAAAGATCCTGAGTATGCAGAATTATTAGTAAAACTATGCATCTTAATACGAGTGTGTTGAAATGCTGAAAGAGAAATATTTGATTTATTATACCTTTCGCATGAATTCGGTGTTAACGAAAGCGAATTGAAATCGAGATATTACCTAGTGTTCGCAATTTTAAAACAGACCTGATAACTGTTATCAACGGGAAATGTCAGTTTCCGTCTGTTCAAGGTCAGGTATTCGGTGTTGCGTGGGAAAGCATCACAAAACAACGCCCCTGGAAGTAGTGCTCTGCAGTCGAATTGGACTAAAGTGTTCGTTCAACCGAATTGGACATTGGAGATAACGAATGAATAGCAATAAATGATAATTGCAGTCTAAGTCACGTCACACATTTTCTAATTTTTATTATCAATCATCTAAGAAAGAGTTATTCGCCCAATTGCGTGAGTTGTCTGTAAAGTGTTTAAGTGAATTATAATTATAATAATAAGTTAAAATTTAATCAAGTAAGTTAGAGCAAGTGAATTTTTTAAATATTTTTTTTTTGAAAAATCTTCTTAAATTAAAGTGTTTTTGTGTTTAATCTCACTTGCTGCGTAATTTCCTTACAATCATAATAGGATAGTTATATTCAAAAATTTGGTTAGTAGATTAATTTACAGCATTATTTTTGAAAACGTAAGTTTTATTCAAAAGTATAATAGGCTAGGTTTAAAAATACCTCAGAAGGTTCCATTCGGAAATAAGGAAGAAGTAAGTCGCGATCGGGATAGAATATAAAACATCAAGTCATTCACAAAATATTCAACACTCGCACGCAGGAAATGATAGATGCAACGTCACTTGGATCGACCAAACATCCCTTCTTAATCTTGACATTGTTTTTTTATTTTGATCAATAATACGAGCACTATGACTTTATCGTCAAGAAGGTCTTAGAGAACAATGCAGGAAATTATTAATTTTTAATCTTTTCAAGTCACTTCTGAGTTTGAAGACAACTCAGGAATTCACTTTCGTGTAACACATCATTTTTGTTTTTTTACAATCTATTTACATGAATACCGCTGACTTGAAAATCATAGCGATTACATAAAAACTCTGCTCCAAATTGTTTTATCCCGAATACTGGAAAACTGCGATTCCACCCACAACTTGCTCGAAATTTCCAACAAAAATATTGTCATCCAAAAAAAAAATCAGACATTTTCTGACAATTCAAAAGATATTTTACCCAAAAGACAGCTAGATTGCAATTGCATCGCTTAAAATGTCATTCCTCGATATTTAGAAGAAGCAGAATGTGGGGGTGGAGTTAGCGCGATTTAACATCTTAACTACCTCATAGCTGTGAGTACTTCAGTAGCTATCTACCTTCCTGAGCCAGTTTCAGTCATTACATGATTTAAAGAAATCTTTTATTTGGTGGATAGTTGGGAACCTTAATTCATCCCTGTTTCGTAAAGCTCGAAGGAATGCCAGGGTACTATTAGTATGGTTGTCAATTATGTAAAAGCGTTTCAGTGCCTTGTCACGTACGTATTTTTTAACTATCTCTATTCTTAGGTCCTTGTATAAGTCAGTGTTTCTAATATACCATGGTATTCTTAAGATCTTTCTAACAATTCTATTTTGGAAGGACTGGAGTGCTTTTTTGTTAGTCTTTGCCGTTCGATAGAAAGCAGAACTACCGTTTCGCAGCGCCCGTCGTATAATTTGTTTGTATATGGGCAATCGATTTTTAAGGCTAAGTCTTTTGGATTTAATGAGTGGGTATAGAGAGGAGAGAAGTCCAATGCAGTGTCCTCGTTTGTTTTGTATGTGCTGTATCTATGTGAGCCTTCTGTTGAATGTAAGTACCAGAGATTTGGCCGTTGGTGTCCAATCTATTCTTTCAACAATAAGTCTCTGTGGAATTTGTAGTCTTTTCCGTGTGATGAAAAGTGACTGTGTTTTGTCAGAATTAATCTTAATTTTCCATTTTCGAAAGTATTCCAATAAAATGTTTATTGATCGTTTCAAATTTGAAATAATGACTCATGCTTGTCATGCTGTAATAAATATACAGGTACTATCAGCTGCAGTGGCATATTGAATTGATGTATTGTGAAGATAAGTCCTGCATGCCAAACTTTATCAAAGGCTTTAGCTATGTCAAGCATACCTAGGCCGGTTGAATTCCTGCAATTTAAGCTTGTTCTTATGTGTTGGACCACTCGTACTAACTGGAGTCTAGTAGAGTGTTTAGCTTTGAAGCCATATTGTTCTTCCGGTATAATATCAGATATAGCCTTATTGAGTCGATGCAGAATCACCCTTTCCGCAGTTTTCGACAGCGATGAGAAGAGACTGATGGGTCTTCAGTTATATGGAAACTAAGAGATCCTTTGGAGGTTTTGAAAAAACAATAATAACAGCTGATTTTCTTATTTGGGGGTACTTTCGCAAACAAAATATTGCATTAATAATAATAGCAGTCGGTGATTTTAAAATTTTGTCTGGTAGCCAAGAAATCATTGTGTTTGTAACAGTCTCATGTCTAGATGCTTTGATTTCATCTGAGTCCATTGGTTTAATTCTGGCTTCATGTTGAATGTTATCTATCAGGAGTCTGGTGACAGAAGATTCAATTCTTGTCTGAAGAATATTCACGGAATCGCACTTCCACAGATGTCGTCGATGTCTACGGTCGTTTCAGGTGATTCAGAATTAGTTTCATTGACCAATGCGAGTTAAAACCCTTTCTAGTTTGTAATTTTCTTTTCTTGCATAGGAACGTCAATGAAAATGTTTTCTATGAGGAAGACGACTGGTTTATGTGCGGAAAACAGTTCGTCAAGGACATTTAACCGAACATTTTGTGTGAAATTCGGCGATATTGTAATATCCAGTGCAAAGCCATTTCTTAGCCCATAATGTGTTGGCTCATTGGAGATATGTAAGCTGAAGTGGTTGGCTGTGATGAATGCATTGAGCTCGGTTCTAGCTTTATTGCTCTCACAGCTCTCCAAAGGTAGTCTGTGGCATTTAGATCTCCTACGAAGAAGATAGGGCCTTCAAATGCCCTTCAAGTGCTCTGAGACCATTTAGGAAATTTCGATTTTCTGAAGGATTGCAGGCAGAAATTACAATGATCTCTAGAAATTTAGTTCGCATCTTGATTGCCATAGTCTCTAGTTTTTGAAGAGTAGGTGTATTAATATGATTCACGTTTCGTCTCACGAGAATGGCCATTCCACCTCGTCCGCCCGTCATTCTGTCATTTCTGCACAGAATGCAGTTAGAGATGCTGAATCGTCTTCCAGGCTTCAAAAAGGTTTCTTGGATTATAATTATATCGAATTTATGAACAAATATATGTTGTAGCTCACTCGTATGCTGAAGCAAGAAAATTGTATTGCCACGTCAGAATTCAAACGTGGTTCATTAAACTCATTAGAGTTTAGTGTTGACGACATTTTGAGATGCAGCGAACATGGTTTGAATCATGTTCGCCATCCCCTCTTGCATCATGTTTTGGAGCTGTGTCTTATTTTGGCAAACATTTGGTCCATGTTGTAAAGTTGATTATGTGAGCGTGGAGGTGCTTATATCGCGGTCGTTTGTTTTTGTGCTGGTTAGGCCGCAGCAACCTGCGTGAACGATATTTTCAAGTTCCCGCAGGGAGAAAGCCGGTCGACAAGAACATTCTTGGAGGCTAGCATTCTTTGGGGAGTGCCGCCCCCACGGACCCGAGGATATGGGGGGTGCCGTGAGGTTCCCTCTTATTGTATCTGGACTACGCTTTGGACAACGAACTGGAATTGACGCTTTGGGCTGGCGGATGTGATGGTTTGGACCTAGTTGCTTTGCACAGTAGCGCCGAGGTGAAACTCGTGTGTGAACGGCTCCAGTTCAACTATCATACCGTCTCCGTCCCGGTAAAACCTTGGCAGGCCTCGGAGTACGTTCGAAGTTCGCACCATTGGGTTGGTGGTGTAGGTTCGGTTAAGACGGACTCCCGATTAGCGCTGGTCTGGCTCTGAGCACTTGTCCCCATAAGGGCTTGTGCCAACCCTCGCATGGCCTCCCTGCTCTGCAAAGATAACCATGGGACCAAAAAGGCGACTACACACACGAACGGAGATAGCGGCTCCGAGGGGGGACCCAATAAAATGGAGCAAACAAATGAAACCACAAGCAAACAGGACGCTAGCACGGAGAACCCTTTCAGGCAAAAACCGCTGTTGGCAAGAACACCGATTAAACAAGACACCGATTGCGGGGGGAGGCAGCAAACCCCAGAAACACTGTCAAAGTCAACATCACAGGTTAAATCATCGGAGACAGACCACAGACGGACTAACGAACGAAAGAAGGCAGAGTGCGTTGTGCAACCTGGCATCATTGCGGCCTTTGGGCGCAGTAGAAGGACTATGCGCACCCCGGAGCGCCCAGTGCAAGACGTACACAATCCGGATCAAGCTGCGACACCAACGGAGGCCAGTGTAAGACTGGGGGAGGGAGAAGTTTTGCCGTTGGCCGACGCCACTTCAAACGCGACCCAAGCGATAGAAGCAAAAGGGCTAGGAAACGGGGGCCTCTCCCAAGAGGTGGCGCCAAATAACACAATCGCCCTTGACCGCGCCGAAGAGGAGCGGCTTACTCGGAAAGCGGGGAATATCGTCAAACAACTGAGGGCTGCCTGCGAAGTGCAGAAAAACATAGGCAAGAGTGTCAAGAATGGCATTCTTGAACTGGAGGAGCTTTTTGGCCGCATAACGCACTACAGGCGGAGGTGGCTTGCAACCGAAAAGCACCAAAAAGACACGCTCTCCCTCGAGGCATCAGTGGGTCCAAGCAGCAGCAAAAGAATGGCCGGTAGCCCAATTGAAGGCGACTGTGAGAAAAGGAGGAAGGACGAGACCATAAACGAAGTTGACACTCCAGGCGAGGAGTTTCATGTGGTGCGAAACAAGGCAGCGAAAAAAGCGGCCAAAAAGCTACTACTAGAAAAAACAGACAAAGAGCTCAACCACGAAAAGAACAAAGAACCCCTCGATATACCGCAGAAAACAAAAAGCCAACCGCGGCGCAAACCCTTGCAAGAGGCACTGCTTATTAAACCCACTAAGGGCCGAACCTACGCAGATGTCCTCCGTGAAATTAAAGGAGTGGTCAAGCCAGACGACACCAAAACTGCCATCAAAGCAGTTCGACCAACCCGGACCGGTGGCTTGCTGGTGGAATTCGGGCCAGAGGCCACAAACAAAGATGCATTCCGTGACGTGGTTCAAAAGGTTCTTGGAGATGCGGCAACGGTTGCCTCGCTCGAACCAATGGCCACCCTGGAAATCAGGGACCTCGACTGCGTCACGGACAAAGCTGAAGTAGAGGATGCCATTAGGAGGGAGTTCCCCAGCTTAAGTGAAGTCAAGGCAAGATTGACACGTGAAAACACAAGGGGGCAACGCATGGCTATTGTCGAACTAGCTGATAAAGACGCCCAGCAAATCCTGGCGAAGGGCAAAATTAAGATAGGTTGGGTGATCTGCAGGATACGGAGAAGAGCGATCCCTATCCGCTGCTTCAGATGCCTCGAATACGGACACACCGCGTATGGTTGTAGGGGACCCGACAGGAGATCTCTGTGCTACAAATGTGGTGAAACGGGGCACAAAAGGAAGGAGTGCACGAAAGAGGCAAAATGCATTCTTTGCAAGGATGCTAAGCTAGCACCCGGCGACCTCAAACATGAGCCGGGGACAGGGAGATGCTGGGTTTTCAAGGAGGCCCTAACTAAAGCCAAATCGATACTCAAATGATCCGTATCCTGCAGGTCAATTTGCACCGAAGCACAAACGCCCAGGACCTACTTGAGCAGTTTGCGAGGGATAAGAAAGCTGACCTCCTGTTGCTGAGCGAGCAACATCATAACAAGGACTCGCAAGCGTGGTACCCTGACAAAACTGGTACCTCGGCCATCTGGGTTCGAGACAGCGCCCGCCTTCAGGTGCAGGGCCATGGACGCGGGGATGGTTTTGTGTGGGTGCGGTGTTCAGGGATAACATATTTCAGTGTTTATCTGACGCCTAACGAGGCAATGCGATCTTTTCGAACCAAACTCGATGCCCTGGAGGACGCTGTCTCGAACACAGAGGGCCACATGCTGGTCGGGGGAGACTTCAACGCTAGAGCCATTGAATGGGGTATGCCACAATCCGACCCAAGGGGAAAGCAAATCTTGGACATGGCGGCCAGAACAGCGCTTTTTGTCCTAAATACTGGTAACACCCCTACTTTCCGCCGCTGGGGTTGCGTAGGAACCATACCCGATGTGACACTCGCTTCGGAGTCCCTGGTACCTAGAGTACACAACTGGCGAGTGCTAGAGGACTACTCGGCTAGTGATCACCAGTATATAGCTGTTGAGATTCACGACGGTGCCACTCTGCGTGCATATGCCCAAACTTCAATCCTCGGATGGAGGACTGGGAGGATGGACGTCGAGAGGTTCACTGACGCGCTTACGGCAGGCGCACCGTTGCTGGGAGCTCCGCCAGGGAGTGGAGGGCCTACAGCCAAGGACTTGGTGAACTCAACTATGAGTGCCATCATAGCTGCTTGCGAGTCTTCCATGCCCCGTCGGAGACCCCGACATGGTAAGCCTCCAGTATACTGGTGGTCAAATGAGATCGCCGAACAAAGAAGCGAGTGTCACAAACTTCGGCGAGAGGCCCAGCGGGCGCGAACACGGGAGGAGGCAGACACTAAGCTAGCAGCATACAGGTCCGGCAGGAAATATCTTCGCAGGCTTATTAACAAGAGCAAGGCCCGATGCTGGCAAGACCTCATGGACGATGTAAATAGGGATCCGTGGGGCCTTGGCTACAAGCTGGTCATGGGGAAACTTGGTGCCCTACGGAAGCGTTGTATACATGACGCGGAAAAGATGGACGCGATAGTGCGGGGACTCTTCCCCGCCCATCCCGTCCATGTTGACGCTGTCCATGGTGAAACAGCAGTCGAGTGTCCACTCTTCACACAGCTGGAACTGGAGGAGGCAGTCCTCTCCCTGAAAGCGAGGAAGGCTCCAGGTCCAGATGGTGTTCCAGCTGAGGTTTTGCAGCTCGTCTATCACCATTGTCCTGACTTGCTGCTCAGCACATTCAACGCTTGCCTACGGGATGGGGTTTTCCCGGTACGATGGAAGGTGGCGAGGCTCGTGCTGGTCAGCAAGGGGAAGGGAAATCCCGAATCGCCGTCTGCATACCGCCCGTTATGCATGCTAGACACGGCTGGGAAAGTGCTAGAGAAACTCATCAAGGAAAGACTCACTGACGCGATTCGTGCTGCTGGGGACCTATCTCCTCGGCAGTACGGCTTTAGAGCAGGACGTTCTACCATTGATGCGATTGCAGAGGTGGTGAGCGCGGTCCAAAAGGCAGAGGCATATAGTCGCACCAAGCGACGGATCGTCCTGTTGGTGACACTCGACGTCAGGAATGCCTTCAACTCCGCTAGATGGGTGGATATTCTGGATACGCTGGAAAACTCTTTTCAAGTTCCAGAATATCTAATGCGGCTTTTGAGGAACTACCTTAAGGACCGAAGCCTGCTCTACGACACGACACAGGGCCAACGAAGGATGGAAATTACCTCGGGTGTTGCCCAGGGATCTATCCTTGGTCCGGACCTGTGGAACGTGTCTTACGACGGGCTACTGAGACTTGAGATGCCAGATGAGTCGCGCTTGGTCGGCTATGCGGATGATGTTGCGGCCCTGGTCGCCGGACGCACCGTTGAACAAGCGCAACTTAGGCTAGGTATGCTAATGCGCCGAGTGAGGGACTGGATGACTGCTCGCGGGCTCAGTTTAGTACTGGAGAAAACCGAAGTGGTCATCTTGACAAAAAAGAGAATCCCTAGAGTAAGGATGATCAGTATTGGAGATATACAGATCGAATCGAAGCCAGCGGTGAAGTACCTGGGGCTACTGATCGACTCGAAGATGAGTTTCTCTGAGCAAATCAGGGCAACGGCTGAGAAGGCTGCTTCGGGAATATCGGCCCTGAGTCGACTTATGGCCAACGTAGGGGGACCCAGCCCATCAAGAAGACGCCTCTTGATGAGTGCTGTAGGGTCAGTGCTACTGTACGGAGCAGAGGTATGGGGCGACGCCCTCAGCAAGGAGGTATACCGAAAACGATTGGCACAGGTACAGAGAAGAGGAGCACTGAGAATTGCATCTTCATATCCAACAGTCTCCGACTCGGCGGTGAGAGTGATTGCAGGCGTGATACCTGTCGCCCTCCTTGCTAGAGAGCGGCGCGCTATTTACCTGCGCCGAAACGAGGATGCGAGGGAGATGGTTGTCCGCGAGGAGAGACAACGCTCGCTCAACGATTGGCAGCAGTCTTGGAGGAATTGCACGAAGGGAAGGTGGACTGCGCGCCTCATCCCGGATGTGAGACCGTGGCTAAATCGAAGGCATGGTGAGACTGACTTCTATCTGACCCAGCTTTTGAGCGGGCATGGGTGTTTTCAGTCTTACCTGCACAAGATCGGCAAGTCACGGTCTCCCGATTGTCGGTTTTGCCCAGGAGAGGAGGACAATGCCTGTCACACATTTTTTGCGTGTACCAAATGGGCCAGGCTGCGAAGGGAACTCTACAGGGAGATGGGAGAGCTCACCCCGGATAATATAGTTGCGGTGATGCTCGAATCGGTTGACAAATGGAACCAGGTGGCACATTATGCTCGGGCAGTCCTAAAATATAAAAGGGACTCACAGCAGCCGGAGGCACTGGGGCTGGGGGATCGCTCTTCTGGCAATTCCTCTTCCCCCCTCCCCTCCCGCTAGGAAAGGGACTCCCCAGCTTGAAGGCGCCCCACGGCGTAACAAAACGAGACCTGGCCCGAAGTAATGTGTCAAACGGTTCCAGGCTAGGTTCACAGATTGACAGGGGAGGTGTTTAGTGGGTAGTCCAAAGGTATCCTCCATGGGAGTCCCACACTGCCAGACTCGGCGGGCATAAATGCCTTCACCTCCCTACCACAAAAAGAAAAAAAAAAAAAAAAAAAACAAAGTTCCTTTGATTCCTGGGACAACCATCGTAGCTTCCTAGATGTTCTCCGCCACAGTTGACTTATTTTGGTTTCTCCTCAGTTTTCTTTGGACAGTCCCAGAAATGGTGAATGAATCGTATTTAACGCATCAAGACTGCGCATGAGTTTCTAGAAGAATGTCCGAATTGTTGGCAGTTGTGGCACATACTCTGGCCCGTACGAGGACACTGTGCCTCCACAATGCACATTAGGTGGCTAACAGATTTAACATTATAAATGTTCGTTTTAGATTTTGGGAGGAGAGCCTTCCCTCATTTTGATGTATAAGACTTCTATAGGGTTGAAGCCCTGAGTCTGCAAGTCTTCCTTGATTTCTTCGACTGAAAGGCCATACAGGCCACTGATGACAACATGCAACTTTTTGTCCTCTGGAAGTATGTCATTGTTAGCTAGTGCTTTTGTCAGTCGTCTGTGATCGTTGTTGGTATGTTTTGCAAGCCAGGGTAGACCATTGTCGCGGATGTGTATGAGATGTTTTGTGTTTTCATAATACCAAGTGTTTGAGACCATTTTGAGGGCGTTCGAAGAATGATTGGTACTGTTTTGGGTTCTTGCATTTACGGTGCGGGTTGTGTGTTCGTAGTGTTCGGCAGTGTTGGTTTTGGTTGTGGTGTAATGGCCATATCTGTAAATGTCGTAGCTGGTTTTGGTGAGGGAGAGACAGGGAAAATTTCATCCTCTTTATCTTTACTGTTACTCATGCAGTCAACTTCCATCTCGCTTTCTGAATTTTCAGACGAGGAATAAGATTGTAGAGGTGAAGACGTCCACACCTTCGTTTTTTCATTTGCGGTCTGTCTTTCTTAGATTTCCAATTTGTCTTAACCTGAAATTTTAGCAGTTGAACTAGTTCTGCATTTTTTGCTACTAGGAATTCGTTTTAGCTTTAAAAATATTTGATATTATATCTGCGTAATATTGTCGACCTGGGCAACCAGCTAGGCAACCTGTTCATCTTTAGCTGATATGGCATGTCCAGCAGCCATGCCACCGTTCATTGACATCCCGACCACGAAGAAGAATTATCTTTACACTTTTTGATATCCACCAAATAATTTCCAATTCAATAAAAAAAATTTCAAAATTTGGAAAAATAGAATGACTGGAACTGACCCAGGTCAGCAAAATACCATAGTACTCACCTAGTGTGCCTTGAATTCTTCTTTTTCTATCTTCAATCTCTTTTCAATCTATTTCACTATCTACTTTCTCTTGCAATCACTTTCTATCTCCTGTATCTGTCTCTTCTCTGTTTCTTTCCCTCGTGTGTCTTTTTATATTTTCTGTCTCTTTCTGTCTTCTATCTATCTTCCGTCTCTTCTTTCTCCTTCTAACTTCAACTTCCTATCTTCTGTCTCCTTCTTTGTATGCTCCTTCTCTTTCGTATTCTTCTCTCTTGTATTCACTATCTATTCACTATTCTTTACTCTTTACTTTCAACTTTCAATCATCAATTGCAGGAGATGTTGACTCGCCAATGTCTCCTATGCGACTACATATATTTTTGAAGAACGTATACATACAATTTGTACTCCGTGTTGTATCCATCCAAAGCTGCCATAGATTACGTCGAAAATTTCCGCGGAGTATTTTTTTCACATTTTATCTTTGTATTAACGCCAACAGAAAGATATATTACATGCTTGGATGGGAACATTTGCCATCAAAACTTGATGGGTAGGGGGCTTGCAACCGCTGATTCGCAGCCAGTCCAGGGGGTGGAATTTCATGACCCACAACAATTAAGTTTCATGATCAGTAGATTGTCTCTCTGCGCACCGTACTGAGCCTGTCCTTCCGGGTTTCCCTTCAAGCCTGTTAGAATAATTAATTATTTGAATGGTGATAATATTAAGATGATTTCATTATCTCACAATTATGCCAGGGTATGCTCACGATTCGACAAAAATTTAAACACCCAGGAGCGAATTTCGAATCATTAATCCTTTGCGTCAACCACGAAAAGCTCGCATATCGTGTCCAATTGGAATAATCCGAGATTCCGTAAAAAGATTGTAACTTTTAGCTGCTGGCGATGAAACATCGGGAATCTCTTTTAATGACTTTCTGACATTTCCGCATGTCTTCGACATCCTGCTAATAGTGACAACCAACTTTCACCCTCTCCTTTTATACGTGTCCGTTGCGCTTTCGATTCAAAGCTTATTAAAGTATAATATGAATGCGGCAGCATTTAAAACAGATTGTTTTTGCTATTCAAAGTAAAGCCTTCTTCTTCTTTCTTGCACTACAGCTCCTCTCGGACCTTCGCTTCTTGCAACAAGCGAGTCCAACTTTCCTCCAATTTTGAGGTCCGAGCAGCGATGAACTGTCTTCGTCGACCGAGTCAGACCACCGTTTCCCCGGTTTCCCCACTGGTCTCCGGCCTTCAGTTCTCCCAACGAATACCTTTTTGGGTCTCCGTTGTTCAATACGATTCATGTGTCCAGCTCATTGTAGCCTCCCCAGTCTGAAAAACGTTGAGACCTCCAGCTCATCGAAAATTTCATACAGCTCATGGTTGTATCAAATTCACGATTGGTCCCTCACTAGCTTTGATCCAATTATTCGCCTCAGGACCCATCGCTCAAAGGCGTTCAATGTATTTGCAGATGCTTGCGTTAGGGTATATATTTCACACCCATAGCATAACACAGATCTTATCAAAGATTTTTATACTCGGAGCTTTGTTTTCTTGTGTATGCAGCTGGTTTTCGAAACCGTCAAAACTGAATACAATATTTTATTTGTGAGCTGTATTCTTCGACGTATTTCGTCTCTTTCATTACTGGCTCTTGTTACTTTGGCGCCTAGATACACAAATTTGCTAACATTTTTGATACTATACTCGTATTCGCCAAGTGTGATATTTTGTGTTCCTTGACTTCGTCATAAGCCTGGTTTTATTCTCATTGATTTGTGGTTCTTCTAGTTTTGCATCGCTGTCGAGTTTCAGGAACAGTTCTTTTGCGGTTGTTAATCACCGTGACAATAAGTTGACGTCATCTGCATAGGCTACTACTTGGCTCGATTTGTAGAGTAATGTACCTCGTGTATTGACAGGTAGCTTCCTTATGACGTACTCTAGAGCCAAATTGAATAGCAATGGGGCCAGCCCATCTCCATGTCTTAGTTTGATATTTGCGTCAAAGGCATCGGTGAGTTGATTATTGATGCAGTGTTTGGAACATTGCTTCCAACATATTACATTCAGTATTCATACCTGTGTTCGCCTTTTCATCCTGTTGGTCCGCTCCATTCTCGAGTATGCCTGTCAAGTATGGTCACCCCGTTTCATTTATCTATCGGAAGCTGTCGAATCAATCCAGCGCAAGTTCACACGCACTCTCTTATATAAATATAACCTTTCGTATCGCTCCTACAGTGAACGTCTAAATTTCCTTCACATCCCACCTCTCGACGTTGGAAGACAATTTTTAGATTTATGCTTCCATTTTAAGCTCTCCAGAGGCCTCTAAGCATCGGACCTATGCAATGCATTACATGCACGTGCGCCATTGAGGACACGATCATCCAATCACCGATCGTTCCATTTGCAAAAACCGACACGTATCTGTTCTCGCCTTTGGTGGGATCTATAAGAGCCTACAATAATCTTCAGCTTGGTCCTCCACCGCATTCTTTGCGAATTTTTAAATCAGCAGTACGGCATGCTCTCAATATTAATGTTAACGTACCCTTTTTTTTTAATTTTGTATTTGTATTTTCTTTATTTTCGCCTATTTTGTAATTGGATTAAGTAAATCTGTAAATAGGATTTTCTAAATAAATAAATAAATAAATTCTTGATGTCGACAGGGATCTCATCGATGCCCAGCGCTTTATTATTCTTTTGGGCTTTGATGGTGGAACACACTTCATTTGGAATTGGTGGGGCCAATGGAAGCTCTCCACCGACATCCATAGGCTCCGATGTTGTGAAGCTGTGCGGAGGATTAAGGAGCTTCTTAAAATATAGTATAGTATAGCCTCATCTCACACCCAAGCTGATATATCATCGGGTACGACGGAATATTTAGTCATGGAAATTAACAGTAGTATGTGTAATGAATTTCGAAATGTCCGTGTAGGACACGGGTGCCGATGGTCTGGCACAAGTGTCAGCGAGCTAAAACAACACCGAGCTCAGCTAACTAGCTTCGCTTAACGACCGCGTACGCGTGCTTGACGACTAGCATTTGCGGAATCATATGAGGCGGGTTCTTGTCGAGCCACGAAGCTACACTACAAAATACTTAACACGCGTACTCTAGTCTACAAGACGTACCGATCAATTTTTATTATCTTTAGAAATGTTCTATTAGGTGTTAATTAAGCTACTCCACAGTAATTCAATATTTATTTGCCTCGTTAAAGTTAGCGGACACGGAGGCTTGAGACAAACGCAAACATTACACAAAAAGCAACCGTTACTTTCTCCAAAGAAGGTCGTTGCATTACAAGGGGAATGTCAAACCTAAAGATGTTGAAGTGGCTGAAGTGAACCACTCATCTCTGCGTAAAGGATGGAAATTTGACGGATGTAGTTTACTTTACACTAGTAAAACAACAAACTAAGCAGTTTCGACGGGGTGACCACCTTATCTCTTCAGGAGCAGCCACTCCTGATCACCACGGGGCTGCTCGACTGCTTTTGTTTATTACATATGTTGTAAAAAATTAAGTTTTTTGTTTCTTTTCTTTTAATTACTAGCACGGCTATATGCATTATCTTTTACGTATCACATTTAAAGAATTTTGTATAGAAAGTAGAATCAATAATTTGAAAACTTGTTCTCTTCATAAAAATATGTGTGATATTCCTTATCAATGAGATGAAAAAGACCCCGGTGTAAAATGAGCTGAACATGAGCTCTTTAAAAAATTTAAGCTGTTTAAGGCGTAGACCAGAGAGGATGCAAAACTAGTAAGTCTTTGTAAAGTTCGTTTAAAAAGCCCTAAAATTTGACTTTGTTATCTCGGGAGTAGATTAACAGTATTGTTATTGCTTTAAGTGTTAGTTTTTAAAAATATATAAATCGTTTAATAATTATGGGTACTGTATTGTTTTTTTTCAAAGTGCATTGGTTTTGTAGTAGTTTTTATATTTGTCGCGCGTATCCCAAGTTATTTCTGCGCAAATATTGATATTCATTTGTATGTTTTATTAGCATCAATAGCAAAAACAAAGTACTCGACAAAATGATCCTGGTAAATTCCTGGAGTCAACTTCGAAGTGATACAATATTCGTACATCTGGAATCGGGTGGCTTTATCGATTTTTTACTCGCCTGTTCACCTTACACTTTACATGATACTTTAATGTGCGTATTGACTCGAACAAAATTCTACGTGGTTTGTCGGGCTTAACTTGTGGATAATTTACACATTTTCATGGCAGTCGTATTTACCTGAATATAAGGGAATACATAGCGCAAAGTTATTTAACCACGCAAAGCTTTAAGGGATATATCATATGGTACACTAGATAATACGGTATTGGCAAAATATTCATCAAATGCGTGAAAAATAATGTATACTTGAAAATAGAAAATCTCAAACTATAGGGGTTTTCAATATGAGGTGTTATTTTGAATAGACCTTGTGATTTAAAACCTTGCGGCTTCTTCCTTTGGGGCCACGTGAAAGAGAAGGTCTACAGCCCAGCGTCGATTCAAGACCTCAAAGATGGAATTCGTGAGGCTATCGAGGACATAGTGCAGCCACTTTGCGATTTGGTTATGGAAAATTTCATGAAAAGGATATGGCCCTGTAAGCGTGTCGTGGTGGCCACTTGCCTGATGTTATTTTTCACTATCAACGGCAAACCTTCTTCTTTATAATAAAATAAAAATCCGATCATTCATTTTTACAAGTTGAGTAAGCAGGAGAGTGCTCCAACCAGAAGGTCTTTGTAAACATCCTAGGGTTAGAAACAAGTTTTCTTATGGCGTGAATCGATAACTTGAATTATTCATCCAATACTTGAATATGAAATCGTTCAAATTTATACAAAAGATGCACAGTTTCTTTCATAAGCACAGTGCAGCTGCCATTCTAATCTAGCTTAAATGATTTTTCTGAATGCTCGACCAATTGAACATGTTCAAGTTAAACACTATTCCTTAAATTTTCATGAAAATTGAAAGAAAATAAAAGTGCCTAAGTCAATTTTAAATATATATAGGGTTTTCCAATAAGAAGTGTTATTTTGAATATATCTTGTGATTTAACACCTTGCGACTTCTTCCTTTGGGGCCACGTGATAAAGAAGGCCTACGCCAATTGCCCAGGGTCGATTCAAGATCTCAAAGATGAAATTCGTGAGGCTATCGAGGACATAGGGCAGCCACTTTGCGATTTGGTTATGGAAAATTTCATGAAGAGGATATGGCCCTGTAAGCGTGTCGTGGTGGCCACTTGCCTGATGTTATTTTTCACTATCAACGGCATACCTTCTTCTTTATAATGAAATAAAAATCCCATCATTTATATTAAAAAATGGCATTTTTCTTTTAATATCAAAATAACACCTCTTATTAGAAAACGCTATATTAGGTGGGATTGCAAAAATGGGATCATAGTTTGCTGAAAACTTGCCTGGGTTTGATAGCCGTAAATATAGTTACAGACACAAACCTAATAATATGCTCATAAAAGAAGTATTTTAGCCTGTTGATCGACCTTTATACTGAAACAAATCGAAACTTGAAACCTTAAATTTAGAATCTCACTAACAATAATTTCATGAAAGTTCAATTCCTACTGGAAGGGCTTTCTACAGAATCCATTAGATTTATACCCGTTTATTTTCATGGACAAGCTTTCTTTTTTCAAGAATTGAATGGAGTCATAATAACTTGCGCTCACAAATATCAGTGAAAGTTATGGAAATTTCGCAATTGTAGGGCTGATAACATTCATTAAATAGTTTCTCGAAAATGTTGGCATTATAAATACTCTCAAGCTTATAAAACCATAATAATGCATAATTGTGTTTCAATGAACAAGTTCAGAAAATGGTACGAATACTTTGAGATAATACTACCGTCCATGAGTTACATATAAGCTAAAAATTTCATAAGAACGCAACAGTGTCTTACATTGAATTTTTTTTCAAATTATTAAGTACATTTTAAAGAGTTATTCAATAGCATTAGGTATATTAAAGGTATAAACACTTTAAGCCATTGTTATTTCATGTATTCAGGTTGATATTAAATAATTCTTCCTTTGCATTGTCTTTTACTTTTTGTGATAAACTTTCAACCATTACCTGTTTTTCTATTGCTGCTGCATTTTGTTCTGTGTGCTTGTTTGCTTTCATACCTGGTTAGGGCAGTTGCACAAATGAAGTAAAGTAAAAACTTTGAATAAATGTTCGCCAATCTACAGCAAACAAGTTTTCAGGACAAACATAGCTTCAATTGAAGAACTTCATGCGAATAGTATTGTGTGCACATTCGAAACTATTATTTCATAATTCGAACTTTTAATTGCAGGCAGGGTTAATCCTTAATTAATCCAAAGATATTTGTGGGTACAATTTCTACACACAACTAATGAATTTCAGCATTTATGGCATCGATGTTTCATCGGATCTGATATGGTTTAAAGTCCAAGTGTAACACAAGTGAATTAATGATGAAGGGTGAGTCAAGTTCAGATGAGAAATATATATATATATATATATATATATATATATATATATATATATATATATATACATATATATGATTACCGCGAATGATTAAATGTGGTAGCAGTTGAAAAGTTTTTTATGACTGCGCCGAAGATAAATTAGGAAAAGAGACGTGGGAAGATAGGTTTTGTTCGAGTGCTTTCCAAGTGTAGTGTATCTTTATTTTATCTTTCCTGCACTTTTACTACTTACACCCTGCAAGCCTATGTATAGGTATATGAGCAAGGCAATCAATCAAAAAAGCATGATCAGTGTACTTGTAATGAGTAGAATATTAATTCAGTTTGATCGTCCTCAAAGTCAAAAGCGCTTCATTCAATACCAATGGTTATAAGTTTTCATAAAATATAAAGCAAATTCCAAACAATAAAACTACGAATACTTAATGGCCGAAATGGCTCTCTAACTTTAAGCATTATTAATTAAAAAACATTTAATCACAATATATATATATATATATATATATATATATATATATATATATATATATATATATATATATATATATATATATATATATATATATATATATATATATATATTGCAAATATTCAAGCTTATTTCCCCGCAGCAATACGCACTTGTGTGTGTATGTGATTAGAGACACTTACAAATATTGTTGTGATGTCCAAACGGGAATGAAGTTGTACCGGCTTGTCAGTCGAATTAAGAGTCTTTTTAGAAGAAGAACCATCGTGTAGTATATAGACTAATTATATATTGTCGCGTATTCCCAAATCGTTGTAACATTTTCTATATTATTTTAATAAAGTTCATTTTACTAAACAATCGAGATACCTTAGTTATTATAACTTCCTCACATTTCCAAGAAGTGCACCTATATTAATTTTTGTGTCTTGATTGACTTTGCAGTTTTTATAAGCGTTTATTGTATTCGCGCGTTTTTTGGTTGTGTAACGGTTGTGATAAGTTTTTGTTAAAATGGCTAAAAGGAATTGAATACTTTGCGCTTGGAATTGCTTTCCAAACATAATTACGATACTTGGAGCATGCAAGTGAAGGCGCTGCAAACGAAAAACGCTTTATGGGAATATGTTAATAGGAGTGCTAAACAACTCAGTGAATCAGATATAGCCGGACTGGAAAAATGGCGGAATAAGGACAGCAAAGCTAAAGTGAATTTGATTGTCCATTCGTCCTTCAGAATAGAAACAAATTCGTGGATGCGAATCTTCAAAGGATATTTGGCTCAAGCTGGAGTCAACTTATGCGTCTAAAGAGCCCGCGCGAAAGGCAACACTTTTAAAGCAGCTTATGCTTCAGCGCTTAGAAGAAAGTGGTGATGTGAAAGACCATCTTGGAAAATTCTTTGATGTGGTGAATAAATTAGAAAATATGAACTTGCAGATCAACGGTGATTTATTGGCGATTATGCTGTTGTAGAGTCTTCCTTCCTCATATGAGAACTCAGGTGCGTGATTGAGTCTCGGGATGAGCTACCAGCGGTGGAGATACTGAAGTTAAAAATTATGGAGGAGAGTGAAGCTAGGAAGCAAAATCCTGGAAGCTTTGTCACGGCTATGACTGCCGGGAATCGCGCAAATTTGCGCCAAAAGCATGCAAAGAAAGTGTAATGAATCTTGTGACGCCGCTGGCGACTCACTAACACACCTTGCCACCAAGTGGCTTGGCATCTCATGTCGTTTGCGACGGTTGCACATCCCACGTCAATTTTGTCGTGGGATGTCAAAAGGAAAAATTGACAGCCACATGGCGGCAGAGTGTGGTTGGGAGTCGGGCGGTTGCTATTTACTCATATGGCGAAAATTGGTGAACGTAAGTTACGCAGCGGATTAGTGAAGCAGCCAGCCCAGAAGCAGAAAGTTTGTACACGGACACAAAGTCGCCATCGTCGCAAGCTGCATGTATGTGAAGTAGTGGCCGCCACCCAGGAGGATGTCCCGGTGAAATTGGATGTTGACGAGATTGGAAACGAGAAGCCAGATGATTTGAAGCTGCCTGTAGTCAATATGTTTCGGACACGAACAAGACGACGGCTTAATCTCTAAAGGAAAACACAGGAAAGAATGAAGAAAAATCGCCGCATAAAATAGGGGGCGAAAGCAGCGATAACTGTTGGAAGGTACCAAGTAAGTGTCATGAGGAAATATCGGCAGTGCCCACATCATTAAGGGAACGGAATAAGTCCTGGAGCGAGACACGGTTTGCATACAATCTCGCGAGTAATTTAGTACAAAAATTTAAATCTAGTTGTGAAAGCGGTTTCCCAAAACTTAGAATAGACTATAGTGATAAATGTGGTTTTGGATACCAACTTTGCGAGGAAGGGATCGGTGTCATATTCAATGATACAACAAAACTCTTGATGTTGCCAAATGGAATAAATGTTCATTTCATCGAAAAAGACAACAAAGAAACGTATGTATATGACTGTCACTGAATTTCCACCAGCTTTAGTGAAGAAAATGAAATTGCTGTCATATTTTAAGCGCTATATTACTGAACATTCAGTTAAAGCCGGAGCTGGTGCCGTTATAGCTGAAGGTGATTCAATTTCTCGATTGCCACATTTGCATACTTGGTTCCGTACAATGTGTGCAATAGTCATGCACTTGACAAATGGAACAGTACAGTGAAATTATATATCCGCGCATGAGTGCTGTGACTTATATGGACAGTGAAAAGAATTTCAAAAGGTACTATCTTTCCACTATTCAAGAAAGTGGCTGTTCTAAAGATCTCTACCAGAAAATACGATACGCTCATGAAAAACTGAAAAAATTATTGGAGAAACTGTCGCCAATTAAATTCCCTTTTCGAAGGACAATTCCTGATTATAAGTCGATCACTCGAACAGACTATTATTGATGAACTGCCATTTTAATCAATTTTCCTTGTTAGGTCAAAAAAAAATGTACATAATATAATGGGAAAGAATAATTGAAAACTAATCGAAAAAAAGAATGTTATTTATAAGCGTAAGAAAAATCCTGAACAGGAAAATAGTTTAAGTAATATAAACAACGTAAGGTCTTCATATTTAAGTACTCAATCTTAGTAACGCCAACCGATCGTGGGAATGAAATAAACATAACTTCTACACACCCGGTGCCTTACAAAAATGTGGATTTTAATGGCGCTGAAGGGACGAACAAGCATTTAAAAATGAGCCAATTTATAGTTAGATGGAGAAAAAAAATCCTATAGTAATATATCAACACATGACAATCAGCCCACCACAACACGATAACGTGCACTATCGTAGTTTATTTCACTATAGCTTAGTTATTTTACATTAGTTCCATATGCTCCATGCTTTGAATTACTAAGAAGAAAATCAATTTCAAAGAATTCGAACAACGATTAGTAAATGGCTATTACCCGTATTTCAACAATCTTTAAACCTGATTGTAAACACGAATGATAAATTGCAGGACATTCTCCTACAGATTCTGACTAAATAGGATATCTAGTTAGAGTAGTTTACAGGATATGCATAGATATAAAAATGGAAATATTTTTATGAAATAAGTTCAAAATCGCCTGACGTGATCGTTTTGTCACAACAATTATAAACCCATTTAAAATAAGCACCTAGAGTAAAATAAACACTTAGGGATAAATAAACAAGCTAAAAATTCATAGAGTATAACGTATATAACCCTCTTGATAAGTTTCACGCTTGTACTAAACGACATAGTTGTAACATTTAGAGAAGAACTCATACAAAGAAGTTTAAAATTAATAATGAGGCAGCTAAAATCAAGTCCGATAAGGATCTGTATCCAATGTAAATATTTCCATGATTTTCTTTTGCGTTGCATATTTTTTAAATTAAAGAAATTTTGTTTTTAATTGGAAGCTAATAATATTTAAAATGAAATCCTGATTTTATCAAATTTAAAATATTGAAAGTTCAAAATGTCGAATATGAATAAACATTTACGAGTATATAACATGAATTGCTAATTAAAACACGACTTTCCTTTCCAGTAGTTCTGCTTTTCAGCGGGAAATGAGGTGCAGGGTAAGTATGCCGTCGCGAGGGTAGGGTTTGGAAAAAATCCGCTGAAGTCGGTTTCGCGTCGGGCGCGGTACGCGGCACCTTAGTTGTTCTTGATTTTTCTTTAACGTAGCTTTCGTCGGGTTGAGTTAACGTAGTATACTTTTCGGTACCGCGTCGGAAATTCGGGAACGCGAAGTAAAAATTAGATTTTGTACTTTTGACTGGTTAATGAAGAAATACGGAGTAACGTAGAATAGGTTTCCTCTCCGTATGGTTTTGTTTTTGTAACGCGTTTGAAAACGGGCGTGTACAGGTGGCTGACTATTGTAAATGAGCGTAACCCATTCGGAGACCCGTGACCGAAATCCTCTCCGATCTAGCTGGCCGACAAGCAGCCACCGCGTAAATGGGTTACAGTGCACGGATTGGTTGACCGGTTGGTACCATCCGTTGGCACTACTCAGACTTAACGTCTAAAACCGATGAGAGGTCGGTTCCGCGTTCGCACGAAATTTTATAATCATTACAAAAGAAAAGAGAAAGCGACAATTGTATATAGAGGAATAAAGTGCTATAAATGTGGTACAGTTGCACATAAGGTGAACGTGTGCCCGAAAAAGTCCGAAGGTGTCCGGAGAAATAAATCAACAAATAGTGTTGATCATTCTTACGCGGTGAATCATACAGTGATTCCAAATGGAAACAACGGTGTTTACAGTGCGAAGACGGAGATGGCAAATCGTGCCTGGTTACTGGACAGTGGTGATAAAGAACGGTTTAAGTCGTCGTGTGCATTAAATGGTGTTAAAACTAAATTTAGCCTGTCAAGCATCGGCAGAAGTTAAAGGAAAAGGCATTGTGCATGTGTCAGTGTTAAGTGACCATGGCGATAAATTAATTGAGTTCAAAGATACAGTTTACGTGGCTGATCTGCGCAAAAACCTTGTATCGGTTGCAAAAATTACCAATAAAGGACATGAAGTAATTTTTCGGAAAAATGACGCGTATATGCGTGATTAGTGCGGTAATATGTCGGTAATCGCGGATCGGCGCGGCGATTCATTTTACGTTCGGGAAAATAACAATCGTGCGGAAGCAGTCGTCCAGTCCAAATGCTCCGAACTGTTGACGTGGCATGAGAGACTGGGTCATTTAAACGGTTAAGACTTAGTTAAGCTTGTAAATGACGAAAAAATTCTAGAGGTTAACATGAAAAAAATTGAGTATATTTCGCGCTGTGCAATATGTTTAAAGGGGAAAATGACAGCGCAACCATTTCCCAAGGATCAAGAACATTGTTCAGAAACTACAAAAACTGTGCACTCTCACTCCATTTTGAACTGAATTGAACGAGTGGACGAGATATTTCGTGACTTTCACCGACGATAGCACGAGATGGAGTGAAGTTTATTTACTCCGCGAAAAGAGCGCCGTACTCGAATTAGTGGAAAAACAGACTAGCAAGAAAATAAAATGTTTGCAGCCTGATAACAGTCGCAACTATTGCATTTGACAACAATTTGGCAAGTCAAGGAATCGAACGTCTATTGACTGACATGTACTCCACAGCGAAATTGAGGGGCCGAGCGAATGAATCGCACATTATTAGAAATGGCGAGATGCTTGTTATTGCAGTCTGGATTAGGAGCATCATTTTGGTCACAAGCCGTTGCCACAGCATGTATTTTGCACACTAGATGTCCCACGCGTACATTTAAAGGTGGCATTTCTTATGAGAAGTGGACGGGAAATAAATTAAACAAGATGAGTAAGCAGGAGAGTGCTCCTACCAGAAGGTCTTTGAAAACATCTTAGGGTTAGAAGCAAGTTTTCTAATGGCGTGAATCGATAACTTGAATTATTCATCCAATACTTAGATATGAAATCGTTCAAATTTATACAAAAGATGCAAAGTTTCTTTCCTAAGCACAGTGCAGCTGCCATTTTTATCTAGCTTAAATGATTTTTCTGAATGCTCGGCCGATTGAACATGTTCAAGTTAAACACTATTCCTTAAATTTTCATGAAAATTGAAAGAAAATAAAAGTACCTAAGTCAATTTTAAATATATATAGGGTTTTCCAATAAGAAGTGTTATTTTGAATATATCTTGTGATTTAACACCTTGCGACTTCTTCCTTTGGAGCCACGTGATAGAGAAGGCCTATGCCAATAGCTTAGCGTCAATTCAAGATCTCAAAGATGAAATTCGTGAGGCTATCGAGGACATAGGGCAGCCACTTTGCGATTTGGTTATGGAAAATTTCATGAAGAGGATATGGCTCTGTAAGCGTGTCGTAGTGGTTATTTGCCCAATGTTAGTCATTGCTATTAACGGCATATCTTCTTCTTTATAATGAACTAAACATCCGATCATTTATTTAAAAAAATGGCATTTTTCTTTTAATATCAAAATAACACCTCTTATGGGAAAACCCTATATCAACCATAAACACGTGTTATCGTTGTTGTAATTCCATATAATTGAAAAGGCTATAACTCACTTGATTATGATTCGATCTCAATTAAATTTTGTGAAAATATATATCTTATGTCAGTCTATATAATTGCAAAATTCTAAGAAGTTTAAAGGTACCGTTTTGATTTTATGGGCAAAAATGTAAAATCTACAAATTATACTATTATTAACAAAGTTGAGCGAGTTTCGATTTCTAAGGTATTTGTTGCCCTTGTACTCATAAAGATCCACATTCGTGATAATTTTCAGATTTTTCGCCTGAAAGGTGTCCAATCGCGAGGGGGGGGGGAGGACACAAATTTTGGGTACATTTTGCCTTCCCGTGGACCCCCTAATTCATCAAATGATTTTTTTATTTCAGATTCTAAAAGTTCTAATCAATACCTTTCATTTGATACCCCACTCGACTACCTTTGATTAAAAAAAATTTTAAGGGCCAATTCGTTATTTGGGGGGACCCCCCTTAAACATTTTTTAAATTTTTGTCAAGCCCTTTACTTTTGAGAGACCATCACTTCTGACCTTTTCACAAAGTTTGAGCATTCTAGCTTCTATAGTTTCTGAGGAAATCAGCTGTGACGCACGGACAGACGGATGGACGGACAGGTTGCGAATCAAGTAGGTCTTTGTAAAAAAATTTTTTACAAAGACCTAAAAATGAATTATCTTCGGGTATTTGGATCCAAAGTTTTTGTGCTTGACAAAAGTCCGATGAAAGATAAATTAGCGCACTGATCGATGGAAGGCTTGTTTGTAGGTTATCCGAGAGATCACAAACGATAGCGGATCTGGATATCAATTATGGGAAAAGTTATACTCGTACATGCGCGTGATGTGAAATTTATTGAAAAACCGCACAAAATAGCGGGTAAAAATTCTGTATTTGATGAGCACATTGCTACAGAAAAAACGCGCTGAGAGTTGATGAAGATCATCAGGAAATTATTGAACTTTATTCACGGGAAGATTTCAGCGGAATGCACAAAAATGCGATACCTGACATACAAGTGCAAGCGGAGGATGAGATGTTTAGAGCTCCTGGAAGACCACGCTTACTGCGTACAGGTAGCAGAGGGTGACCATGAAAATTATTTAGGTCGAGAAGCGCATCAATTCCTAGCCAGGGAGATACTGGCGAAAAACGCAGTTAAGCTGGTGATGACAATGATGATGACGTTTTCGCAGGTATTGCGAAAATCGGTGTGCAAGACGCGTTAAATAGTGACGCATGTGATGAATGGTTAGATGCAATGGAGACTGAAGTGTCTAATTTAATTAAAAATGACGCATTGCAGATAATCAAGAAGGACGATCGCAAGAATGTCATTGGGTATTGACAAATAAACACGCTATCAATGGGAGATTGAGCGACGCAAAGCGCGCTTGGTGACTAAAGGATATAGTCAAAAATACGGTGTTGAATATCATCAAACTTTCGCGCCAGTTGCGCAATTAGAAGTGCTGAGACTATTATTAGCACTTGCTGTGCAGTTTGAAATAAAAATTTTGGCAATTCGATATGGTAGCCGCATATTTAAATGGAATTTTGAGAGAGTCAAAAGCGCTTTATTTAATACCAATCGTTATAAATTTGTAAAAGAACATAAAGCAAATTCCAAACAATAAAACTATAAAAAACTTAATGGCCCGAATGGCGCTCTAAATTTATACGTTATCAGTTAAACACATTTATTGAAAAAAATACACTTGCAAATTTAAATTAATTAAGATTATTAGATATTTTTTGATTCAATTGGAAAAAGGAGAAAAAACCAACCAGCATTATTCAAAAATTACTTATACTACTAACACAACAATGAACTTATATCCTAAACCTAATATGTTACACCCTACTTCTAAATAAGTTCAATCAAAAAAAAAAAAAAAACGTTACCTTATATTGAAACCTATACCTAATTTATAATACAAATAAACAACAATACTAGATGTAGCAATAATGAGATGAATCTAAAAAAAAACTAAGTAACGAGAAAAAGTACAAAAACAGAAAATAAACACGAATAATTTAGACATTGTCATTCAGCCACCAATACCTAGATAGTTCCATCTCAGCTCGACCAGCCTCAACGAATCTAGCAAATGAGTACCTCCATTGGAATTGTTGGTCTCGTGAACTCAGATTCGGAGGATATTTTATCTTCTTATCGGTGGCCCGTCGATATATGTGATATATGATTGGGACGCCGTCAGAATCAAAAGCATATCGATTCATGTCCAAATACACGAATGCTTCTGGAGGAACGAAGCCAGTAGTGAGGCAAGTCACAATATACCCGTCTGTAGGGTGGAACAGCTGTGAAATCCATGCGTTTTCACTCACAGTTACAGATCTTGCGATATGATTCCGAATAAGTTTCAATATGAAGATATCGATTCTTGTCACTTGAGCGGTTTGATAAATTTTTCTATTCGATATATAGTGCTTCCAATCCGTCTCGGGCTTTCTGTACAAACCAGTACATGCACGAAGACATTTCCTTTCGAAAACTCTTAGTTTTTCCATAGTACTAGCACTCTGGTTGTACCAGATCTGGCATCCGTATGTCAAAACCGGTCTGACCAGGGTCTTGTAACAAATAACTTTGACTTTTTGATCAATGTATCTGGAATGAAAGAGTCGCCGAAGGGCCATGACTACTTTTAGTGCTTTACTGAGCATGATTTTGACATGTTCAGTATAGTACAGATACTGATCGAGATGAACACCGAGGTATCGAACACAGGATTTATGTGGAACCCGTTCTGAACTACCCTCACCAGCCATAATGTGGAACTCCTTCCAATTACGCCTCAGGTCGACTGGCCCCCTGCAGCGTTGTCCGAAACAAAATTGTTTCGCACTTCTGCGCATTGATTTTCATTCGCCAATTGTCGGTGTAGAGCTGCACATCATTGAACATTTTTTGAAGATTGCTCTGAACTATTGTAGCTTTTCGGTGTGCCGTATAGATGATCAGATCATCAGCAAACGCTACCAATGATCGCGTTGGCGAGACATTAAAATCAAAGCTGTTCAATAGCTTGCGAATGAATATTGAGAAAAGCAGGGGCGCAGTAACTGTTCCCTGCTGTAGACCATTCAAGACCTTGAAATCGCGCATTGTTGTCAGATTTCCATCAGTTACAATAAATGATTTCCCGTATAACATATTACACATCATGGCGACAAGGTGTCTGGGGAACCTGTCCTGAAGAAGTTTGAAAACTAGTCCATCTAACCACACCGTATCGAAGGCTTTCTCCATATCAATGAGACATGCTCCAACACATTCTTTGTTGTTTAGTTTCCAACAGATGTCTGAGTTTACTTTCGTTATTGCATGTATGGTCGAATGCCTGGCACGAAAACCAAATTGGCAATTCGGCACCAACTCATATTTCTCAATGTGGGCGTTTAATGCTCTGTTGAGTATCACTTCAAACACCTTGCTGATGTTAGGCAGCAAGCTGATTGGGCGATAGCTTTTAGGGCATGAAGATTCTTTTCCTTTCTTCAAGATCGGAAATACCTTAGCCTTTTTCCACTCATTTGGGAAATATGAATTGTTCAACATGTTGTTGAACAATATGCAATAATTCCTAATAGCAACCTCAGGCAAATGTCGGAGAACTATATTTGGAATACCGTCAGTACCACATGATTTTTTGTTGTTTATTCTGCGAAATATGAAACACAAGTCTTCATAGCTGACAAAATAATTAATAAGATTCAAGCTCGGTATGAGGTCAGATGTTAATGTTTCATCGAAATGAAGAATTGATTGGCCGTTCAGGCTTGATTTGAAGTCGGAAACTTTTGCTTCAACGACCTCCGAAAATATTTCATTCCTTCTCTCTGGGTTTGGCAGATGAACCAATTCAAAATGTGTTCCAATCAGGGCAAGTTTCTGCAATCCATCACATATAATCCTGTTTCCATTTCTATCCGGAGTCGTACTATCAATTTCGATACCAGCTCTATCGAGAAGATTTATCTCATCACTAGCGACTTCAAGATTCGATACCTTCACTCGAGACTTCCTGCGGAATAAGCTATTCACTTTCGCGAAAACGCCATCTGGGTCCTGTGGGCTAATACACCTCAGTTTTTCCGCCCATTGATTGCTGACCTCACTCCTTAAGTATGAACGGATTAAGTTCCGGACATTCTTCAGATGTAATTTCAACAAAGACAACGAGGTATGGTTGTAGTCCAAAAATCGTCGATAAATATTGTTGACGCGGGTGAGAAGAAGGCTTTTCAATCTTTTCAACCTTGCGATGGTTGGTGTTTCATATCCTTCCATATTGTTTCGATGTTTAATCTTGGGAACAACTTTCTCAATCGTTTCCAACGTCAGCTTCTCTAACTTCGACAAATAGAGATCTATTTCATCGTCAGTTAGATTTCTGTTATTAGGAACCATTGAGCAAGCGTTGCCATCATCAGAAGAGGGACATTGCTTCTGGTACTCCCGATTAAACTTCTTTTGAAACTTTCCCCAGTCTGTTTTTTTGAAATTCAACCGATGGTTTTCATGTTGAACTGGAATGAGGAAGAAATCATCCCTGTTATGATTGATTTCCATTACGATTGCGTTATGAAGCACCTGCAGTTTCCGTTGAGGACTATTAAAGCTGAATTCAAGTCTTGCGTCAGCAATGCAGAGGTCCAAATATGAATTTGTCCTAGGGTATGTTGGGAACTCCGACCCATATAGGTTGCACCTGTATTCAATTTGGTTCTCTGTTATCCATGGTTTCAGGAATACACCTCTTGGATTATTGGTGGCGTTTAGCCATGATGTATGTTTGGCATTCAGGTCACCGGCAAAAATATAATAATCATGCAGCCTGTTCAATTCGAGTATTTCAAACAAGGAATTGAGTTCCTCCTTGAACTTGAGAACATTTTGACCAGTTGCATAGGCAGAGATAACGAAGAGGTTATTCCCACCTGGCAGTGAAATTTTGATGACGGACACTTCAAGAAATTCAAAGTTTTTAAATGCGACTTTTTCAATATTTTGGAAACAATAGGGTCTTCTAACCAATATCCCGGTGCCACCTCCCCCATCACCTATTACCGTATCGTTTCTTACGAATGCAAAATCTTTGAATTCCATGGAATGCCATGAATTGAGGTGGGTTTCAGTGAGAAGTATGATGTCAGGCTGTTGCTTAACAACAAATTCAAGGAGATAATCACGTCGATGTACAGCAACGATAGAGTTGACGTTGATCGATATGAGGCGAAGCCTATCCATGGGAATATGACTGGATGACAAGTTATTGTTAGGCATTTGAAAGACCTAAACGCTGAAAAGCAAAGTTAATTTTTGAATCTTGTTTGTCGATTCTCTCCGATAAAGAATTAAGTTGCTGGTAAATTTTGAGCAGCAGCTCATTATTGCCATTTACATTCTTTACATTATTTCCAGCATTTTCTGCTGGTCCTCTAGCGGCGAGTGCAAATGATACTCCGGGCTTGACGAAGTTGGAAGGTATGATATTACGGTGTACTTTTGCTTGCTTTGGAGCAAATTTAACTTTTGCATCTTGATATCGGGAGCATCCTCGATATGATGCTGGGTGACCAAAAACACCGCAGTTAACGCAGTATAATTTTTCTTTAGGCTCTGTCTGAGCCAATTTGCACTCACCGGGAGCATGATCATCTTTGCATTTAACGCAACGATAGTGCATGGCACAATTGGCAGCCGAATGTCCAAATCTTTGACACCGGTAACACTGGTTGACTTCTTTTTTCTGGAGGCGTTCCCACCTCACCACTCTAAAATTCAAGTACCTTATTTGGTGAAGGGCACTTTGACTGCTCTTATTTGCAATTTGTACCTGGTAAAGTGGTAAGTTCTTCCTTTCTATGGTCGACCTTCTTGTCGCAAAGTCTTTGACTGAAACAAAATCAATATCTGGTGCAGCCTCCTTGAGCACCTGAAGAAGATCGACCGTATCTTCTCCGCTGTCCAAACCCTTCAACAAGAAGGTCTGATTTTTTTCACTTTTTGGGGTATAGGTGAAGTGTGGAACCTCCCCAGAAATCAGCGCATCTTTGGCTGACTTGAAATCAACCAGTGATTTCGTCCTTATAGTTAATTTTTCGGCATTAACTCTTTTGATTTCGAAATTGGCCAGTTTATTTTCGGCTGCCAATAGCCGAACCATATCTTTCCCGGTTTGTCCGAACACGTTGATTGGCGGAACTTTTTCTGTCTTGTTGGAAGCTTTTCCATAGGAACCAGCAGAACTGCGGGCTGGTTTTTTCTCCTTATTTTTGTTCTTTAAATATTGAATAAAATAAACGTCATTATCTTGATTAAAATTACCTCCGATGTTTTCTTCGATTTCCATATCTTCGGCTAATCCCTCCAGCGCTGCAAAATAATTTTGGCTCTCGTTGGTGCCACCAGCACTTAGAATTTCCTCTGGATTTACTTGCTTTGTATTTTTCTTCGGCTTTGTTACCTGTTGCCATTGATTTTGTGGCTGCGTCTTTTGAGGCTTCATCCCTTTCTTGAAAAGATCCTTGAGAGACTGTATCTCTTGCCCTAGTTCATCATTTTCTTTCTGCAATTTGGCCATTTGTTGATTGTCCGCTATTATTTGCAGCTTGCACCCTCTATCTACGGATTTTTCTTCGTTATGTTTTCTTTTGGTGATTGTCGCCAGTTTCGTATTCGTCGTTTCCCCATGTTGCCCCAACGGTGGGCAGCCGTCGGGCTCCTCCATACCAGCGGCGAAGTTTTCTTTGGTAATTTGTTTTTCGTTACCAATCGAAGTAAAAATATTCGATACAAATTTCCTGAGTCGATTACTTCGACAATATAAGATTTTTTCCGATAAAAATTAACTTCGGACTAACGTTTTTAAAAAATAAATTTTAATTTTTTCGGAATTTTGAGAGAAAATGTTATCATATGTGCACCGGAAATGTCAAATAAAATGCTGGTTAGAATTGCATCGAAAAATTCGAGGAAGGATTGCGTGCAAGAGAGATGCTAAATAGTCTCGAGAACGGTGGTAGTGCGTGCAAATTAAAGAAAGCGCTATACGGATTAAAGCAGGCTGGCCGTGAATGGTATAAATGACTTAGTGAAAAATTGTGGAGCCTGGGATTAAAGGCGACAACGAGTAAATCATGTTCATTTTTCGGTGAACTTTGTGGTAGTGCTCTGTATATGTTAGTGTATGTAGATGACTTATTAGTGGCTACACAATCGACAAAGTATATAAATTCTTTGAAAACAAGTTTACAAGAAGACTTCGAAATAAGAGACCTTGGACTAGCGCAATTTTGTTTAGGTCTTGAAATTGATCAGCAAAAAGGTCGAACTTTACTTTCTTAGAGTGGTTATATAAAAGGATTATTGAGACAGTATGGAATGGACAAATGCATGCGCTTTGAAGCGCAAGTGATGATCATTCGTGCGAAAAGTATCCATACCGCGAATTACTTGGTGCTTTAATGTTTTCGAATAAAGCGCGTAAATGTTATTGACCGGCAGCAAATAGAATCCTGCGATATTAGATTGATACTGCGAATTTCAGTTTGGTATATACAAAACAGATGACAGATTATACGGCTACGCAGATGCCGATTGGGGCGGAAATCCCGAAGATCGCCATTAATTTTTTTTGTGGTAGGGAGATGAATGCCCTTTATGCACAGAGTATGGGACTCCCATGCTCGCAAGAAGGCGACTGGACTATCCACTAAACACCTCCCCTGTCAACCTGAGTACCAAGTCTGGAACCATTTGACACATTGATTCGGACCAGTTCTGATTTTGTTACGCCGTGAGGTGCCTTCAAGCTGGGGGACTCCTTTCCTAATGGGAAGGGAGAGGGAAAATGAAGTGCCAGAAAAGCGATCTCCCAGCCCCAACGCCCCTGGCTGCTGTGAGTCCCTTTTATATTTTAGGACTGCCCGAGCATAATGTGCCACCTGGTTCCATTTGTCAACCGATTTGAGCACCACCGCGACTATATTATCCGGGGTGAGCTCTCTTGTCTCCCTGTAGAGTTCCTTTCGCAGCCTGACCCAATTTGTACACGCAAAAAAATGTGTGGCAGGCATTGCCTTCCTCTCCTGGGCAAAACCGACAATCGGGGAACCGTGACTTACAAATCTTGTGCAGGTAAGACTTAAAACACCCATGCCCACTCAAAAGCTGGGTCAGATAGAAGTCAGTCTCACCACGCCTTCGATTTAGCCACGGTCTTACATTCGGGATGAGGTGCGCAGTCCACTTTCCCTTCGTGCGATTGACCCAAGACTGCTGCCAATCTTTGAGCAAGCGCTGTCTCTCCTCGCAGACAACCATCTCCCTCGCATCCTCGTTTTGGCGCAGGTAAATAGCGCGGCGCTCTCTACCAAAGAGGGCGACAGGTATCACGCCTGCAATAACTCTCACCATCGGATCAGAGACTGTTGGATACGAAGATGCAATGCTCAGGGGATACGAAGGCGCAATCCTCTCTGTACCTGTGCCAAACCTTTTAGGTATACCTCCTTGCTGAGAGCGTCGCCCCATACCTCTGCTCCGTACAGTAGCACTGACCCTACAGCACTCATCAAGAGGCGTCTCCTTGATGGGCTGGGTCCCCCTACGTTGGCCATAAGTCGACTCAGGGCCAGTATTCCCGAAGCAGCCTTCTCAGCCGTTGCCCTGATTTGTTCAGAGAAACTCATCTTTGAGTCGATCAGTAGCCCCAGATACTTCACCGATGGCTTCGATTCGATTTTTATGTCTCCAATTCTGATCATCCTTACTCTAGGGACTCTCTTTTTTGTAAAGATGATCACTTCAGTTTTCTCCAGTGCTAAACTGAGCACTGACGCGGTCCGTTCTGCCGGGGACCTATCTCCACGGCAGTATGGTTTTAGAGCAGGTCGCTCCACTATTGACGCGATAGCGGAAGTAGTGAGCGCGGTCCACAGAGCGGAGGCTCACTGCCAGTCAAACAAAAGGGTTGTGTCGCTCGTGACGCTTGACGTCAGAAACGCCTTCAATTCCGCTAGATGGGCGGATATTCTGGAAGCACTGGAAAACTCTTTTCAAGTTCCAGAATATCTGATGCGGATTTTGAAGAACTACCTTACAGAGCGGAGCCTGCTCTATGAGACGAAGGAGGGTCGGCGGAGGATGGAAGTTACATCGGGTGTTGCACAAGGCTCCATCCTTGGCCCAAACCTGTGGAACATCACGTACGACGGGCTACTGAGAATCGGGCTGCCGGATGATTAGCGCTTGATCGGCTATGCAGATGATGTCGCGGCGCTAGTTGCGGGACGCACTGTTGAACAAGCGCAACTCAGACTGGGTATGCTAATGCGCCGAGTGAGGGACTGGAGGACTGCCTAGGTTTGGAGAAAACCAAAGTAGTCATCTTGACAAAAAAGAGAATCCCTAGAGTAAGGATGATCAACATTGGGGAAGCACTTGTTGAGACTAAACTAGCAGTGAAGTATCTGGGAATTTTGATCGACTCGAAGAAGCGTTTCTCCGAGCAAATCAGGGCAATAGCTGACAAGGCGGAAGCGAGTGTTTCGGCTCTCAGCCGACAAATGGCCAACATAGGGGGTCTCACCTCATCAAGAAGGAGACTTCTGATCGGATCGGAAATATGGTGTGAGGCTCTCAACAAGGAGCTGTATCGAAAGCGCTTGGCACAGGTGCAGTGACGAGGAGCGTTGCGGATTGCATCTGCATATCGGACTGTCTCGGAGTCGGCAGTGCTGGTCATCGCAGGAGTGATACCCATTGCCCTCCTTGCCAAGGAGCGCCGCAGAATCTACCTGCGGAGGAACGAATGCGACAGAGATGCTGTCGCCCACGAAGAACGAGAACGCTCACTCAGTGATTGGCAACAGTCCTGGGTGAGCGATACAAAAGGTAGGTGGACCGCATGCCTTATTGGTGACCTGAGGCCGTGGCTCAATCGAAGGCATGGTGAGACTGACTTCTATCTAACTCAGCTACTGAGTGGACATGGATACTTTCGGTCTTACCTGCACAAGATTGGTAAGTCACGGTCTCCTGACTGCATATTCTGTGCTGGAGAGGTCGATGATGCCTACCACACATTTTTTGTATGCAAGAGGTGGGAAAGGCAGCGCCGTGACCTCATTGAAGAAATGAGAGATTTCTCTCCGGATAAACTCACTGGGGAGATGCTCACATTCGTTGACAAATGGAACTGTGTGGCACTTTACGCTCGGGCAGCCCTTAAGATAAAAAGGAAAATATATGAGCGCTTGGAGGCGTCCAGGGCGGAGGGGTCTCTTTTCTAGAAATCCCTCTCCCTTCCCCTCCTTCCGCTGGAAAAGGGATCCCTGTAGCCCGGTGGCGCCGGAACGCGTAGAGAAACGAGGCTTAGCCCGAAGTAATGTGTCAAACGGTTCCAGGCTAGGTTCCCAGATTGACAGGGGAGGCGTTTAGTGGGTAGTCCAAGGGTATCCTCCATGGGAGTCCGAGACTGCCAGACTCGGCGGGCGTAAATGCCTTCACCTCCCTACCACAAAAAAATAAACTGAGCCCGGGAGCATCTCGAGTCTCAGTAGCCCGTCGTAAAACACGTTCCACAGGTCCGAAACGAGGATAAATCTCTGGGCAACACCCGATGCTATTTCCATCCTTTGTTGGCCCTGTGTCGTGTCGTAGAGCAGGCAGGTCACCAACAGAACGATCCGTCGCTTGGTGCGACTATATGCCGCTGCCTTTTGGACAGCACTCACCACCTCTGCAATCGCATCAATGGTAGATGTCCAGCTCTAAAGCCGTACTGCCGAGGAGATAGGTCCCCAGCAGCGCGAATCGCGTCAGTGAGTCTTCCCTTGATGAGTTTCTCTAGCACTTTCCCAGCCATGTCTAGCATGCATACCGGGCTGTATTCAGGCGGCGATTCGGGATTTCCCTTCCCCTTGCTGGTCAACACGAGCCTCACCACCTTCCGTCGTACCGAAAAAACCCCGTCCCGTAGGCAAGCGTTGAATGTGCTGAGTAGCAAGTCAGGGCAATAGCGATAGACGAGCCACAACACCTCAGCTGAAACTCTGACCCTGGAGCCTTTCTCGCTTTCAATGAGAGGACTGCCACCTCCAGTTCCGGTTGTGTGAAGAGTGGACACTCAACTGTTGTTTCACCATGGACCGTGTCAACACGGAGGGGATGGGCGGGGAAGAGTCCCCGCACTATCGCGTCCATCTTTTCCGCATCATGTATACAAGGCTTCCGTAGGGCACCAAGCTTCCGCATAACTAGCTAGTAGCCAAGGCCCCACGGATCCTTGTTCACATTGTCCACTAGGTCTTGCCACCAGCGAGCCTTCCTATTGTTGATCAATTTGCGAAGGCATTTCCTGGCCGGCTTATATGCTGCCACCCAGTTGCATGCCTCGTTACGGTTCCGCGCCCGTTGAGCCTCACGTTGAAGCACACTTCCTTCGCTTTTCAGCGATCTTAGTTGACCACCAGCACACTGGGGGCTTGCCGTGCCTGCGTTTTTGACGGGGCATAGAAGCGCAGCAAGCAGTCGTAATGATGCTCATAGTAGAGTTCACCACGTCTTGAGCTGCCAGTTCTTCCGTCCGCTCCAAAGCTCCCTGCAGCTATGAGCACCTCGACGAACCTCTCGACGTCCATCCTTTCGATGCTTCATCTACTTATAGAAAGCCGAGAGAACGGATTTCGGGAGACAACATCACTTATCTCAAGCAGAATGCACTGATGATCACTGGATGAGTAGTCTTCTAATACTTTCCAATAGAGTATCCTCCGTACTAAGGATTCCGAGGCAAATGTCACGTCTGGTACGGTCCTTTCACAGCCACTACGGCAAAAAGTCCCCGCGGATCTGCCTGAGGCATGCCCCATTCGATTGCTTTAGCGTTGAAGTCGCCCCCAACGAGCACTTTGCCCTCTGCGTTCGATATAGCGCCCTCCAGAGCATTAAGCTTGGCTTGGAAGATGATATCGATTCATTAGGTGTTAGGTACATACTAAAAAAGGTGGTCCCTGAGCACCGAACCCATACGAAACCATCCCCCCGTCCACAACTCTACGCTTGAAAACCACTGTTCCAAACCCAGATGGCGGCAGTACCAGTTTCGTCAGAATACCATAATGCAGGACTTTTATTATGGTGTTGCTCGCTCAGCAGCAAGAAGTCAGCTTTCATGCCCTCGCAAACTGCTCAAGCAGATTTTGGGCGGTCGAACTGCGGTGTAAGTTTAGCTGCAAGATGCGGGTCATCGAAGCTCTGGTTTTGCCTTGGCTAGAGCCATCGCCATTCATTTACGGGATACACATTAAGCGGTGCAGCGATCACATAAAAATCGCAAAAACAACGGACTGTTGCATTATCATCACCAGAAGCCGAACATGTTAGTTTAGCAAAACCGGCAAAAGAAGCGATACATTTTATTATATGTGGATAGTTTTATTATATGTGGATAGTATGGATAGTATTTAGCAAGTGATCATGTGTTTCATGCGCGTACAAAACACATTGACATTAAGTATCATTTTTTGTGCGAAGCAATAACTGCTGGTGTGCTAACGCTAGAGCATGTGCCAACCGATTAGGTGATCGCGGATATACTGACAAAACTGTTGAATAATTTAAGTCACAAAAGTTTACGTAAGTGACGTGCGCATTGAGAGGGTGTGTTGGAAATATTCACGTTTTTTTCCGCGTAGCAATACGCACTTGTGTATGTATGGATTAGAGACACTTACAAATATTGTTGTGATGTCCAAACGGGCATAAGATTGTATCGGAATAGCCACCTCTATACTTGTTGACACTTGTCAGTCGAATTAAGAGTATATTGTTGCGTATTCCCAAATCGTTGTAACATTTTCTATATTATTTTAATAAAGTTCATTTTATTAAACAATCAAGATGCCTTAATTATTATAACATATTTCCAAGAATTTGTATATATATATGTATATATATATATATATATATATATATATATATATATATATATATATATATATATATATATATATATAAATCAAATTCAATTTAATTAAGGTTATGACATATTTTTTGATTCAATTGGAAAAAATGAGAAAAAAACAGCCGACAATATTCAAAAATTAATTATAATGTTAACACACCAATGAACTTTTAACCTACATCTAACATGTTATAACTTGATGCTAATAAAATTTAACCAAAAACTTTATCTTATACCAAGACAATGCTAACACAATCTCCCTTACCTATACTTTTAACCATTATCTCCAAACCTAATACAGTAAACATCGCATATACCTATACCTAATTTTTGACAACACAACAGCACTAAATGTGGCAATAATGAGCTGAAACTCAAAAACTCATTAACGAAAAATATTTGATAAAAATAAACACGAATAATTTAGATATTGTCATTCAGCCACAAATACCTACGTTGCCCCGTCCCGGCTCGACCAGCCTCCATTAATCTAGCAAATTAATATCTCCATTGGAATCGTTAGTCTCGTGAACTCAAATTTGGAGGATATTTTCTCTTTTTATCGATGGCCCGTCTATAAATGTGTTATACAACGAGACTGAGTAAAAATAGAAACGATAGGAGCTTTGTTCTGATAAATTCGCGTTTATTTATTCGAAATAGTCTCCTCCAGCTTCGATACACTGTTTTGCGCGATCCAAAAGCTTTTCGAAAGAGTGTTACAGGTTATTAACCGGAATATCCTTCAGGATGTCGGTAAAAGCCTTTTGAATGCCCTCTATGGACGCAAAGCGTTTTCTTAGAAAACGTGACGTAGAAGTCACAGGGAGCCATATCAGGCGTATACCGTGAGTGATTGATGGTTAAAATGCGATTTCTAGTCAAAAAATCAGTCACAAGAGTGGATTTTTATGACAAAAGTCTCGCTTAATTTGGAATGCACCTTGACTTAGACGGAACAAAACGTGCACAGACTTTTTGCAAGTCCGAATGATCGGTTAAAATGCGATAAATTGATATTTTGGAGATATTCAACTCCGATTCATGAATTTCAACGATGATTTCGGCTCATTTTTCATAAACTCACGCACCATTTCGATGGAGTTTTTGGTGATCATTGATTTTGGGCGGCCCGTATGTTCATCGTTATTCATGTCCTCACGACCATGTCTGAAACGTGTAAACCACTCATGAACTCTGGCACGAGATGGACAATCATCGCCATAAACTTTTTTCATCAATTCAAATGTTTCGGTAAAGGTTTTACAGATTTCAAAACAAAATTTGATATTAGCTCTTTGTTCGAAACTCATTTTCGTACCGATGACACAAACATACTGTCACTTTAGACACAGTAACTTCGCTTCTGCTAAACCGAATGTCACCAAACTTCCGCTGAAAGTCAGGGAGGAATGTAGCTTTCCATGGCATTATCTTATTTATGGATGGCGCCACCAAAAACCATTTTATGAGAAAACTCTCGTTTATTTTGGAACTTTCTTGTATTATATAAGTGGCATATTGTCAGAATCAAAAACATATCGATCCACGTCCAAATTCTTGTTCACGAATGTTTCGGAGGAATGAAGCCGGTAGCGAGGCAAGTCTCAGTATATCCGTCAGTAAGATGGAACGGCCATGAAGTCCTGGGGTTTTCGCTCATAGTTACAGATCTTGCAATATGATTCCGAATAACTTTTAATATGAAGATATCGACTCTCGTTACTTTAACACTAATAAATTCTTCTATTCGATATATTGTGATTCCAATTCGTCTCAGGCTTTCTGTATAAACCAGTACATGCACGAAGACATTTCCTTTGGAAAATATTTAATCTTTTCATGGTACTAGCACTCTGATTATACCAGATCTGACATCCACATGTCAAAACTGGTCTAACCAGGGTCTTGTAACAGATAACTTTGACCTTTTGATCAATGGATCTGGAATGAAAGAAAGATCAAAAGGCCATGACTACATTTTGTGCTTTGCTGAGTATGATTTAGACATATTCAGTATAGTACAGAAACTAATCGAGATGAACACAGACGTATCGAACACAGGATTTTTGTGCGACTCGTTCTGAACTACCCTCAAGAGCCATAATATGAAAATCCTTCCAATCATGTTTCAGGTCTTGACTGTTTCCGAGCAGTGTTGTCCGAAACAAAATTACCTCGCACTTCTACGAATTGATTTTCATTCGCCACTTGTCAGTGTAAAACTGCACATCATTGAACATTTTTTTAAGATTGCTCTAAACTATTGTAGCTTCTCGGTATGCCGTATCGATGATCAGATCATCAGCAAACGCTACTAATGATCGCGTTGGTGAGACGTCAAAATCAAAGCCCTTCAATAGTTTGCGAATGAATGTTGAGAAAAGCAGAGGCGCAGTGACTGTTCCCTGCTGAAGACCATTCGAGAACTTGAAGTCGCGCATTGTTGTCAGATTTTTATCAGTTACAACAAATGATTTTCCATATAATATATTCCACATCGTGGCGACAAGGTGTCTGGGGAGCCTGTCTTGAAGGAGTTCAAAAATCAGTTCATCTAACCACACAGTATCAAAGGCTTTCTTCATATCAATGAGACACGCTCCAACACATTCACACTGAAGATGACTCGAAGTAGTTGAAACGCGTCTGCTCACACAACAAAGCAAGGCACGACGGTCTTAAAGAAAAACAAGTTGAAGTAGCAGGACGATGCTCCTGCCAGAAGGGTATTGTAAAACAATTAGTAAATCAAACAATATATTCTGCATATCAAAACTTGACTAATATATAGATTCCATAAATTGAGTTCGAAAAATTATTATGGTTGTTATGATTTTAAACTCGCCACCATTTTGTTTCAAGTGGTTTGACCCCGTCGCTTGATGAGTCATGATAACACATGGATATAACAAACCATTTCTAAAATTTTTATCGAAATTCCTACATATTTGTAGTGTCTAGGTCCGTTGCAAGCGTGTATCTCCCTAATATCACGTGTTAATGTTTTTGTAATTGTTAAATATTCAATCGGCCGTAACTTAGCTGTTTATTGTTCAATTATTGTGAAATTTTCGAACATATACAATTACTTTTAGAAAACTTAAATGATAGATTTTGGGGAATTTAAGGGTCCCATCTTGATTTTATAGACAAAAGAGCAAAATTTATAAAATGTATTATTATTAACAAAGTTGATCGAATTTCGACTTCTCAAGTATTTGTTGCCCCTGTGGAAGAAAAATTATCAGTTCAAGTGCTGTTTTGAAAAGCTCTTATAAAGAATTTTATTTGATATTCATATTGGCTATCTTTGATGAATTTTTTTTCAGCGGCCACTCCCCTGTACTGTAATCATTGATTCATGGCCTATTTTTTCGAATCCGAGAATGGTTACAAAGCCTTTTTGCTAGGAGCTCTCTACTGCCTCCTCATCTTGTTTCACCTATGAGTATTAATTGTACTCATCTTCAGTAATTCATTAAATTGAATCAAGTGTTAAAAGCATGCACCTTAAACGTTGAAGTTGGGGCAAAAGAACTCAAAATTATTCAATCTTCGCATTTAAAACAGCCACAATTTGGCGTTACGTTCACTAATACCACTAGCTGAGCCAATTCTCAAAGAAATTCATGATACCTATCATTCCTGAAATTTTGATGCAAATCCCAGCAAAGCTGTAGTATCTGAGTCGGTAAAAAGCGCATATTGTTCCATAGCCATATGTTTCCATAGTAATATAGCGCATATTGTTCCATAGTAATACAGGAAAATTCAAATCGCTATAACTTCATTAAATATCATTCGATTTTTATGAAACTTTTAGGACAGATTAATCTTATAAATAGTCATCTGCGTACTATTATATATTAAATTTAAGGGCACGGTTAAGATTTTATTCAAGAAAACATAAAATCGATAAATCATACTATTAGTTGAGTGAATTTCGACTTCTCATGTATTTGTTGTTATTGTACTCATAAAGGCCTACATTCATGATTTTTTTCAGATTTTTCGGGTCAAAGGTATCCAATCGCGAGGGGGGGACACAACATTTTCGTACATTTCCCCTTCCCCTGCGCCCCTCGAAGCAAAATTTGTCATTTTAAGACCTGTTTTGAAAAGTTCTCATAAAGACCTTTCATTTGATACCCATATTGCCTACATGCGATGAAAACTTTTTTTTCAGGGGCAACTCCCCTTTATTGGGAGACCCCCCTTAAAGACCTTATACATTTCTTTTCATATTGAAACTTTGAAGAGGGCGTCACTTTGCACCTACCTACAAAATCTTATGTTTCTAGCTTATGTAGTTTGCGAGAAAAAGTGGTGTGACACACGGACGGACAGACGGACAGACAGGACGCGAAACTAGTAGGGTATTGTAAAATGATTTTACAATACTCTAAAAAACCTTCTATGTCATGGAGCTTTCAACTTTTTGGTGTTCTTACGTTATCGCATGTATCGTCGAATACCTGGCACGAAATCAAAATTGTCAATTCGGCATCAACTCATATTTCTCAATGTGGGCGTTTAATGCTTTGTTTCGTACCAGTTCGAATACCTTGCTGATGTGAGGCAGGAAACTGATTGGGCGTTGGCTTTTAAGGCATGAAAATTCTTTCCCTTTCTTCAAGATTGGAAATAAATAGCGCCTTTTTCCACTGAAGTGTTCATCATGTTGTTGAACAATATGCAATGATTCCAAATAGCAACCTCAGGCAAATGTTGGAGAACTACATTTGGAATACCGTCAGTACCACATGGTTTCTTGTTGTTTATCTTGCCAAATATGAAACATAAGTCTTCATAGCTGACAGAGTAATCAAAAAGATTCAAGCTCAGTATGAGGTCAAATGTTAATGTTTCATTAAAATGAAGGATTGATTCGCCGTTCAGGCTTGATTTGAAACTTTTGCTTCAACGACCTTTGCAAGTGTTTGATTCCCTCTCCCAGGGTTTGGTAGATGAAACAATTCAAAATGATTTCCAATCAGGATAAGTTTCAGCTTTCATCTTTTATGATCTTGCTTCCATTTCTATCCAAGGTCGTACTAGCAATTTCGATACTAGCCCTATCGAGAAGATTTATCTCATTACTAGCGACTCCAAGGTACGATACCTTCACTCAAGACTTTTTACGGAATAAACTATTCATTTTCGTGAAAATGACATCTAGTTCCTTTGGGCTATTATCAGTTTTCCAGCCCATAGATTGCTAATGTCACTGCTAAAGTATGAACGGATTAAGTTCCGGACATTCTTTAGGTATAAATTCAGCAAAGTCAACGAGGGATGGTTGTAGTCCAAAAATCGCCGTTAAATATTGTTGACGCGAGGGAGAAGAACGCTTTTCAATCCTTCGAGACTTGCAATGGTTGGTGTTTCTTTCTCTTCCACATTGCATCGATGTTTTATCCTGGGAATTACTTTCTCAACCGTTTTCAATGTATGCTTCTCTAACTTTAGAGATCTATTTCATCGTCAGTTATATTCTTGTCATTAGGAACCATTTAGCAAGTGTTGCTATAATCAGAAGGAGGACATTGCTTCTGGTAATTCCAATAAAATTTCTTTTGAAACTTTCCTCAATTCGCTTTTTTGAAATTCAACTGATGATTTTAATGTTAAACTGGAATGAAGAAGATATAAGCCTTAATTTTTTGATTTCTATTACGATTGCGTTATAGTTGCTATTGCAAGAAAGTACCTGCAGTTTCCGTTGAGAACTATTAAAGGAGAATTCAAGTCTTGCGTCAGCAATGCAAAGGTCTAAATATGTGTTTGTCATAGGGTGTGTTAAGAACTCCGACACATAGAGACTACACCTGTATACAAGCTTGTTTTCTGTTGTCCACAATTTCAGGAATACAGCTCTCGGCATATTGTTGGTGTTCAACCAGGATATATGCTGGGCATTCAAATCACCGGTAAGAATATAATAAATATGCAGCCTGTTTGGTTGGAGTATTTCAAATAAGGAATTGAACTCCTCCTGAATCTTGAGAACGTTTTGATCAGTTGCATAGCAAAGACAACGAAGAGGTTATCCCCACCTGGTGGTGAAATTTTGATAACGGACACTTGGAGAAATCCAAAGATTGTGATTTCGAATTTTTCAATAGTTTGGAAACAATAGGGTCGTCTAAAAAATATTCCATTGTCACGTCCCCCATCACCGTTTACCCTATCATTCGTGATGAATTCAAAATCTTTGGATATCATGGAGTGCCATGAATTGAGCAATGTTCCAGTGAGAAGAATGATGTCTGGCTTTTGCTTAACAATTAATTCAAGGAGTTAGTCATGTCGATGTAGAGTTACGATAGTGTTGACGTTGATCAAGATGAAACGAAACCTATCTATGGGAATGTGACTGGATGATAAGTTATTTTGAGGCAATTGAAAGATTTAAACGCTGAAAAACAACGTCAAGTTTTGAATCTTGATTACCAACTCTCCCCAATAAAGAATTATGTTACTGGTAAATTTTAAGAGGCAACTCATTATTGCTACTTACATTGTTTGCAGCATTATCTGCTGGTCCTCTAGCGGCGAGTGCAAATGAATACTTAACACTGCGGTGTACTTTTATTTATTTTGTAATAAATTTAACTTTAGCATGTTCATATCGGGAGCATCTTCGATATGATTCTGAATGACCACATATGAGTACACTGCAGTTAACGAAGTATAGTTTTTCTTTACGCTCCGTCTAAGCCAATTTGCACTCACCAGGGGCATGAACATCTTTGCATTTTACGCACCCGATAATGCATGGCGCAGTTGGCAGCTGTATGACCAAATCATTGAAACTGGTAGTACTGATTGACTTCCCTTTTCTGGAGGCATTCCCACCTCATCGTTCTGAAATTCAAGTACCTTATTTATTGAAGGGCACTTGGACTGCTTCTGTTTAAAATTTGTACCAGATAAAGTAGTAAAATCTTCTTTTCTGCGGTCGATCTTGTTGCCGCAAAAGTTTTGACAGAAATAAATTCAATTTATCGTGTAGCTTCCTTGAGCACCTGTAGAAAATCTACCGTATCCTTTCTGCAGCCCTGACCCTTCAGCAAAAAGTTTTGATTGTTTTATTTTTTTTGGGTATAGGTGAAATGTGGAACCTCCAAAGAATTCAGCACATCTTTAGCTGACTTGAAATCAACCAGTGATTTTGTTTTAATAGTTAATTTTTCTGCATTAACTCTTTTGATCTCGGAACCGCTTAGTTTATTTTCGGCTGCCCGTAGCCGAACCATATCTCTTCCGCTTTTTCTGAATACATTGATTGGCTGAACTTTTTTGCATTGTTGGTGGGTTTTCGAAAGGAACCAGCAAAACTATGAGTTTTTTGCTTCTCCATATTTTTAATTTTTTAAATACTGAATTAAATTTATTACCCTCATGTTTAACATATTAATTATTATTCAACTTCCATTTCTTCTTGTGATCCGTCTAGTGCTTCGTAATAGTTTTTGCTATCATTAGTGCCTCCAGCGCTTAGAATTTCTTCTGGGTAGCTTTTTCTGTAGTTTTCTTCACCATTTTTTCTTTATTTATTTCCTTTTGCGGTGTAACATCAAATTTCTGTACCAGATACAAACTGATACTGATACATGATTGTACCAGATACTTTTATCTGATACTTTTTGTACCTGTTACTCTTCGCCTCTGGTACATTATTTTGGTCGTCACTGTAATGTGAATCAACTCAACATCAACAGTACAGTAGTTTGGTTTATGTTTATGTTAGCGATTATGTGGATGATGGATTTGGTTCTGTTCCGAAAAGTGTCATCTCCGCATACAATTAGTAGCTCATATAAATTGTGTAAGCATAGTGATTAAAAATTTGAAATGGAAAAAAAGTCCGAAGTTTGGAATTCTTTTAGTGTCGCTGATGCGGACAGTCAATTCGCGATTTGTAACTTATGTGAGTGTAAATTTAGTTATAAGCATTCTTCTTCGAACTTAAACAAGTTGGATAGACATACCTACGCTCATGTCAGAAGGGTTTTGTACTCAACTTATAAAATGCAGGGGCCAGCAACGAATAAAATCAATTAACATGTCATAGGCGATTTTATTGGAGAAAGTATGAAATTCGAAGATCATACTATTATTAACAAAGTTGAACGAATTTTGATTTCTGAGGTATATGTTATTATTTTACTTATAAATATCTCCCTTGATAATTTTTTTTTCAGACTTTTTAGATCACACGTGTCCATTCGCGAGGGAGGAAACACAATTCTCATGTATTTTCCCCTCTGTGCCCCCACTCAAGCAAAACTGTCAGTTTAAGAACTGTTTCCATAAATAACTCTCATTTGATACTTCCTTTGATGAATTTTTTTTCAGAAACCACTCCCCTGTACTGTAATCATCGATTTATGGTCAATTTTTTCGAATTCTAGAATGGTTACAAAGCCCTTTTGCTCGGAGCTCTCTCCTTCTTCAGTGTCAGTAGTCAGTCAACAAGAAATCTTTTTGAAGTCCAGAAACAAAATGGGCTTGCAGCTAAAAAATTAATTCAAGATGTTGCCACAAGATGGAATTCATCTTATGATATGCTCGATAGATTTTCAGATCTGGAAACATCTGTAAAGACAACTATTGCACTCCTTAACAAAGAAGAGTAGTCCATTTTGCAAATATAAGGGATATTTTGAGGCCTATGAAGGAGCTCACCGATATAATCAGTGGGGTTAAATACACGCCTGCATCTTCGATGAAAGTTTATGTTAACGGGCTTCTTAGCACTTATGAAGCAGTAATGACCTAGACTGTCACGACAACAACCATTAGCGTATGCTAATACTAATTGCTCTGAAATCCATAACAGTTAATCACGCCCCCATGCCTCGCGTAGACACGTTACGACAACAATCATTAACGTATACGAATACTAATTGCTCGGAAATTCATAATAGTTATTTACGATCTCAATGCATCGTTTATCGTACGAGCTAACAAATAATGTATGCTTTACCGCCCATACTTAGAGAACGGCGACACCCTAAACAGAGTACATAATCGCAATTTGATGTATATAAGAACTTATATCTTAAACTTCATTGGTCAAGTCACTAAATTGGATAACCGGCGAATTCCACACGCATACATGGTAGTCGATACAATTGCCATATTGAGAGCACATGGGGAACACAATTGAATGTGTGTACTATGCGCAATCCGCTCAACTGAGTACCAATTCGTCGCAACAACCAACTCAGAAATCATAGGAGAGGAATGAATTCGTAAAGCAGGTTAAGGGGAACTAGCACACTAACAAACTCAGCTTTTTGCGGATTAACTGGATCGAAGGTCTACGACTCCCACTACAATGCAAGCAATTCGTTCGTATTTAAGCTACTGGCAAATTGGACGAGATAAGCAGAATCAACCACAAGTCTCGAGGAGAGACAGTCGAAGACGACTTTTCAGCCAAAGACGATTTACATCAAGAAGTTCGCCGCAAAGAAGCGCAATTTTCCACCATCAAATAGAACGTAAGTAAAACGAGCTAAAACTGAGTTTCTTTAGGCTTAAGCTTAAGTTTTAGCCATTTTATGATTAATTAACGTTCAGAAATAATCTTTTACTTAATGACCTTTTTGGCAATCTCCATTTCATTCGGTAATTCTTTTTACATGTAGTGAAAGCATTCACAGGAGACGAAGTGGTCGGAGTTACTTTGAGCCCAAGCCGATAAAGCTTTGGTGTCAGCATTCATCCACGAGCACCATTGTATGCGAAATAGGATACGAGGGTTGCCATCAAGAGTAATGGTCATCAACACACTCGCCATCAAAAGTTCATCAACTTGGATACTTTTAAAGTAGAGATTGTTGAGTATTAATGTCTTTGGATTGAATCTGTTTTAATAATGGTAACTTGCATCTGTGCGTGCAAAATAACGTATTGCTAAAGAAGAATAAAGATTTGTTTGTTCTAATAATATTAGTGAAGGCTCATTTTGGATCTAGGATTCAAACTAGATCCAAAATGAGCCTTCACTAATATTGAAGCTATGCAGAGGACGAAAGATGTTTTAGATAATTTAGTTTGCAAGTGTATTGAACAGGAAATCGATCAAGTTCGAAAAAAACTATTTGAGTCATCATGAAAGTCTCTACCGATCAGTCAAGTCAAGTCAAGTTATTAAGTCGACGAGCTGACGGGAGAGTAAAAGTTGAAAGTGAAGTACATGCAAGATAGAAGAAGTAGGAGGTAGAAGAAGGAGACAGAAGATACGAAGGAGACAGAAGATAAGAAGAAGACAGAAGATAAGAAGGAGACAGAAGATTGGGAGCGAAGGAAGTCGAAGGCAGAGGGAGATAGCGAATAGGAGAGAAGTAGAGCGAGAGGGAAGATAGGAGGTTAGAAGGTAGAGCGAGACAGCAGATAGATAGAGCGAAATAGAAGAAAATAGAGTGAAAGAGAAGAAGATAGAGCAAGTAAGAAGAAGATAGAGCGAGTAAGAAGATAGGACGAAATTGAAGATAGAGCGAATAAGAAGATATAATACTGGGACTCTGGGTGAGTACTTGGTATTCTTTTACTGACGTGGGTCAGCCTCAGTCAATTTTTCTTATTATATTTTTCTAAATTCTGAATTTTATTGAAAATTAGTTATTTGGCGGATCTTATAATAATTATAGCATATACATAGTTCACTTTTGGTGGAAAGGATGTCGACGGACGGTGGCGTGGTTGCCGGATGTGACATACCTGCTGACAAAGATGAGCAAATTGCTTCGTTGGACGCCCAGCTTGACAATATAACGCTGAATTGTTTGCAGCTACATATAAATGAGTTGCATATTTTGGATAATAATTTTTCTGAAAAATTATTAGAGAAGAAAATTGTTAGAAGAAGGTGGTTTCGACGTGTGCACTAATTCTCCTCAGGCCATCACTCTTAGATACATACCGGTGATGGCGACCACCATGCTCAGAGGTGAAGGAGTTAATTTTTAATTTTTCTACTTATGCAAACTCAATATGCTTCATAAGCTTCAAATGTAGAGCAAATTTGTCGTATAGATTTACATTAAGTTGATGTGAAAAGGGTGAAATGATCCAATAAAAAAGTTTAGCTAATACAAGTACTTACAAGAGAAATTTACCTTGAATATAACTTGCAGATACAAAAACATATTGAGTTTGCATAAGTAGAAAAATTAAAAATTAACTCTTTCACCTCTGAGCATGGTGGTCGCCATCACCGGTATGTATCTAAGAGTGATGGCCTGAGGAGAATTAGTGCACACGTCGAAACCACCTTCTTCTAACAATTTTCTTCTCTGATAATTTTTCAGAAAAATTATTGTCCAAAATATGCAACTCATTTATATGTAGCTGCAAACAATTCCATAAAAAGTAATTTAAAAAGCTATCGGAGCCATCCGAAAGAGTGATCGATACCCGCGCGACGTTAGATAAGCTTCAAATGTAGAGCAAATTTGTCGTATAGATTTACATTAAGTTGATGTGAAAAGGGTGAAATGATCCAATAAAAAAGTTTAGCTAATAACGCTGAAGTTGGATCAAGTGTTTGTAACGCTGTCACAAACACAAGAGACATTCGCTAAAACTAATGCTGAGCTGGCCGACCAGCGAAACAAAAATGAGCTGCTAGCTGCAAAAATGCAGAACTAGTGAAAAAAGAAAGCCCTCGGATGAAAAAGCGAGAGGTGAGGGCGTCTTCACCTCCCAAGTCAAGTTCCTCATATGAAACTACCGAGAGTGAGATGGAAGTTGACTGTGATAATAACAAAGATAAAGAGGATGAGATTTTTCCTGCCCTTCCACCACCAAAACCAGCTACGGTATTCAAAGAAATGGCCATCACACCCAAACCAAAGCCAACAGTTCCAAACACTACAAACACACAACCCGCAACACAAACACAAGAATCAAAAACAGTTCCTATCATTTTACGAGAGCTCTCAAAATGGTCCCAAACACTGAACATAATGAAAACACAAAACATTTCATACACATCCGCGAAAAGGGTCTACCTAGGAATACAAATTATACCAACTACACCCACAGATCACAGACGACTGACCAAAGCACTAACAGAAAATGAACTGCAATACCACACCTATATACTGCCAGAAGATAGACAGCTGAGTGTTGTCATCAGGGGTCTGTATGGCCTTTCAGCAGAGGAGATCAAAGAAGACTTAGAGTCTCAGGGCTTCAACCCAATTGAAGTCTTTTACATTAAAATGAGGGAAGGTCTCTCTAAAGTCGTCAAGGTTCTCCTCCCAAAAACCGAAACAAATATTTACAATATAAAATCAGTATGCCATCTTATGTGCATCGTGGAAGCACAGTATCCTCGTACGGGCCAGGGTATGATCCACAATTGTCAACAATTTGGGCATTCTGCTAGCAACTATCATGCACAGTCTCGATGTGTCAAATGCGATTCGCTTCACCATTTCTCGAACTGTCCGAAGAAAATAGAAGAGAAAGCAAAATGTGTTAACTGTGGCGGAGAGCATCCAGCAAGCTACGGGGGTTGTCCTAGAAACCCAAAGAACGTGAGAAGATCGTTCGCACAGGTTGCTGCGGCCCAACCCACACAACTCGGCTAGTGATCACCAGTATATAGCTGTTGAGATTCACGACGGTGCCACTCTGCGTGCATATGCCCAAACTTCAATCCTCGGATGGAGGACTGGGAGGATGGACGTCGAGAAGTTCACTGACGCGCTTACGGCAGGCGCACCGTTGCTGGGAGCTCCGCCAGGGAGTGGAGGGCCTACAGCCAAGGACTTGGTGAACTCAACTATGAGTACCATCATAGCTGCTTGCGAGTCTTCCATGCCCCGCCGAAGACCCCGACATGGTAAGCCTCCAGTATACTGGTGGTCAAACGAGATCGCCGAACAAAGAAGCGAGTGTCACAAACTTCGGCGAGAGGCCCAGCGGGCGCGAACACGGGAGGAGGCAGACACTAGGCTAGCAGCATACAGGTCCGGCAGGAAATATCTTCGCAGGCTTATTAACAAGAGCAAGGCCCGATGCTGGCAAGACCTCGTGGACGATGTAAATAGGGATCCGTGGGGCCTAGGTTACAAGCTGGTCATGGGGAAACTTGGTGCCCTACGGAAGCCTTGTATACATGACGCGGAAAAGATGGACGCGATAGTGCGGGGACTCTTCCCCGCACATCCCGTCCGTGTTGACGCTGTCCATGGTGAAACAGCAGTCGAGTGCCCACTCTTCACACAGCTGGAACTGGAGGAGGCAGTCCTCTCCCTGAAGGCAAGGAAGGCTCCAGGTCCAGATGGTGTACCAGCTGAGGTTTTGCAGCTCGTCTATCACCATTGTCCTGACTTGCTGCTCAGCACATTCAACGCTTGCCTACGGGACGGGGTTTTCCCGGTACGATGGAAGGTGGCGAGGCTCGTGCTGGTCAGCAAGGGGAAGGGAAATCCCGAATCGCCGTCTGCATATCGCCCGTTATGCATGCTAGACACGGCTGGGAAAGTGCTAGAGAAACTCATCAAGGGAAGACTCACTGACGCGATTCGTGCTGCTGGGGACCTATCTCCTCGGCAGTACGGCTTTAGAGCAGGACGTTCTACCATTGATGTGATTGCAGAGGTGGTGAACGCGGTCCAAAAGGCAGAGGCATATAGTCGCACCAAGCGACGGATCGTCCTGTTGGTGACACTCGACGTCAGGAATGCCTTCAACTCCGCTAGATGGGTGGATATTCTGGATACGCTGGAAAACTCTTTTCAAGTTCCAGAATATCTAATGCGGCTTTTGAGGAACTACCTAAAGGACCGAAGCCTGCTCTACGACACGACACAGGGCCAACGAAGGATGGCGGTTACATCGGGTGTTGCCCAGGGATCTATCCTTGGTCCGGACCTGTGGAACGTGTCTTACGACGGGCTACTGAGACTTGAGATGCCAGATGAGTCGCGCTTGGTCGGCTATGCGGATGATGTTGCGGCTCTGGTCGCCGGACGCACCGTTGAACAAGCGCAACTTAGGCTAGGTATGCTAATGCGCCGAGTGAGGGACTGGATGACTACTCGCGGGCTCAGTCTAGCACTGGAGAAAACCGAAGTGGTCATCTTGACAAAAAAGAGAATCCCTAGAGTAAGGATGATCAGTATTGGAGATATACAGATCGAATCGAAGCCAGCGGTGAAGTACCTGGGGCTACTGATCGACTCGAAGATGAGTTTCTCTGAGCAAATCAGGGCAACGGCTGAGAAGGCTGCTTCGGGAATATCGGCCCTGAGTCGACTTATGGCCAACGTAGGGGGACCCAGCCCATCAAGAAGACGCCTCTTGATGAGTGCTGTAGGGTCAGTGCTACTGTACGGAGCAGAGGTATGGGGTGACGCTCTCAGCAAGGAGGTATACCGAAAACGATTGGCACAGGTACAGAGAAGAGGAGCACTGAGAATTGCATCTTCGTATCCAACAGTCTCTGACTCGGCGGTGAGAGTGATTGCAGGCGTGATACCTGTCGCCCTCCTTGCTAGAGAGCGCCGCGCTATTTACCTGCGCCAAAACGAGGATGCGAGGGAGATGGTTGTCCGCGAGGAGAGACAACGCTCGCTCAACGATTGGCAGCAGTCTTGGAGGAATTGCACGAAGGGAAGGTGGACTGCGTGCCTCATCCCGGATGTGAGACCGTGGCTAAATCGAAAGCATGGTGAGACTGACTTCTATCTGACCCAGCTTTTGAGCGGGCACGGGCGTTTTCAGTCTTACCTGCACAAGATCGGCATGTCACGGTCTCCCGATTGTCGGTTTTGCCCAGGAGAGGAGGACAATGCCTGTCACACATTTTTTGCGTGTACGAAATGGGCCAGGCTGCGAAGGGAACTCTACAGGGAGACGGGAGAGCTCACCCCGGATAATATAGTTGCGGTGATGCTCGAATCGGTTGACAAATGGAACCAGGTGGCACATTATGCTCGGGCAGTCCTAAAATATAAAAGGGACTCACAGCAGCCGGAGGCGCTGGGGCTGGGGGATCGCTCTTCTGGCAATTCCTCCTCCCCCCTCCCCTCCCGCTAGGAAAGGGACTCCCCAGCTTGAAGGCGCCCCACGGCGTAACAAAACGAGACCTGGCCCGAAGTAATGTGTCAAACGGTTCCAGGCTAGGTTCTCAGATTGACAGGGGAGGTGTTTAGTGGGTAGTCCAAAGGTATCCTCCATGGGAGTCCCACACTGCCAGACTCGGCGGGCATAAATGCCTTCACCTCCCTACCACAAAAAAAAAAAAAAAAAAAAAAAAACCCACACAACCAGCACAAAAAAACAACGGCACAGGCTCTCCCACGCATACAAAATCAAACTAACAACATGGACCAAATTTTTGCCAAAATACAGACACAGTTCCAAAACATGATGCAAGAGATGATGGCAAACATGATTCAAACCATGTTCGCTGCATCTCAAAATGTCATCAACACTAAACACTAATGAGTTTAACGAATCACGTTTCAATTCTGAAGTGGAATGTGAATTCCTTGCCTCAGAATACAGGTGAATTTCAACAATTTATTTTTGATCATAAATACGATATCATTATGATCCAAGAAACCTTTCTGAAGCCTGGAAGACGATTCCGCATCCCCAACTACATCATGTACAGAAATGATAGAATAACGGGTAGGGGAGGCGGAAGGGCCATTCTCGTGAGACGAAACGTGAGTCATTATCTCATCAATACATCCACACTAGAGAAACTAGAGGCCACAATAATCAAGGTGCGAACTGATTTTCTGGAGTTCATTGTGATTTCTGTTTACATTCCTCCGTCAAATAGAAATCTCTCAGATGATCTCAGAGTACTTACTGCATTTGATGGCCCTATATTCATCGCAGGAGACCTAAATGCCACACACCGCCTTTGGGGAGCTGTGAGAAGCAATAAAGCTGGGACCGAGCTCAATACATTCATCACAGCCAACCACTTCAGCCTGCATATCCCCAATGAGCCAACACATTACGGATCCAGAAATGGCTCTATACTGGACATAGGAATATCACGAGATATCACACCAAATGTTCGATTAAATGTCCTCGAAGAACTGTCTTCCGACCACAAACCAGTCCTTTTCCTCATAGAAAACATCTTTATTGATGTTCCTATGCAGGAAAGGAAAACTACAAACTGGAAAGCGTTTAAAGTCGCATTGGCCAATGAAACTAATTTTCAATCACCAGAAATGGCCGACAACATTGACAATATCATTGAGAACATAACTCAGAAAATTGTACAGGCAAAAGAGGACCACACGGTCATAACTCCGAGAAGGGAAACGAGTCCCTATGAACTCCCTCAGAATATCAAACAACTGATCAGGAGAAGGAATCAAGTTCGGAGGAGAGCTAGGTTTACAGGTGACCCTACGCTACGGATAAACGCTACTTGGATGACAAATGAAATCCGTAATAAAATAAGGATATTCCGAGACGAGCAATGGGAGAGCTTTTTGCAGAGTCTCGAGCCTGGGTGTGCCAGTTTCTGGAGAATGACCAAATACTTTCGGAAAAACTGTAAGATTGTGGTACCACCTATTCATGGTCCGAATGGGATGCAATTCTACGATGCAGGTAAGGCAGAGGCATTCACAGATTCTCTAGAATCACAATTCCGTGAAAATTCTTCGGATGAGGAGGACTTGGAAACTGAGGAGAGAGTTGAATCTTCTGTCAACAGACTCCTGATGGATAACATTCAACACGACGACAGGATTAACCCAAGGGACTTAGATGAAATCAAAAACATTATACAGACACTTGACAAACATAAATCACCTTGAAACGACACTATTACAAACACTATGATTTCTTGGCTACCATAAAAATTTTCTACAAACACTCGCTGACATTATTAATGCGATCTTCCGTTTGCGAAAGTATCCCAAAATATGGAAATCAGCGGTTATTATTGTCTTCCCAAAACCTCAAAAGGACCCACAATTACCACAAAACTGTAGACCCATCAGTCTCCTCTCTTCGCTGTTGAAAATTGCGAAAAGGGTGATTCTGCATCGACTTTATGAGGTTATATCTGATAAAGATATTCTACCGGAAGAGCAATATGGCTTCAAAGCCAAACACTCTACTGAGCTCCAGCTGGTTAGAGTGGTCCAACATATCAGAACAGGCTTTAATCGCAGGAATTCAACAGGCTTAGTTATGTTTGACATAGCTAAGGCCTTTGATAAAGTCTGGCATGCAGGACTTATCTTCAAAATGCATCAATTCAATATGCCATTGCAGCTCACTCAAATAATTGGCTCCTTCTCCGAAGGCAGATCATTCTGTGTCAGAATTGACAAACAACTCTCAAGCCTGAGACCAATTGATGCTGGAGTTCCTCAGGGCTCGCCCATATCACCGGTCCTATACAATATATTTACTGCAGATCTTCCCACTCTGCCTCCAAAAGTAAAATTATCACTCTACGCTGATGATACCTGTATATTTGTTACAGCACGACAAGCAAGAGGCATCACCTCAAACTTGCAACGATCGATAAACATTTTATTGGAATACTTTCGCAAATGGAAGATCAAGCTTAATTCTGATAAAACACAGGCCATATTCATCACAAGAAAACCACTACAAACTCCACAGAGACTAACCGTTGACAATGAAACAATGGACTGGGCACCAACGGCTAAATACCTTGGACTAACATTCGACACAGGACTGACATGGAGACAACATATACAAAATAAACGGGGACACTGTATTGGACTTCTCTTCAAACTATACCCACTCATTGAACCCAAAAAACTTAGCCTTAAAAATCGTCTGCTCATCTACAAACAAATTATACGACCGACGCTACTCTACGGTAGTTCTGCTTTCTACCAGACGACAAAGACTAACAAAAAAGCACTCCAGTCCTTCCAAAATAGAATTATTCGAAAGATCTTAAGAATTCCATGGTACATTAGAAACACGGACATATACAAGGACCTAAGACTTGAGACAGTTGAAAAATACGTACGTGACAGAGCACTGAAACTGTTTGATACAATAGACAACCACACTAATAGTACCCTGGCGTTCCTTCGAACTGTTCGGAACGGGGATGATTTACGTTACCCGATAATCCGCCAAATAACTATATAAAATTTACTTCTAAAATTATATATTGACTGAAGCTAGCTCAGGAAGGTTAGTGGGTACTGTAGTGCTCACAGTCACGAGGGAGTTAAGGTGCTAAATCGCACTAACTCCATACCCCCCACATTCCAAAGAAAGTTCGAGTATTTCAAATAAGGAATTGAACTCCTCCTTAATCTTGAGAACGTTTTGATCAGTTGCATAGGCAAAGACAACGAAGGGGTTATCCCCACTTGATAGTGAAATTTTGATAACGGACACTTGGAGAAATCCAAACATTGTGATTTCGAATTTTTCCATAGTTTGGAAACAATAGGGTCGTCTAAAAAATATTCCATTGTCACGTCCCCCATCACCGTTTACCCTATCATTCGTAAAGAATTCAAAATCTTTGGATATCATGGAGTGCCATGAATTGAGCAAGGTTCCAGTGAGAAGAATGATGTCAGGCTTTTGTTTGCTTTTGACACTTGGAGAAATCCAAACATTGTGATTTGGAATTTTTCAATAGTTTGGAAACAATAGGGTCGTCTAAAAAATATTCCATTGTCACGTCCCCCATCACCGTTTACCCTATCATTCGTGATGAATTCAAAATCTTTGGATATCATGGAGTGCCATGAATTGAGCAAGGTTCCAGTGAGAAGAATGATGTCAGGCTTTTGCTTAACAATTAATTCAAGGAGTTAGTCATGTCAATGTAGAGTTACGATAGTGTTGACGTTGATCAAGATGAAACGAAACCTATCTATGGGAATGTGACTGGATGATAAGTTATTTTGAGGCAATTGAAAGATTTAAACGCTGAAAAACAACGTCAAGTTTTGAATCTTGATTATCAACTCTCCCCAATAAAGAATTAAGTTACTGGTAAATTTTAAGAGGCAACTCATTATTGCTACTTACATTGTTTGCAGCATTATCTGCTGGTCCTCTAGCGGCGAGTGCAAATGATACCCCGCACTTGACGAAGTTGAAAGACTTAACATTGCGGTGTACTTTTATTTGTTTTGTAATAAATTTAACTTTAGCATGTTCATATCGGGAGCAGCTTCGATATGATTCTGAATGACCACATATGAGTACACTGCAGTTAACGAAGTATAGTTTTTCTTTACGCTCCGTCTAAGCCAATTTGCACTCACCAGGGGCATGAACATCTTTGCATTTTACGCACCCGATAATGCATGGCGCAGTTGGCAGCTGTATGACCAAATCATTGAAACTGGTAGTACTGAATGACTTCCCTTTTCTGGAGGCATTCCCACCTCATCGTTCTGAGATTCAAGTACCTTATTTATTGAAGGGCACTTGGACTGCTTCTGTTTAAAATTTGTACCAGATAAAGTAGTAAAATCTTCTTTTCTGTGGTCGATCTTGTTGCCGCAAAAGTTTTGACAGAAATAAATTCAATTTATCGTGTAGCTTCCTTGAGCACCTGTAGAAAATCTACCGTATCCTTTCTGCAGCCCTGACCCTTCAGCAAAAAGTTTTGATTGTTTTATTTTTTTGGGTATAGGTGAAATGTGGAACCTCCAAAGAATTCAGCACATATTTAGCTGACTTGAAATCAACCAGTGAATTTGTTTTAATAGTTGATTTTTCTGCATTAACTCTTTTGATTTCGAAATCGCTTAGTTTATTTTCGGCTGCCCGTAGCTGAACCATTTTTTCTGAATACATTGATTGGCTGAACTTTTTTGCATTGTTGGTGGGTTTTCGAGAGGAACCAGCAAAACAATGAGTTTTTTGCTTCTCCATATTTTTAATTTTTTAAATACTGAATTAAATTTATTACCCTCATGTTTAACATATTAATTATTATTCAACTTCCATTTCTTCTTGTGATCCGTCTAGTGCTTCGTAATAGTTTTTGCTATCATTAGTACCTCCAACGCTTAGAATTTCTTCTGGGATAGCTTTTTCTGTAGTTTTCTTCACCATTGTTTCTTTATTTATTTCCTTTTGCGGTGTAACATCAAATTTCTGTACCAGATACAAACTGATACTGATACATGATTGTACCAGATACTTTTATTTGATACTTTTTGTACCTGTAACTCTTCGCCTCTGGTACATTATTTTGGTCGCCACTGTAATGTGAATTAACTCAACATCAACAGTACAGTAGTTTGGTTTATGTTTATGTTAGCGATTATGTGGATGATGGATTTGGTTCTGTTCCGAAAAGTGTCATCTCCGCATACAATTAGTAGCTCATATAAATTGTGTAAGCATAGTGATTAAAAATTTGAAATGGAAAAAAAGTCCGAAGTTTGGAATTCTTTTAGTGTCGCTGATGCGGACAGTCAATTCGCGATTTGTAACTTATGTGAGTGTAAATTTAGTTATAAGCATTCTTCTTCGAACTTAAACAAGTTGGATAGACATACCTACGCTCATGTCAGAAGGGTTTTGTACTCAACTTATAAAATGCAGGGGCCAGCAACGAATAAAATCAATTAACATGTCATAGGCGATTTTATTGGAGAAAGTATGAAATTCGAAGATCATACTATTATTAACAAAGTTGAACGAATTTTGATTTCTGAGGTATATGTTATTATTTCACTTATAAATATCTCCCTTGATAATTTTTTTTCAGACTTTTTAGATCACACGTGTCCATTCGCGAGGGAGGAAACACAATTCTCATGTATTTTCGCCTCTGTGCCCCCACTCAAGCAAAACTGTCAGTTTAAGAACTGTTTTCATAAATAACTCTCATTTGATACTTCCTTTGATGAATTTTTTTTCAGGAGCCACTCCCCTGTACTGTAATCATCGATTTATGGCAAATTTTTTCGAATTCTAGAATGGTTACAAAGCCCTTTTGCTCGGAGCTCTCTCCTTCTTCAGTGTCAGTAGTCAGTCAACAAGAAATCTTTTTGAAGTCCAGAAACAAAATGGGCTTGCAGCTAAAAAATTAATTCAAGATGTTGCCACAAGATGGAATTCATCTTATGATATGCTCGATAGATTTTCAGATCTGGAAACATCTGTAAAGACAACTATTGCACTCCTTAACAAAGAAGAGTAGTCCATTTTGCAAATATAAGGGATATTTTGAGGCCTATGAAGGAGCTCACCGATATAATCAGTGGGGTTAAATACACGCCTGCATCTTCGATGAAAGTTTATGTTAACGGGCTTCTTAGCACTTATGAAGCAGTAATGACCTAGACTGTTACGACAACAACCATTAGCGTATGCTAATACTAATTGCTCTGAAATCCATAACAGTTAATCACGCCCCCATGCCTCGCATAGACACGTTACGACAACAATCATTAACGTATACGAATACTAATTGCTCGGAAATTCATAATAGTTATTTACGATCTCAATGCATCGTTTATCGCACGAGCTAACAAACAATGTATGCTTTACCGCCCATACTTAAGGAACGGCGACACCCTAAACAGAGTACATAATCGCAATTTAATGTATATAAGAATTTATATCTTAAACTTCATTGGTCAAGTCACTAAATTGGATCCCCGGCGAATTCTACACGCATACATGGTAGTCGATATAATTGCCATATTGAGAGCACATGGGGAACACGTACACAATTGAATGTGTGTACTATGCGCAATCCGCTCAACTGAGTACCAATTCGTCGCGGCAACCAACTCAGAAATCATATGCGGAGAAGTCGTCGAATATTCAGATATATGAATACTTAAGACGAAAAGAGCAAAAGCATGAGATTGAAGCTAGCGTTCCTTTTCATGCAACAAGATTGTTCCCGAGGAACAAGAGAGGAATGAATTCGTAAAGCAGGTTAAGGGGAACTAGCACACTAACAAACTCAGCGTTTTGCGGATTTACTGGATCGAAGGTCTACGACTCCCACTACAATGCAAGCGATTCGTTCGTATTTAAGCTACTGGCAAATTGGACGAGAGAAGCAGAATCAACCACAAGTCTCGAGGAGAGACAGTCGAAGACGACTTTTCAGCCAAAGACGATTTACGTCAAGAAGTTCGCCGCAAAGAAGCGCCATTTTCCACCATCAAATAGAACGTAAGTAAAACGAGCTAAAACTGAGTTTCTTTAGGCTTAAGCTTAAGTTTTAGCCATTTTATGATTAATTAACGTTCAGAAATAATCTTTTACTTAATGACCTTTTTGGCAATCTCCATTTCTTTTTACATGTAGTGAAAGCGTTCACGGGAGACGAAATGGTCGGAGTTACTTTGGGCCCAAGCCGGTAAGGCTTTGGTGTCAGCATTCATCCACGAGCACCATTGTATGCGAACTAGGATACGAGGGTTGCCATCAAGAGTAATGGTCATCAACGCACTCGCCATCAAAAGTTCATCAACTTGGATACTTTTAAAGTAGAGATTGTTGAGTATTAATGTCTTTGGATTGAATCTGTTTTAATAATGGTAACTTGCATCTGTGCGTGCAAAATAACGTATTGCTAAAGAAAAATAAAGATTTGTTATTCTTACTTGAAAAAAAAAGTTTCTTCTTATTTCTAAAGGACAGCCCTTTTCCCCTCTAGGTATCAAGGTTTGTGTAGAGTGTGATGAGGTGCAATCACCACACCAACACAGGCAGGGTGATAGCATATTTGTAACAGTACAATCATGTAATCAATTGGTGGAAAATCTAGAGGATGGCCTCTTAAACCGTTTTGAGGACCTAGAAAAGAAAGCGTTTCTAACTATTTCTAAATTTTTGAATCCTAGATCCAAAATGAGCCTTCACTAATATTGAAGCTATGCAGAGGACGAAAGATGTTTTAGTTAATTTAGTTTGCAAGTGTATTGAACAGGACATCGATCAAGTTGGAAAAAAACTATTTGAGTCATAATGAAAGTCTGCAATCAATAGTTAACACATCATCAGCAGCTGGAAACTCAACCGCATCCTTTTTAACAAATTGCAAAAGAAGAGCCTTTAACTACAACTCTACTGGAATATTTCATTCAAGAGCCATGACTGAAATTTAACGTTATCTTAAAGAACCACTTTTATTAGAACGCAAAGACCCATTAAAATGATGGAAGGAGCGGAGCTATAACTTTTCAAATTTAAGTAAAATTGTTCGGGAAACATTTTGTTCAATTAGCACTTCTGTTCCTTGTGAGCGTGTGTTTTCTAAAACAGGAATTATTTTAAATGAGCGTCGTTCAAGATTATTAGCAGACAAAGTAAAGATGTTAGAATATAATAACGCTTAACTGCGGTTCCATAATATTTATGATTATTAAGTTACTTTTGTCACACACGTTTTTTAGGTCTTTGTAAAAAATTTTTTTACAAAGACCTACTAGTTTCGCGACCTGTCTGTCCATCTGTCCGTACGTCACAGCTAATTTCTTCAGAAACTATAGAAGCTAGAACGCTCAAACTTTGTGAAAAGGTCAGAAGTGATGGTCTCTCAAAAGTTAAGGCCTTAACAAAAATTTAAAAAAATTTTAAGGGGGTCCCACTTAGTAACGAATGGGACCTTAAAATTTTTTTTTATCAAAGGTAGTTTAGTTGGGTATCAAATGTAAGGTCTTGATTAGATCTTTTAGAATCTGAAATAAAAAAAACCATTTTATGAATAAGGGGGTCCAGGGGAAGGCGAAATGTACCCAAAATTTGTGTCCCCCCCTCGCGATTGGACGCCTTTCAGCCGAAAAATCTGAAAACTATCACGAACGTGGGCCTTTATGAGTACAAGGGCAACAAATACCTTAAAAATCAAAATTCGCTCAACTTTGTTAATAATAGTATGATTTGTAGATTTTACATTTTTGCTCATAAAATCAAAACGGTACCTTTAAACGTCTTGAAATTTTGCAATTATATGCACTGACATAAAATATATATGATCACAAAATTTAATTGAGATGGAATCATAATCAAGTGAGTTATAGCCATTTCAATTATATGGAAACACAACAACAATAACACGTGTTTATGGTTGATATAGGGTTTTCCAATAAGAGGTGTTATTTTGATATTAAAAGAAAATTGACATTTTTGAATATAAATGATCGGATGTTTATTTCATTATAAAGAAGAAGATATGCCGTTAATAGAAAAAATCAACATCAGGAAAATAATCACTACAACACGCTTACAGGACCATATCCTCTTCATGAAATTTTCCATAACCAAATCGCAAAGTGGCTGCCCTATGTCCACGATAGCCTCACGAATTTCATCTTTGCGATCTTGAATCGACGCTGGGCTATTGGCGTTGACCTTTTCTATCACGTGGCTCCAAAGGAAGAAGTCGCAAGGTGTTAAATCACAAGATCTATTCAAAATAACACCTCTTATTGGAAAACCCTATATATATTTAAAATTAACTTAGGCCCTTTTATTTTCTTTCAATTTCCATGAAAATTTAAGGGATAGTGTTTAACTTGAACATGTTCACTCGGCCGAGCATTTAGAAAAATCAAGAAGAAACTGTGCATCTTTTGTATAAATTTGAACGATTTCATATCCAAATATTGGATGAATAATTCAAGTTATCGATTCACGCCATTAGAAAACTTGTTTCTAACCTTAGGATGTTTACAAAGACCTTCTGGTAGAAGCACTCTCCTGCTTACTCAACTTGTTTATTTCTAACAACTTGTCAGAGTCAAAAAGTCATCAATTTATTTTCAATGATAATTTTAAAATCGACAAGAATAAAAATTATGGTTGCGGTTTTATTGAAATCTTCCATTCTTATTCTAATATACTTGCTTAGTTAGATATTCAACGGTTACATATAGAATGACAGTGAACAATCTAGTATTATATTTATTATTGTTTTAAAAAAAAACGTAGAAAGAACACCTAGCGATTAAGAAAATCAATTTAAATATCATGAACTTTTAATCTTTTAAATTCAATATATTTCACATAATAAAACTATGCATTTTCGTTCTTAAAAAGAGCTTGTCCAAAATTAATGAATGGACGCACAAAATTGAAAACATTTACTTCGATTCTTCTTCACTTTAGCCGCACATCTCTATTGTAAATCTTCACACAAAACGTATTACGGGCATGACATTACCTACCATACATCTATTCATATATACGAGTAATTCATTTGCTTGGATTCGCCAATATATTCATATATGTTCATATTCACTTTCAAAGCAGCTTTGAAAGTTTCTGTGTTTGGATTGGATTTTCAATAAAAATATTCCACCTCAGACATTTACCAGTGAAAGCTGCACCACCAGAAACATGGGTTCTCCCAATGTAGAGTCACAAAATCCGTTACGATGTAGTCACTATCAAATATACACACAATGTTAATATGTACTTTCAAATTCAAGTGCTTCAAGCATTATAAATGAAAACTACGCAATATAAATTAGACCCCATTTGGTTTCTAAAATGCGTTCACTATTTTCCAACGACTATCAATGACTAATTTGAATCGTTTATAGATATTGCCATTATGTATCGAACAGAAGATGAATATTTAATAAATTTAAATTCTATATGAAATTTAAAAATAATTTTAAGAGTAGCCACAAAGTAAGATTTTCTTGCAGTCAGAGTAACTTTTTCTATGAACAATATCAAATGGATGACCATGGGTAGAGGAATAAATTAACTGTTACCTATCCTAGCATCACATCCAATTGCCTACGTTGTACAATCAAGTCAAACTGATAAGCAAATATTCAGACCTTCAAATAGTCTGTTCAAAGCATATCGCCAGTAATGAAATATCTGTTAATTCACGGATATTGGCACGTTGATTCCCGTATCTTCTGTGATAAATACAAATTCATTTAGATACCTCCCAGCAATATTCAAATTGTATGAATGTTTGGCCGATGCAAATGAGTTTGCCTCATGGAATTGACAATTTGCAAACTATTCGTACCTTTGCTTGATCCAGCAACTGGGTCTGTTTATGTGTCTCCTGAAATAATTTATTTGAACCAATCCAAATGGAAATTGAAAATTCTATGCAAATATAATCGAAATGAATTCGAAAAGTTCATGGATAAATGGCGCCCACCCGTCCGTCCGTTAGGGTTTTGCAAAAAAATTTCAACAATATCCTATTAAAATCAGAATCTGTCTGTCTATCCGCCTGTCCCATCAGCTGTCCGTCTGTCGCATCGTTTGTCTGTTAGTGAGTCACAGCAAGTTTTCCTAGGAACTAGAGTCATCAAACTGATGAACAGCCCAGAAGTTTCTGGTTAATGAAAGTTTTATTGTCGAAACAAATTTCAAAGGATTTTGTGGGAGTCCCGGAATAAAAAAAAACATGAAGGTAGTTTTCTATGAGTAAAACATTTTCAAGCATCTCAGAAGTCAAAATTTGCTCAACTTTATTAAGTTATAGTATGATTTATCAATTTTACATCCTCTTGAATAAAATAGTGAGTGTTTTCCTAAATCCATTAAAATTTAACGTTTGGATGGCTTCTAACCTCGTTATAGTGGCTTTAATTTTCCTCTATTAGAACAACAATGCATGGTTATGGAACTAAATGCGCTTCAAATTGACTCAAATATTATGGGCTTCTTAAGATTTGCATGGGAAATTCAGGAAGGATATATATCATGACCATCTTTGAGAATCCGTTCAATGAGTGACATCAGTAATCATGAAACGACATGGTGGCCGTTTCAAGCAAGAATATTGAGTGAATTTTTGTTATTTCGTCATCTTCAACATTTAAAGTACAGCTTTTTAAGTTTCGATGAAAGCGTACATTTTACAGGCTACAAAATCAAGGTGGAAGGGCTTTATGAGCACAACAATAACAAACACCTTAGGAGTAGAATTTCACTTAACTTTGATAATAATAACATTAAGATTAGTAAACATAACATTTTGTCCAGGAAACTCCGTAAGTGTACTTGGGATCACTGAAATTTGGTATTTAAGTATTCTTAGTTTTCTACTTTTATACCTTCCAAGTTTCAATAAAACTTATTTATATTCATGGATGTTATAGCTGTTTGAATTTGGGTAAAGAAAAATGTTTGAACATTTCACGTAAACCAGACAAGGCAGTTTTGATTTGATTTTCTTAAAATTTTCAGATAAGATCCGTGAAATAAATGCTTTTGGGATTTCATGATTTGAGTGATTTTTGTTGGTTGAAAATGAAGAAACAATCTCTTTGACATGTTTCTTGATTTTATTCATTGCTGGTGACTGCGTTCTGTAAGTTGAGTACAAAACCCTTCTGACATGAGCGTAGGTCTGTCTACCCAACTTGTTTTGTTTTGTTCGCAGTAATACGTGGGAGGTCTAAAAATAAAAAAAAGTAGAGTAAATATTAAAGCAAAGCTAAAACAACTCTCCGAAATGCAGTCACCAGCAACAAATAAAGTCAAAGAAAATGTCAAAGGGATGTGGATCCATTGTTTCTCTATATGTAACGGTCACCATTTTATTGCAAACTAATAAAAATCACTCAAATTATGAACTCCCGAAAATATTTATGTTGTTGATCTTATTTGAAAATTTCAGGAAGATATAATCAAAACTTGAGGGTTTGATTCGATGGTGAGTTCATAAAATACCAAAATCGAATGTTATTGGTGTTGTAATTAGCGAAATTTCAAATGGCTGCAACTTCCGTGAATTTGATTAAATTTTCATCAAACTTACATAGTATTGGGACCTTTTGTAGGACTACTTAAACATTGGATTTTATTGAGTTTAAGGGCATACGTACGGTTTTATTGGGGGAAATGTGCAATTCGAAGATCATACTATTATTAATAAAGTGGAGCGAATTTCGACTTCGAAGATACTTGATGTTGTTGTACTCATAAACACCTCTGTCCATAATTTTTTTCAGATTTTTCAAATCATACGTATCCAATCCTGAGGAAAGGAGGAAGGGGAAATAAACATTTTTCGTGTGCTTCCCCTTCCTGTGCGCCCCTTGAAGCAAGCAATGTCAGTTAGACCTGTCTTGAAAACTTATCAAAAATTATCATTTGATGTCGGCTATCTTTGATTAAATTTTTTTCTTTGGGGGACAGTTTCCTATAACTGCCTCATATTTTTTTTGTTTTTGAATCTTGAAGAGAGCACCATTGTACACCTACATACAAAATTTTATGTTTTTAGCTTAAGTAGTTTGCGAGAGAAATTGCTTAAATACACGGGTGGACGTACGGACATTAGTGGGGTTTTGCAAAAACCTAAAAACGACATAAATTATCGAGCAACCCACTATACATATATGTATATATATATATATATATATATATATATATATATATATATATATATATATATATATATATATATATATATATATATATATATATATATATAATATACAATATATAAAATAATTCTTCGCAAAATAGTCCAAATTCAAACCTTGGCGTCGAGATTTATTGTTGGGGTGACCGTAACGGAACTCGAGGTGATATGGGTAATATCACGCTCAACCAAGTGATTATTACCTAATTTTTCTATTAGTACCCATCACAGCTGGATGGGCTGATAGTCCGACAGCATCATCCGAAGATTGGATTGAGCTTGGGAGCTGCTGTGCAATGAGAGTCTGTCCTAAGCCACTGCTCCGCATGAACTATATATATATATATATCTATATATATATATATATATATATATATATATATATATATATATATATATATATATATATATATATATATATATATATATATATATATATATATATAACTCTATATATATGTATATGTAGACTGTCCCAAAGCACGTTTGAGAAAGGCGGAGGAAACCTCCTTCTGTCCCCAACCCAGAGTTTCCATGATTCCTCATCCCAAACACCCTAATAAAATAGTAGTAAATGCTCTCGGGGTCGCACATTGGCTTAACTGCTTCCCCAATAATGGGGCATTAAATGCCGAGAAATGCCAACAACTGTAAATCCATCTACAGCTCTGCTACTAAATCCTACTTACACCTCGACGTAAAAGCGTGAAGGCGAATCTTCCGCAACTGATAACAGAATCGACGTAATAACCATGCCGCCGTAATGAAATTCGGGCAACGGGCTAACTCTCCGTCCCTGGAAAACCTACAGACGGAACTCGGAATGGATTGGGTTCACGGCAATGACCTCACAATCGGAAAAAGGACTATGGCTATGGATCCTGGAATGGCAGATCACTCAATTACCCAGACGCTGTTAAGGACCTTTTTACAACTGGCCAGTCAATATAAATTAAAAATACTGGCAATCCAGCAAACTAACTGGGCTAGAAACGACCTTCAAGACATGCGATCGTACACAATATTCAAAAATGGGAAGCCTACTGGAAAACGAGAATTCAGAATGGCCTTCATTGTCGGTAGGGAGTTCAAATTGCACGTTTTCGATTTTGAGGCAGTCAATAAACGATTGTGTGCAATCTGTGCAAAAGCGAAATTCTTCAAAATCTGGCTGATAAACGTTCGCGCCCCGATCGAAGAAGAGGACGAAGAAATAAAGAAAACGTTCTACAATCATCTGGAAGGACTAGTTGACTCATTGCCTCCAAACGACACCAAAAATAATTCTGGGTGTTTTCAACGCTAAGGTTAGCAATAAGTTATCTGATTGGGGAAGGACTGGAGGATAATTCCTCCACGATTAAACAAATGACAACTGTCAGCACCTGATCGACTTTGCTTGTAGCAGAAATCTAGTCAAACGCCCGACTTGCTTCGCACATCGACGCATTCATAAATTTACCTGCGTATCACCGGATGGCAACATACAAAACCAGATCGATCACGTTTTGATCCAATAACGTTAGGCTGCGAGCATACTTGACGTCCGTACATACCAAGGAGCCAATTGTAACTCAGATCATTACCTGACCAACTTAACCTATCGATGTCGTATGTCAAAGGCATATCCAGTGAAGAAAAGCCCACTACAAAAATTTGACATCGAAAGGTTCCAAACGGCGTCTGCGGCCAAAAATTTCACAGAAACCCTCAACAATCAGTTGGCTTCCATCTTATCAGACGCAACGTTAGAGACGAGCAACGAGCTCTAGATGGAAGTGAAAGCGGTTTTTAAGACTGCAGCAGAATAGACAATTGGACATCAAGCTCGGCGCAAGAGGAATGATTGGTTCGATGATGAGTGCCAGAATGCGTTAGACAAAAAGAATCAGGACTACAAAGATTGCGTATGTAGAAAAGCCAGGACGAAAAGAGACCACTTTGAAAATCTCAGAAGAGTAGTGAATAAGATAATTAGAATTAAGAAAAAAATACTATGACGACCAATTGAGAAGTATATATGTAAGTCTAGCGAGCAACAACACAAGACAAGCATACAAAGTACCGAAAAACCTGAAACGTGGTTATCAGCCCAAAATCACGATCTCTCGTGATGACATGGGCAACATCATCGCGGATGAAACCAGGATTAAGGAAAGATGGGCACCATATTTTAAGAACCTCCTTAATCCTCCACACAGCTCCAGAATATCGGAGCCTATAGATGTCTTTGGGGAGACTCCATTGGCCCCACCAACTCTGGATGAAGTTTGTTCCATCATCACAGCCCAGAAGAATAATAAAGCGCCGGGCATCTATGGAATTCCAGTGGAGCTCATCAAATATGGTGGCAATAGTGTTCATAAAGCTATTCACAAAGTCATCCAGCACATTTGGAAATGAGACCATATTTGGAAAGAGTGGAGCCATTCAATTATATTCGCTATCCACAAAAAAATGTGACAAGTTACAGTGCGAAAATTATAGAGGCATATCACTACTAGTACTTTGTACGGCACACAAAATATTACAAAAGATCTCAGGAAACAAAATCGGATCCGACGCCGACAGTGTTATTAGGGAGTATCAAGGTGGCTTTAGAGCAGGTATATTGATAACAGACCAATTGTTCACAATCAAGCAGGTACTTGAAAAATGCTGGGAGTTCAACATAGACGTACACTAAATTTTCGTTGACTTTAAGCAAGCATCCGACAGTATTGATCGTAACGTACTGTACCAAGTAATGCTTGGCTTTGGCATCCAAGCCAAATTAGTCCATCTTACCAAAATAACAATGACACTGACGACCTCCCTCCCAACTCACCGATACCTTTGAAACAAATATCGGACTGGCCCTATTGCTTTTAAATTTGGCTCTGGAGTACGTAATGAGGAAATTACTTGTTGATCCACGAGGTATATTACTATACAAGTCGAGCCAAGAAGCATACAATATCAACATGTTGTCACGGTTATTAACAACTGCCAAAGAACTCTTCCTGAAACTCGAAAGTGAAGCAAAACTAGAAGAGCTACAAATCAATGAGAATAAAACAAAGCTCATGACACAGTCGAGGAAAAATACCTCAAATACACAAAATATCACACTTTGGCAGATACAGTTCCGAAAATGTTGGCAAATTTGTATGTCTAGGCGCGAAAATAATCAAGGCGCGTAGTGAAAGAGACGAAATATGCCGAAGAATATAGCTCACAAATAAAATATTTTTTCAGTTTTGTCGATCTTGGGGACCAGCTGCATACACAGGAAAATAAAGTACCAAGTATGCAAATCTTTGATAAGACCTGTGTCATGCTATGGGTGTGAAACATGGAGCCTAACCCAACTATTGGCAAATATATTGAAAGCCTTTGAGCGACGGATCATGAGACGAATAATTGGAGCGAAGCTAGACGGGGACCAATTGCGAATCCGGCTCAACCATGAGCTGTATGATGAACCGGAGGTCTCAATGATTTTGAGACTGTGAAAGTTGCAATGGGCTGGACACATGAATCGTATGGATGAACAACGGATACCCAAAAATATATTGGTTGGGAGAACAGAAAGCCTAAGACCAGTGGAGAAACCGAGGAAACGCTGGTCTGACTCAGTCGACGTAGACAGTTTATCGTTGCTCGAATTTCGAAATTAGAGGACGCGGTCAATGGACCGAGCTTAAATTTTCCTTCTTTCTCAAATTTGGCAATGACACGGCAAGAAAACTTAAAATTATTTATTGTACGCGACACCTACGCGGTCATTTAGTACAAAAAAAAAATTTAAAATGTATCGAAAATGGAGAAGGAATAGGAATGATAAAACAAGACAAAACTAGACAAGTTGAGGTAGCAGGAGAGTGCTCCTCCTAGAAGGGTTTTGTAAAACAATTAGTAAATTAAATAGTATGTTCTGCACATCAAAACTTGACTAATATACAGATTCCATAAATTAAGTTCGAAAATTTAAATCCTGATTATTATGTTTTTAAATTCGCCACCATTTTGTTTTAAGTGTTTTGACCCCTTTCCCTGCATCCCTCAAAGCGAAACTTGGTATTTTAAGATTTGTTTTGAAAAGTTCTTCTTAAGACCTATCATTGCCTACCACGCAATTAAATTTTTGTTCAGGAGTCTCTTCGCTATATGGGGAGACCCACTGAAACGCCTTAAAAAAATTTTTGTGGTAAAATTTTGAAGAGGGCATCACATTACACTTACTTACAAAATCTTATGTTTCTTGCTTATGCAGTTTGCGAGAAAAAGTGGTGTGACACATGGACGGACGGATAGACAGACAGGACGCGGTTCTAGTAGAGTTTTGAAAAATTATTCAAGCATCCTGAAGACAGATACCCCAAACGCACAGCGATAAAACTTGGACAAAGCGTGCATTTTAATGCAATATAAACGCATGTGGGTGATTTGTTCATCTAATATTGGCTTCAGAGCTCGTCGTAATAAATCCGGGTGCATCCTATCTAATATTTTTTTGATACCACGCGCTTTTAGTAGCTTTAGAAAACTTTGTACTTGCGTTAATGAATGATGGGCAAATACATGGCCCCAGAGAAGATCCAGTTGGTGGCTTTTAATCGTGAGAAAGGTAAAACTGTGGCAGAAATATGTTAGATCCTCAACATGAAACGTAGAACTGTTTACAATATTCTCCGGAGGTATAAAGAGGAAGGCAAAGTAAACTGAAGCATAGTCCTGGCCATCCAAAGGTTCTTACGACGCATGAAGAACACATTATCGTTTGGAAAATCAAGAAAAACCCTAACTTGAGTGCTTCGAAAATTGTAAGTGAAGTTTTCGCAGACTTTCAAAAAAGTGGGATGTGAAACAGTGTACCAAATTTTGAGAAATGCTCAATATAACGGACGTGTTGCACGCAAAAACCCATTCATCAGGAAAGTGAATAGAAAAAAACGTTTCAATTTTGCCAAGGAATATTTTGAAGTATGCCGATTATTGGGATGACTTCATTTTTGCCGATGAAAGCAAAATTAATGTCTTGGGCTCGGATGACCGTATTGTGGTATTGGGCAAGCTCAATGACGAATTCAGTGTGAAGAATCTCAGGCCAACAGTGAAGCACGGGTGGCAGTTTAATAGTTTGGGGATGCACATCTAGTCGCATTGTTGGCAAATTAGTATTTATTGATGGTACCATGAACTCCCGTCGATACTTAGACTCTTGAAAGAAAATCTGCGAAAAAGTGCCGCAAATCTGGGCATTTTTAATACCTTCATATACTACGACAACAATGACCCCAAATACATATAAAGCTCATACTGTTCAGGAGTGGCGGCTGTATAAGTGTCCAAAATCGGTTCATCCTCCTCCCCAGTCACCGAATTGTAATCCTTTTCAAAACCTCTGGGATGAATTGGCCCGTAGAATTCATAGCACACTGATTTCTTCTAAGGGGGAGCTCGAGAAAAAGTTTCACGAAGAATGGGTGAAAATTGACGTAGAATACTTGCGCGTAATCATCTCCAGTATCCCAAATAGTTTAAAATGTGTTATTGAACAAAAGGGACACGCAACAAAATACTAATTTTATGAAATTTTCATTTAGTTTTACAATTTAGTCTATGTGCGAATCTTTTTCAGAGGTGCATTTATTTTTTTTAATGCAAATTAAAGTTAAGTTAGATACTTTTGTATTTGTAAGATATGTAAGGCTATTATCTTTTGCAACAAATTTAAAATTTTTTCAATTTTTTGCGTTTTTTATTGATTGATGAGAAAGAAGGAACATTTCTTATTCCTGCGGATCTTTTTGGGAGCCACAATAGATATATATATCACCCCTTATTGTATATATATATATATATATATATATATATATATATATATATATATATATATATATGTATATATATATATATATATATATATATATATATATATATATATATATATATATACCACCCCTTATTATATATATATATATATATATATATATATATATATATATATATATATATATATATATATATATATATATCTATATATATATATATACATATACTACATATATCTTCTTCTTAGCCCTACAGACCCTTTCGGGCCTTCGCTTCCTGCAAACAGCGTCTCCAACTATCTTGGTCTGTTGACCGCATCATCCAATTCTGAAATCCGATCAGCGATGAACTGTCTTCGTTGACCGAATCAGACCAGCGTTTCCTCGGTTTCCACACTGGCCGCCGGCCTTCAGTTCTTCCTACGAATACCTTCTTGGGTGTCCGTTGTTCGTCCATATGATTCATGTGTCCAGCCCATTTCAGCTTTCGCAGTCTTACAATCCTTGAGACCTCCAGTTCGGCAAAAATTTCATACAGCTCATGGTTGTATCGAATTCGCCATTGGTTCCCGTCTAGGTTCGCTCCGATTATTCGTCTCAGGACCCGTCGCTCAAAGGCGTTCAATATATTTGGGGATGCTTGGGTTAGGGTCCATGTTTTACACCCATAGCATAACACAGGTCTTATCACAGATTTTTAAACTTGGAGCTTTGTCTTTCTGTGTATGCAGCTGGTCTTCAAGATCGTCAATACTGAGTAAAATATTTTATTTGCGAGCTGTATTCTTCGGCGTATTTCGTCTCTTTCATTGCCGTTTTCGTTATTTTGGCGCCTAAATACACAAATCCGCTAACATTTTCTATACTGTATTCACCAAATGTGATGTTTTATGTATTTGGGGTATTTTGCCTTGACTGCGTCATGAACTTTGTTTTACTTTCGTTGATTTGTAGCCCTACTAGTTTTGCTTCGCTGCCGAGTTTCAGGAAGAGTTCTTTGACAGTTGTTAGTGACCATGACAGAATGTTGATGTCGTCCGCATAGGCCACTACTTGGCTCGACTTGTATAGCAATGTACCTCGCGTATCGACAGGTAGCTGGCGTATGACGTACTCCAGAGCCAAATTGAATAGCAATGGGGCCAGCCCATCTCCCTGCTTTAGTGCGATATTTGTGTCAAAGACATCGGTGAGTTGGTTATTGATGCGGACTTGGGAGGTCATCGACGTCATTGTCATTTTGGTAAGACGGACTCATTTGGCTGGGATGCCAAAGCCATGCATTATTTGGTACAGTACGTTACAATCAATACTGTCATATGCTTGCTTGAAGTTAACGAAAATTTGGTGTACGTCTATGTTGAATTCCCAGCATTTTTCAAGTACCTGCTTGACCGTGAACAATTGGTCTGTTGTTGATCTACCTGCTCTAAAATCACCTTGATACTCCCCAATAATACTGTTGGCGTATGATCCAATTTTATTTTCTAAGATTTTAGAAAATATTTTGTACGCCGTACATAGTAGTGATATGCCTCTATAATTTTCGCAGTGTAGCTTGTCACCATTTTCGTGGATAGGGAATATAATTGATTGGGTCCACTCTTTCAGCATATGTTCTTGTTGCCAAATGTACTGGTTGACTTTGTGAATAGCTTTATGAACACTACTGCCGCCATGTTTGATGAGCTCCACTGGAATCTCATCAATGCTCGGCGCTTTATTATTCTTTTGGGCTTTGATGATGGAACAAACTTCATCCAGAGTTGGTGGGGCCAATGGAAGCTCTCAGCACACATATAGTCCTGGAGCTGTGCGGAGGGTTAAGGAGGTGCTTGAAATATGTTGCCCATCTTTCCTTAATCTTGATTTCATCAGCGATTATATTGCCGCTGTCATCACGACAGAGCGTGGTTTTGGGCTGATAACCACGTTTCAGGCTTTTCACAACTTTGTATGCTTGTCGTGTGTTATTGCTCGCTAAACTTACATCTATACTTCTCAATTGCTCGTCATAGTATTTTCTTTTCTTAATCCTTATTATCTTATTCGCTACTCTTCTGAGATTTTCATAGTGTTCTCTCCTCGTCCTGGTTTTCCTACCTACGTATTCTTTGTACGCCTGATTCTTTTTATCTAAAGTATTCTGGCACTCATCATCGGACCAATCATTCCTCTTGCGCTGTGCTTGATGTCCGATGGTCTGTTCTGCCATGGTTCTGATAGCCGCTTTCACTTCCATCCAGAGCTCGTTGCTCGTCTTTCACGATGCGTCTGATAAGATGGGCGCCAGCTGGTTGTCGAGGGTCTCCGTGAAATTATCGGCCGCATACGCCGTTTGGAGCCTTTGGATGTCAAATTTTTGTAGCGTGGTGGTATTCGCTGAATATGCCTTTGACATACGACATCGATAAGTTAATTTGATCAAGTAATGATCTGAGTTACAATTGGCTCCTCGTTATGTATGGACGTCAAGTATGCTCGAGGCCCAACGTTGTTGGATCAGAACATGATCGATCTGGTTTTGAGTGTTGCCATCCGGTGCTACCAAGGTCATTTTATGAATGCATCGATGTGCGAAGCAAGTCGAACGTATGACTAAATTTCTGCTACATGCAAAGTAAATCAGGCCTTGGCCTTTGTCATTTGTTTCATCGTGGAGGCTATATCCTCCAGTCGTTCCCCGATGAGATAGCTCATTGCCAACCTTAGCGTTAAAATCACCCAGGATAATTTTTGTGTCGTTTGTGGGCAATGAGTCGACCAGTCTTTCCAGGTGATTGTAAAATGATTCCTTCATTTCTTCGTCCTTTTCTTCGGTCGGAGCGTGAACATTAATTAGCAGATTTTGAAGAATTTATACGGATCCCACACAACCGTTCATTGACTGCCTTAAAATCAATAATGTGCGATTTGAACTCCCTTTCCACAATGAAGGCCACTCCAAATTCTCGTTTTCCAGTAGGCTTCCCACTTTTAAATATTGTGTGCGATCTCATGTCTTGAATGTCGTTTCCAGTCCAATTTGTTTCCTGGACTGCCAGTATTTTTAATTGATATTGACTGGCCTATTGTAAATGGTCCTAAACAGCGCCAGGGAAATTGAGTGATCTGACATTGCAGGATCCAATGCCATAGTCCATTGTTCGTTTGCGAGGTCGTTGCCGTGAATCCAATCCATTCCGAGGCCTATCTGCAGGTTTCGAAACAATTAAAGATTTTCCAGGGACGGGAAGTTAGCCCGTCGCCCAACCCAGTAGTGATATGCCTCTATAATTTTCGCACTGTAGCTTGTCACCTTTTTTTGCGGATAGGGAATATAATTGATTGGGTCCACTCTTTCAGCATATGTTCTTGTTGCCAAATGTACTGGTTGACTTTGTGAATAGCTTTATGAACACTACTGCCACCATATTTGATGAGCTCCACTGGAATCTCATCAATGCCCGGCGCTTCATTATTCTTTTGGGCTTTGATGATGGAACAAACTTCATCCAGAGTTGGTGGGGCCAATGGAAGCTCTCAGCACACATATAGTCCTGGTGCTTTGCGGAGGGTTAAGGAGGTGCTTGAAATATGTTGCCCATCTTTCCTTAATCTTGATTTCATCAGCGATTATATTGCCGCTGTCATCACGACAGAGCATGGTTTTGGGCTGATAACCACGTTTCAGGCTTTTCACAACTTTGTATGCTTGTCTTGTGTTATTGCTCGCTAAACTTATATCTTTACTTCTCAATTGCTCGTCATAGTATTCTCTTTTCTTAATCCTTACTATCTTATTCGCTACTCTTCTGAGATTTTCATAGTGTTCTCTCCTCGTCCTGGTTTTCCTACCTACGTATTCTTTGTACGCCTGATTCTTTTTATCTAAAGCATTCTGGCACTCATCATCGAACCAATCATTCCTCTTGCGCCGGGCTTGATGTCCGATCGTCTGTTCTGCTACGGTTCTGATAGCCGCTTTCACTTCCATCCAGAGCTCGTTGCTCGTCTTTCACGATGCGTCTGATAAGATGGGCGCCAGCTGGTTGTCGAGGGTCTCCGTGAAATTATCGGCCACAGACGCCGTTTGGAGCCTTTGGATGTCTGAATTACAATTAGCTCCTCGGTATGTATGGACGTCAAGTATGCTCGAGGCCCAACGTTGTTCGATCAGAACATGATCGATCTGGTTTTGAGTGTTGCCATCCGGTGATACCAAAGTCATTTTATGAATGCATCGATGTGGGAAGCAAGTCGAACGTATGACTAGATTTCTGCTACATGCAAAGTAAATTAGGCGCTGGCCTTTGTCATTTGTTTCATCGTGGAGGCCATATCCTCCAGTCGTTCCCTGATGAGATAGCTCATTGCCAACCTTAGCGTTAAAATCACCCAGGATAATTTTTGTGTCGTTTGTGGGCAATGAGTCGACCAGTCTTTCCAGGTGATTGTAAAATAATTCCTTCATTTCTTCGTCCTTTTCTTCGGTCGGAGCGTGAACATTAATTAGCAGATTTTGAAGAATTTATACGGATCCCACACAACCGTTCATTGACTGCCTTAAAATCATTAATGTGCGATTTGAACTCCCTATCCACAATGAAGGCCACTCCAAATTCTCGATTTCCATTAGGCTTTCCACTTTTAAATACTGTGTGCGATCTCATGTCTTGAATGTCGTTTCCAGTCCAATTTGTTTCCTGGACTGCCAGTATTTTTAATTGATATTGACTGGCCTGTTGTTAAAGGTGCTTAACAGTGCCAGGGTAATTGAGTGATCTGACATTGCAGGATCCAATGCCATAGTCCATTTTTCGTTTGCGAGGTCGTTCCCGTGAGTCCAATCCATTCCAAGGCCTATCTGCAGGTTTCGAACGGGGAGTTAGCCCGTCGCCCAACCTCCATTCCGGCAGCATGGTTATTACATCGATTCTGTTATCAGGCGCGGAAGATTCGCCTTCACCCTCTTACGTTCTCACAAAGCAGGATTTAGTAGCAGAGCTGTAGATGTATTTACAGTCATGAGCATTTCTCGACATTTAACCTTACATTATTGGGGAACCAGTAAACCCAATGTGCACCCCGAGAGCATTTACTACCATTTAGTTGGGGGGGTTTGGGATGAGGAATCATGGCAGCTATGGGTTGGGGAAACAAGGGGTGCCCTCCTCGTTTCTCAAATGGGCTATGGCGGAGTTATACTACATATATATATATATATATATATATATATATATATATATATATATATATATATATATATATATATAGTAGTTTATTATTAGGTTTAATTTTCAATAGACTTTTTTGACAGATCACGCTTGACTCCTGCCAAACTGTAATATAATTTTTATTTAGTATTTGTTTGACAAATCACCATGAAAAGACTTACACTGCATTAATGTATCCAAATTGTTCAGCTGTATTACGAAAATCAGCATTCTGTAAGAAATTCGTGCTCTTAGAGTAACTTATGGTGTGCATCGTCAACCTACCAAAATCACTATAGCCGATACCATCCGCAGATTGAAAACCCGCCATATATTATTGAGTGATACTCGACCAATTTGACCAGATCCAGGACGTAGTGAAAAAAATATAGTGGCTGTAGCTGAAAGTATGGCTGAATATCATAGAGCGTCAAATGCGTCGTCTGAAATTGGACCCTCAGGATGGATTTAAAAAAGATAATCTTCAGAAGGTAAATGGCATAGATTGTTCTTTCGACTTGCAATCAAATTTTTACTATAGATTTCAACTTTATGCCATTTAATTGAAATTAAAAACCAAACCACATAATCAATCACCCTATATACTCGTATATCTGAGCTAAAGATACAGTGCCGTCAGTGGTTCACTGAAGAATCACATCCTGAATGTGAAGAAAAGAGGAAATAATGCCTTTAGTTCTCAGCAATAATGTTGAGCAAGGGCTTTGTCAAACGAGGAAAATAATCACGCAAGTGAGAAAAATGCAACCAATTTTACGACACCCAGCAAAGCTCGATTGATATATGTGTGAATTGAATGACCACATAATTAATATAGAACGTGGGAGTCCCACACTTTGTGCGTAAATGGGCATTCACCTCGCTACCACAAAAAAACAGTCTTATGCAGCAATTCACGATTTTACATAGATTGCCGCATGACTATCATGTCGCTGTCTGCTCGTTCTTCAAACGATTCTGTTTTTTCTTTACGTGACGTGAACTCATAAGGTTTTACCCATCTAAATTATACTACCTGACGTATCTACAGAAATATTCACTCCGAAAACCACTTAAGCTACTCGGAAAACTCAGTGCCAACATGATTTTACTGGGCACATTCTATAAATTGTACTTTAAAATTACTGTATGAAAGCTTAATCCCTGCTGCGGAAAAATGAAGACTACAACGATGGTTTCTAAAGACAATTAATCAATCAATAATTTTTGGTCGAATATGTGTTTACAGAATGTTGAAAGTATCATAAAATATGTGATAATATTAATTAATTTGAATTTGATATCGTTTTTTGATTTAATGCTTTAATTGTTAACGTATAAATTTAGAGAGTCACTTGAGCTATTAAGATTTTGTATGCATATTGTTTGAAATTTGCTTTATATTTTTTGAAAATTTATAACGATTAGTATTGAATAAAGCGCTTTTGACTTTGAATGTAAAAAATATTGCATTGTAGATAAAAACTTTTCACTCCACCCAAGCAAGCACGCGACAACGTAAAAAGAAATGCACTCTACGGAACGATATTTGAATTTTTACTGAGTTGCCTGGCTTATATAAATGGTCAAAATTGCAAGAAAAACGACAGTTTCGTGCTACAAATCGATAGTGATCTTGCTGAAAATGTCAATTGATCTTAAAGGAAGTTCACTTCTTTTTGCTTCGCATTCGAAGATCAAAACATGTAGACCCAAAAAATAATCTCTCCACATACTAATAAAATCGGTGATTATATATTGAAGCGGAACCTGGGTCTTAAATATTGCTTCCAAAATGTTTTGGAACGTACATGGTAATGAATTTCGAAATGTCAGTGTAGGACACGGGTGCCGATGGTCTGGCACAAGGGTCAGCGAGCTTAAACAACACCGAGCTCAGCTAACTGGCTTCGCTTAGCGACCGCGTACGCGTGCTTGACGACTAGCATTTGCGGGATCATATGAGGCGGGTTCTTGTCAAGCCACGAAGCTACACTACAAAATACTTATCACGCGTACTCTACTCTACAAGACGTACCGATCAATTTTTGTTGTCTTTAGAAATGTTCTATTAGGTGTTAATTAAGCTACTTTACAGTAATTCAATATTTTTTGGCCTCGTTAAAGTTAGCGGACACGGAGGCTTGAGACAAACGCAAACATTACACAAAAAGCAACCGTTACTTTCTCCGAAGAAGGTCGTTGCATTACAAGGGGAATATCAGACCTAAAGATGTCGAAGTGGCTGAAGTGAACCACTCATCTCTGCGTAAAGGATGGAAATTTGACGGATGTAGTTTACTTTACACTAGTAAAACAACAAACTAAGCAGTTTCGACGAGGTGACCACCTTATCTCTTCAGGAGCAGCCACTCCTGATCACCACGGGGCTGCTCGCATGCTTATGTTTATTACAACATATATATATATACGAGTATCATAGTATACACAGTTTCTATTTACCCTGTGTTGCCGACTTTCTGAATTTTCCCAGGGCCCAGTCAGCTGAGTGGGGGCCCATCAGTTGAGCCGAGGTCGGTCAGCTAAGCCAAAGCCTGTCGTACTCAAAAAACAAAATAAAAAGCAAGTAAATTATTCAACACACATGTTCTTTTACGATTTTCAGAACATAGGAGCACTGCCAGATCCTATAAAAACACAACTATCGCATAAAACGAATTTTTTTTCGTAAAATTATTAATTTTTTGAGATCTGTTAATGCTAAACGCTCCCATCGAAGCACATGTTTATATTCGCACCAACTCCCGCGTCAGAATTTACGTACCTATCTTCAGCCGAAGATTCAACGTTCGCTCTTCGACTTGTGTTCAGTTTCTTGTAGGAGGCTAGGTTGAACGTGAACACCATAGAAGTACATATACTCGTATGTATCTCTATGGTGGATACTATGTGAATCTACTATGACATATACATACCAAAAGAGAAATAAAGAGTAGGGATTTTATTATTATTTATTTTTTGAATCCTGTTACCTGCCTACAAAACCTAGTAAACAGAAACAATTGAAGCTACAAAACTCAAATTTTGTGAAAAGATCAGAATTGGTAGTTTAGTTTAGGTTCTACGAACGCTTCAAAACTCGTTAACAGGGGTTCCCTCTTATCCCGAAGTGGCTCTTACTCGTAAAATTTTTTCATCACAGATTGTTAATTGGGTGTATCGAATGTAAGGTCTTGATTATAACTTTTAGAATCTGAAATATAAAAAAACTCTCAGAAAAAAAAGAAAACCTACTTCAAAATGCCCTAAAAAGGATGAAATAAATTTTATGGAAGCGGTACCATATCAGCTTTTCAATGTTTTTTATGTGATGGTGCACATGTTGGAAGTTTTTATGTTGAAATGGCGAAATTGATTTGGCACCGCTTCCATAAAATTTGTTTGATCCTTTTAAGGGCATTTTGAAGTCGGTTTTTTTTCTTTTGTTTCTAAAAGTTTTTTTATTTCACCCTTTTTAGAGGCAAATATTTTGATTTCATGTCTATTAGAATTCAGTTTCTTGGATACATTGTACCATGTTCATTAAAATTTCATTTCTTGACTGCAATGCAAAACTGAGTACTGCTAAAATCGGCAGCGTTCAAAGGAATCGATTTTGGTTCCGACACATTTTAGTACAAGATCTCATCAACGTCTACCTTGATTTTAAGTTGAATAAAATCCAACATAAATCGTCGCTTTGAGATGTTTTCGAATTTCAAACTTTGCCTAGTCTTTTTTTCATGGTTCAACCTTTTTCGGCTTTTGAGCGGCTGCCACTTTATTTCAGATGGTTTGACTTTGGACCGTTTATTGCGAGCTTTATCACACACTTAAATAAACCTTTGTATCAACTTTGGTGCAAATCAAACCTATATTTGACCAGAACAAGAACCATAGGATTTCATTTAAAACAGCAACCATTTTGTTTTGTTTTACTTAGTTTCTGAAAATTTGGCGATTAACGAAGCAACATTGTGACCTCCAAGTACAAATTTCGTTCTATCCTACGTATATGTATATATATATATATATATATATATATATATATATATATATATATATATATATATATATATATATATATATATATATATATATATATATATATATATATATATATATACGAGTATATATATATATATATATATATATATATGTATATATATATATATGTATATATATATATATATATATATATATATATATATATATATATATATATATATATATGTATATATATATATATATATATATATATATATATATATATATAGGGTGCGTACGGTATTTGAGGACATGCATAAATGTGACTATAGCTTCACGAATTTTTTTTTTATCTTTTTTTTCTTTTCAGATAAGAAATGGCGGACTACTACATCACTCAAGAAATGAAGAGACATGCTGTCATCGTCGCTATATGTGCGAACCATACAGATTTATAGATCTCTAATTTTCTTAATTGCGCCCGTTCATTTGTGCATAAGTTTCGCCGTAGATTGGAAGCATCAGGAATCGATACAGAATCGTTTGCAAATCGCAAAAGCAAGAACAACGTTCTGACACTGTCCAATCTGCAGAATTTTTAGAGCAAGTACAAGTGATCATAAACGAGGACCCATCAAAATCAATGAAGGCCCTTGCGAGTGAGCTTCATGTTTCTGAGCACTTTATTCGTAGAGTTGTCCACGAAGACCTGCGGTATGAGTCTTATGTGATGCGCAGAGGACAGTCCATGTCGGAACGAACACGGTAACAGAGAGTTCTCCGATCAAAACGTCTTTTAAACAAAATCAAACACCCCGAGGCGCCCAAAGTGTCATTGTTTTTTTCCGACAAAAAAATTTTTGACCAAGATCAAAAGACCAATCGCAGAAATGACAGATGGCTGTGTTCAAACCCTACGGAGGTTCCTGTTGTTATGCACTCAAAATTTCCAGCCACTGTTATGGTTTCAGGTGTTGTCAGCAACGAAGGACGTGTTATGCCACCACACTTTTTAGGGTATTGCAAAATCATTTTACAATACCCTACTGAAATCGAGTCCTGTCTGTCCGTCCGTCCGTGTGTCACACCACTTTTTCTCGCAAACTACATAAGCTAGAAACATAAGATTTTGTAAGTATGTGTGGAGTGATGTCCTCTTCAAAGTTTCATCACAAAAAAAATTATAAGGTGTTCAAGGAGGGTCTCTCCATATAGGGGAGTGGCCCCAAAAAAAAAGTTTCATCGCATGTAGGCAATATGGGTATCAAATGAAAGGTCTTGATAAGAACTTTACAAAACAGGTCTTAAAATGACAAATTTGGCTTTGAGAGGTGCAGGGGAAAGGGGAAAATACGAAAATTTTGTATCCCCCCTTGTGATTGGACACCTTTGACCCAAAAAATCTCGAAAAAATCATAAAGATGAGACTTTAAAAGTACAAGGGCAACAAATACCTCAGAAGTCGAAATTCGATCAACTTTGTTAAAAATAGTATACTTTATAAATTTCACTTTTTCTCAAAAACAACAATTTAAGTTTTTTGAAAGCAATTGTATGTGTTCTGAAAATTTCACAATAATCGAATAATAAACAGCTAAGTTATAGCCGATTGAATATTTAACAATTCCAACAACATTAACACGTGATACTAGGGAGATACACGTTTGCAACGGACCTAGCCACTGTAAATATGTAGGAATTTTGATAAAAATTTAAGAAATCGTTTGTAATATTGATGTGTTATAATGATTAATTAAACACTTAAAAAAAAATGGCGGCGAATATAAAAATATAATAACCATAATAATTCTTCGAACTCAATTTATGGAATTTGTATATTAATCAAGTTTTGATATGCAGAATATATTGTTTGATTTACTAAATGTTTTACAATACTCTTTTGGCAGGAGCACTCTTCTGCTGCTTCAACTTGTTAACTCACGGACTTCGAGTGAACTCTGCTGCATACATCGAGGTTTTGGAGACGGTAGTGAAACCCTGGATAGAAAATGTAAGCGGAGGCAGACCATACAATTTTCAATAAGACTCTGCTCCTTCACATAAAGCGATGGCGACACAAGATTGGATGGCCGAAAATGTTCATGACCACATAACACCAAACCTATGGCCATCTAGCTCCCCAGACCTTAATCCATTGGATTATTACGTAAGGGCGTAGTTGAGCGTGAGACCAAGAAGCGTCCCGACTATGCACTTCTTCGCTGAAGACTGCTATTAATGCCGTTATGGTCAATATGAACAAGGAGCATTTGATTCGGACATCTAATCGTTTCCGGACACGGTTCAAAGAGGTTATTGCTGCTAATTGCGATTTTATTGAATAACTTTATAGCCATATATTAATTTAATGTTGTATGAAAAATTCCTGAAATTTCATTAAATTTTGTTAAAGATACAAGAAAATTAATTTTACTCTCAAGTTGTCCTCAAATACCGTACGCACCCTGTAAATATTTATCTATTTCTAGATCCAAGCAAAAAGTGCTCGTCGCAATTGATCTCAAGAAGTTTACTTAAAAAGATCCATCTTAACATCACTCGTGCACGTTTATTCGATACCCATCGCTTGAGTTTTCAGTCAACTATGGCACACGATTTTCATGAGAGCTTCATGAAAATGATGTCTTATAATTAAATGAAAACTCGACTCTGCATTTTCATGTTCATGTTTAAAGTTATGATCAGGTATAGAAGGAAAAGTATTGTCTTTTGATAGCGTGATTCACGTTTGTCTTTCGTACAGAAATCACTAATTTTAGAATTCTGGGCATAAAATGTATATTACCTAGAAAGTAACGAATCAATTTTTAAATGATAATTAACTCTAGAATTTGCAATCTCTCAATCCTTATTTTTCTTCGGGGACTTTTGCAAATTCTATGTGTAACGTTTAGGCTAGGAATGAATGCGGAAGAGAAAAGCATCATGAAATTTTCCCCAATGAATTAGCTCTAACTCATGTTAAATTGTATTTACGAGTATATTTCATTTAGCATTAATTTATTGGCTATTTACGTCGGAATGATTGACCAAAATGTACCATTTATGCATAAAATTAAGGATACGGATCAGTTTTAATTTTCATCACCAAAAGATCCGGCTCTCCATCAAATTCTTGACGTGCAAAATAATTGCCATTTTTCGAACGAAAGATGATTACAATTGAATTTCTCGACATCAATGTACCATATTGAACTCTTAATATCTAGAGAGTACTAGAAAGGATTGCAATTCTGTGCCGATGCGTTTAAGTCCAATATATTGTTATTCTTTTGAAACCTCTACAATCAAAATTGTCGTGTACATCGATCATTTATACGGAAAAATCGGGGTGAAATTCGGAAATTTTTTACTTTTCACGGTAAAAGTCCTTTACAGTTTTTTGATTGTCTCGTTCTCTTAATGGGACCTATCAAAAAGTAAGACGTAGCATTTACCGAAAGCAGGACCCTTCTATCTATCTCCGTTCAAAAGTTATGCGTGAACATACATAAAACAAGTTGGGTAAACAGACCTACGCTCATGTCAGAAAGGTTTTGTATTCAATTTACAAAATGCAGTCACCAGATCGAATCAAATCAAGAAACATGTCAAACACGATTTTATTCGAGAAAATATGAAATACGAGAATCATACTTTTATTAACAAAGTTGAACGAATTTCGACTTCTAAGGTTTTTGTTATTGTTATACTCATAAATATCTCCCTTAATAATTATTTCAGATGTCCATTCGCGAGGGAGGAAACACATTTTTCATGTATTTCCCCCCTGTGCCCCACTGAAGCAAAAACTGACAGTTTAAGAACTGTTTTGAAAAGTTCCCGTGAAAACTTTCATTTCATACTCATATCGGCTAAGTTTGACGAATTTTTTTTCAGGGGCCACTCTCCTGTACTGTTATCATCGATCTAGGCCTATTTTTTGAATCCTAGAATGGTTACAAAACCCTTTTGCTAGGAGCTCTCTCCCGCCTTCTTGACTTGTTTCACTTATGAGCATTTATTGTAGGTACTCATTTTCAGTCATTCATTAAATTGAATCAAGTGTTCAAAGCATGCACCTTAAACGGCGAAGTTGGGAAAAAATAACTCAAAATTATTCAATCTTCGCATTTAAAACAGCCACTATTTTGTTTTACGATTACTGATACCACTAGCTGAACCGATTCTCAAAGATATACATGACACCTATCATTCCTGAAATTTTCATGCAAATCCTAGCAAAACTGTAGTGTCTGATTCGGTAAAAAGCGCATGTTGTTCCATAGCCATATGTTGCCATAGTAATAAATGCAGCGCATATTGTTCCATGGTAATACAGGAAAATTCAAATCGCTATAACTTCGCTAAATATGATTCAATCTTTATGAAACTTTCAGAATAGATCAATTTTATTTATAATCATCTGTGTACTGTGTTTCATTGAATTTAAGGGTACCGTTAAGATTTTATTCAACAAAACATAAAATCGATAAATCATACTATTACTAACAAAGTTGAGTGAATTGTGACTTCTAACGTATTTGTTGTTGTTGGACTCACCAAGGCCTACATACTTGATTTTTTTCAGATTTTTCGGATCACAGGTGTCCAATCGCGAGGGGGGGGACACAAATTTACCGTCCCTGTGCGCCCCTCGAAGCAAACTTTGCCAAACTAAGACCTGTTTTGAAAAGTTCTCATCAAGACCTGATACCCATATCGGCTACCTTCAATGAAATTTTTTTCTTCAGGGGGTCACTCCCCTATATGGGGAGACCCCTCTTAAATACCTTATAAAATTTTTTTGAAGTTGAACTTTGAAGAGAACACCACTTTACACCTACATACAAAATTTGATGTTTCTAGCTTAAGTAGCTCCCGAGAAAGACTGCTGTGACACACGGACGGGCGGACGGACGGACAGACAGACGGACAGACAGGACGCGATTTTAGAAGGGTTTTGTAAAATTATTTTACAAAACCCTAAAAAGTAAAAACAAAAAAATACACTCGTACTTGATGAATTGATAACCTTCTTTCCTTTAGAAGTCGGTTAAAAAATTATTTTGTACACCAAGCGGCCTAGCGGCAGGTGAATGTACGGAAATTGCAGCTTCTACCCTGCTCCTTTCCGCCTAACCTACTTGTGTTATTTGTACAATTTGGTTAATAATTCATTGATTTCTTTAAGTGGACTAAACTTGTAGTCATTCCACATATTTCATTTTGTAATTTGTAAATATTATATATATATTAAATATAATCAAGTGATTTTTATTAACATTCGTGTGTTCCATTACTTAAGAAAATGCATGGTCACTCAAAATGAGAAATAAAGAATGATTCCAAAGATGTGATGTTTTATTTGCAGAAACTCCATGCTTTTTGGGAATTTAACTAGCAGATGCACCAATAGACTAATTTTCATTGATGTCCTAAAATGCACATCTTGCAAATTCCTTCTTTCCTGCTGTGTTATTAGCTCCTACCAAGCGGAACCATTTTCTATGGATCTGAATCAACTTATCAGATCATGAGCGTTGTAAACAAATAAATAAAAGCTTAAAACAGGACGTAATTACCACTCCCAGCAAAAGGCAGGGAGATAAATTCTCGCCAGGCATGACTCTGAATACATTAGATATCGCATCCACTCTTTCTCTGCGGGCAAATTACCATGGTAGCTACTTAAAACACAAACAACAAAATAAAATAATCCTCTGCCTAGCAGATAACAGCTTGTCGCTGCATAAATGTAATAAAAGTGAATTCGCGAACTGCATTTAGTGCATCACATTTATAGCCTTCGGCAAATCCATTAACTGAGCATTTTCACGCATTTCTGTTGCAGATAGGATGCAGAGTGGTCATCATTCGGGCTGTGAGGGAGTTTGTATGTGGGGACGATGGCAGTTATATCAGATAACGTTAAAAGTTATGGAGTTTTATCAGAAAATACTTTTGTTTTATGCTTTGAAGGTGCTAACTACGTAATTAACATAACATACTGGCAAACTCACACCCAAACTTCATTGGAAAGAAACGTTAAGAGGGCTTGTGGTGTTATCGGAAACCGCTGAGAAAAGTTTAAAGCATCGAAGTGAGGACATAAAAGAGAGTTAAAACATTTTTAAGAAATTGAGGGATTTTTAATTTTATTCAATGCATCACATTGAACTAAATCTCCTGATAAGAGTATATTTATTGAAAGTCACTGCTCATTTACAGCGAATTTCCTCATTAAAATGTTTTGTTGCATGTCTAGAGGAAAACACTTTCGAATAGAAGTGATTATGAAATCGGTAGCTGTGTCCGTCTTTATGTCAGGTTTTCTTCGCAACTGTCGAAGCCACAATCATGAAACCTTGTGTAAAGGTCGGAATTCATGACTTCTAAAAAGTTTTGGGGTGACAAAAATTTCAGAGAGTTCTAAGGAGGCTCCCCACACAGATAAGTGACTCTTAACAAAAATTTATTAATTTATTTTTCACTATTAACGGCAACATTCTTCTTTATAATGAAATAAACATCAGATCATTTGTATTAAAAAATGGCATTTTTCTTTTAATATGAAAATATTACATTTTGAAAGTTACGCATGAATGCACATCAAAATGACACAGTTATTAGACCTTAGTATTTTCTGCCTAAAAATTGTGACTTTTCGAAGTCTCCGAAATTTCGAACTTCAACTAGCCGCCATTTTATTTTCTTGAGGCTTTGCCTCTAATTTTTTACATTGTTATTAACATCCGAAGTATCATATTTCATCAACATCTGTTGCAAGGTTTGGTTACAACTATAATAACAAATTTTTGCACTTTTCGACGTTTGGGTGGCCGCCATTTTATTTTGAACGGATTAGATTTCTTATTATGACATTCAGCTTGCAGTTTAGTGAACCTCTGTACCAAATTTCATCCAAATCGGAGCAATGCTTATCACAAATCACGATTTTTCGTCTAAAATGGCCTCCATTTTGTTTTCGCCCAGTCGATATATATTGGATAGTCTAAAAAGAACTGAGCCTTTTTTATCACTAGATGGTATATATATATATAAATATATATATATATATATACACACACACACATATATATATATATATATATATATATATATATATATATATATATATATATATATATATATATATGTCATATAAATATATATATACAGACACACACATATATATATATATATATATATATATATATATATATATATATATATATATATATATATATATATATATATGTTATATATATATATATATATATATATATATATATATATATATATATATATATATATACATATAAGTTGGATATTCTATATATCGGGCAAAACTAACCAGATTGAGTCAAACTGACATACGCTTGAAAGGCGACATTCCAGTCTACAATTTTCACATGGACTGTTTTGTGTTTCATCATTCGTGTCAAAAGTTGTATTCATCTAAAAAAATGTGAAATTTCTGATAAAATTCGTTATATTTTACAATATCACTACGATCAAGGTGAGAATGCATTGCACGCTCGTGACTAAATTTGTAATGTCTACGGTCAAGTTACTTTATCAAAAGTCACAGCCAAGAGATGGTTCGTTCGCTTTCGTTCTGGAAATGGATGCACCTCGCTCAGGTCGAAGAATCACTGAAAAATTTGGTGAAATCTTACAAAAATTTGAAGAAGACCGACACATAAGCAGCCATGAACCGTTTGCGTAAGGCTAGATACACAAAGAAGCTCGACATTTGGGTGCCGCTTGAATTAACACAAAAAAATTTGATCGACCGAATTTCTGTTTGCGAAATGCTAATAAAACGCAAAGAAATCGAGCCATGTTTGAAGGAAATCATTACAGGCGATGAAAAATGGGTAAGGTGCGAGAATGTCGTTCGAAAAAGATCATGGTCAAAAAATGGTGAATCATCACAAAGGACTTCAAAGCCAGAATGGACACCAAATAAGGTTATGCGGTGTTTATGGTGGGATTGGAAGGGTATTGTCTATCATGAGGTACTAGAACCTGGCCAAACACTCAATTCGGCTCTGTACTGTCAGAAATTAACTAGTTTGCAACAAGCAATTCAAAAAAACCAGCCAGAATAGAATAGAAAGGGCATTGTCCTCTATTATGACAATGCCAGACCACACACATCTTTCATGACCCGACAAAAATTCACACAGCTTGCCTGGGAAGTTTTAATGCATCCACCGTATAGTCCAGACTTTGCACCATCAGACTACTATTTGTTTCGGTCCCTGCAAAACTTCCTTAATGAAAAGAAATTCACTTCAAAAAGGAACTGTGAAAATGATTTGGCCAAGTTTTTCGCCGATAAACCACAGAAGTTCTTGACAGATGGAATAATGGCTGTACCCAAAAAATGGCACAAGGTTAAAGATAATAATGGACAATATGTACTTAGATAAAATCAATTTTAAATAAAAGAAATATTCAATCGAAAAATGGCAAACAATGGCTCAATGCTTTATATATATATATATATATATATATATATATATATATATATATATATATATATATATATATATATATATATATATATATATATTGTAAGGGAGTCCCCTAGCTTGGGCAGGATCAAAGCAAGGCTGACACCAGAAAATCAGGGGACAACGCAATGCCATCATTGACTTAGCCGAAAAGGTCACCGAACAATTTCTGAATAAGGGTAATATACGAATAAGGCGGTTGTCTGCAGGATACGGTCAAGAGCAGCGCTTCTTCAATGTTTCAAATGCCTTGGCTATGGTCAGACTGCACAAGTATGCAAAGGGCCTGATAGGAACTCCGTATGTTACAAATGCGGTGAAATGGGACATGAAATGAAAGAATGCTCAAAGGAGGCACACTGTCTTCTTTGTAAGGATACTGATCCAAGGCCAGGTTTTGGACATATCTTCAGACCAGGAAAATGCCGATTTCCAGAAAGCCCTAGCAAAGTCAAAATTAGAACTTCGCTGACCTGCATCCTGCAAATAAAACTACATCGCAGTTCAACCGTCCAAAATCTGCCCGAGCAGTTTGCGGGGGCCAGAAAGCCGGTTTCATGGTGCTAAGTGAGCAAGACCGCGATAAAACTTCAGCATCATGGTATCCTAATGAAACTGATACTGCCGCCATCTGGGTTCAAAATAGTGATTTCCGTCCGGAGAGCTGTGGAAGAGGGATGGTTTTGTGTGGGTTCAGTGCTCAGGCATGACCTTTTTTAGTGTGTACCTAACGCCGAGCGAATCGATATCATCTTTCCAAGCCAAGCTTAATACTTTTGAAGGTGCTGTCTTGAACGCAGATGGGAAGGTGCTTATTGAGGAAGACTTAAACGCTAAAGCAATCGAGTTGGGCATGCCTCAAACAGATCCGCGGAGAAAACGAATCCTAGAAATGGTGGCCAGGACGGCGCTCGTCCTACTAAACCCCGGAAATATGCCGACTTTCCACTGTATTGGCTGTGAAGGAACCATACGGGACGCGACATTTGCCTCAGAGCCGGAACAGTGACTTACACCTGGAGAGTTGTGGACGGGGGGATGGTTTGGTGTGGGTTCGGAGCTCAGGGACCACCTTCTTTAGTGTGTACCTAACGTCGAACGAATCGATATCATCTTTTCAAGCCAAGCTTAATGCTTTGGAGGGCGCTGTCTCGAACACAGAGGGCAAAGTGGTCATTGGGGGCGACTTCAACGCGAAAGCAATCGAATGGGGCATGCCTCAGGCAGATCCGCGGGGAAAACGAACCCTGGAAATGGCGGCCAGGACGGCGCTTGTCGTACTTAACTCCAGATATACGCCGAACCTGCCATATTGGCTGTGAGGGAACCATACCAGACGTGACATTCGCCTCGGAATCTTTAGTACGGAGGATACACAACTGGAAAGTATTAGAGGACTACTCAGCCAGTGATCATCAGTGCATTCTGCTTGAGATAAGTGATGTTGTCTCCCGACGTTCGTGCTCTCGGCTTTATACAACTGGATGGAACATCGGAAGAATGGACATCGAGAGGTTCGTCGAGGTGCTCACAGCAGGTGAGCCGCTGCAGGGAGCTTCGGAGGGGACGAAAGAACTGGCAGCTCAAGACGTGGTGAACTCTACTATGAGCATCATTACGACTGCTTGTTGTGCTTCTATGCCCCGTCAAAGACCACGGTGCGGCAAGCCCCCAGTATACTGGTGGTCAACTGAAATCGCTGAAAAGCGAAGGGAGTGTCACAAGCTTCAACGTGAGGCTCAACGGGCGCGAAACCGTGATGAGGCATGCAACTGGGGGGCAGCATATAAGTCGGCCAGCAAATGCCTTCGCAAACTGATCAACAGTAGCAAGGCTCGCTGCTGGCAAGACCTAGTGGACAATGTGAACAAGGATCCGTGGGGCCTTGGCTACAAGCTGGTTATGCGGAAGCTTGGTGCCCTTCGGAAGCCTTGTATACATGACGCGGAAAAGATGGACGCGATAGTGCGGGGACTCTTCCCCGCCCATCCCGTCCGTGTTGACGTTGTCCATGGTGAAACAGCAGTAGAGTGCCCACTCTTCACACAGCTGCAACTGGAGGAGGCAATCCTCTTATTGAAAGCGAGGAAGGCTCCAGGTCCAGATGGTGTTCCAGCTGAGGTGTTGCGGCTCGTCTATCACCATTGTCCTGACTTGCTGCTCAGCACATGTAACGCTTGCCTACGGGATGGGGGTTTCTCGGTACGATGGAAGGTAGCGAGGCTCGTGCTGATCAGCAAGGGGAAGGGAAATCCCGAATCGCCATCTGCATACCACCCGTTATGCATGATAGTCACGGCTGGGAGTACACACAATATCACACTTGACGAATACAGCATCAAAAATGTGAGTGAATTTGTGTATTTTAGTGCCGAAATAATGAAAACCAGCATTGAAAGGGACGAAATATGCCGGAAAACACAACTGGCAAATATAATATTTTTATTTCTTGAAGACCAGCTGCATACACAGGAAAACAAAGTTCCAAGTATAAAAATCTGTGATAATACCTGTGTAAGGCAATGTGTGTAAAACATGGACCCATATTGAACGCCTTTAGAAGAAAGGTCCTGAGGCAAATAATCAGAGCGAAGCTAGACGGGTACAAATGGCGAATTTGATACAACCAGGAGGTGTATGAAATTTTTGACGAGCTGGAGGTCTCAACGATTGTAAGATTGCATAAGCTGCAATGGGCTGGCCTCGTGAAGTGTATGGAAGAACAGCGGATACCCAATAAGGTATTCGTTTGAAGAACTGAAGGCCGGAGCTGAGTTGAGAAACCGAAAAAACGCTGATCTGACTCGGTCAACGAAGACAGTTCATCGCTGCTCTAATCTCGAAATTGGAGAACGCGGTCAATGGACCGATACAGTTAGAGGCGTTTGTTGCAGGAAGCGAAGGCCCGAGAGGGGCTGTAGTACAACAAAGAAGAAGAATATGGAAACAAAACAACATCTAGTGAAAGATGGTGTAAATTTTAAATCGACGTAGACAATATGTTACAATTTACTTCAGATTTTCATGAAAATTTCAAGAACAGCTCCCCGTTTAAATATTTAAGAAAAAAATTATTTAAGAAGGAACAATATGGCGGCTGGTTTATGTTTAAGAAGGAAAATCTCGATCTTTCTTACATAATTGAACGATTTCTTGTTTGTTTAATGGATTCATTATCAAGTCATTGATTCATGTCATCAGAAATACTTTTTTGAACAGAAATACTTTTTTGATGGTTAGAAAGCCCTTCTTGTAGGAGCACCCTCCTGCCCATTCGGACTGTTTTTGTTGACGCTGCAAAAAATTCATGTGTTTCGCTATAAGCGCGCAAGATTATTTGTTTATCAAAATCCAATGAAAAGGAAATGCTATTGTTTCCAAATGTTGCATTTCAAAGAAAAGTCAAATCTTCTATTTTAACATAAACGAGAGACAATAGCATTTCCTCGAGAATATTATTATATTTTTTGTTCAATACGCAAGCGTTATTCCAGAGTGTATCCAAATACAATTCACATTCAACAGACTTTGGGATGAATAAAAATTAGAATCTCAAAAAGTACTTATGTGGTAAAATTCCGGAAAGCATTGCACCACAAAAACCTTCGTCTCTGCACCAACATACTCGCCTTCCCACAAAATAAAGGATATATGCCTGAAGTTCGTGGTACTCATCACATTGGCAAACGGATGGAATGCTACAGAGTTTGAGGGTGTTCAGAATAGGCGAAAAAACGCCAGACGAATTTTAATTAAAAAGCCCATTAGCCCCCTGGCGAATAGCTTCAATTCTTCAAATTTGATTCCCCAGTTCTCAAGAACGAATTTCGGAAATGCAAAGCATAAGCGCCATGAAAGTGAACTTTATATCATTACTTTCATGTTGGATTCATTTCATTAGCAAGAAGCTTTACCAAACTTCGAACAGAAATGAAGGAATCAAGAGAGAGTGCATATTTTCATTGAAACATAGCCTTTAGCGTTTAAACACAAGTCGAGATATTAATTTTTTGAAAGCTTTTTGATGTACCAATACGATTGTGTCTGTTCCAATTGCTTCACTGAAAAATCATATAAAATAGCTATTTCAAATACATATGAAACTTATATTTAACTGCGGGTTTGAAAAAAATATTACCGTTCAGGAAACGCATTTTATCATCTAACATGATTCATCAATTCATTATTGATCGTAACAACTTACCTAGTTACTAATAGTTTACAGCTGGAATTGAACTACAAATTTCTTTGAAAATACCAATATAGCTGCTTAAAATACTAACATAGTGGTCGCAGTCCTTTCGTATATTCAAACAAATCATATACTATAACTATTTATTTTCACTCGAATGATACACGTCAAACCAAAATAATACTTCAAGCAGGGAAACTTCGTAAAAGCCTCTAAATATCCCTTAATGACCTTGAAATCGCAGAGAATTTCCCGAACAGCAAAATGAAGGCATCTCGGAATAAGTAAAGTTCAGGAGTTGCCGAGTTCTGCCGTCGCCCACTAACGAAAAATCAAAGCGATTCGTATCAAGTCCAAATTCTGGCTGATCAAATGTCACCTGCCTGTAGAAATCAAAGAGGAGGGAATCAAGGACAATTTTTACACCATCCCGAAACGCACGTTTGATGCGTGGCCATCAAATGACATTAAAATTCTTCAAAGAAAAACTCGGCATAGAGGAACAATCGGAGTGCACAGCCTTCATGCAGAGGCCACCGATAACAGAAAACGCCTTTTAGACTTCGCTACTAGCAGAGGCTTTACAGTAAGCTCCACACACATCTCGCATCGAAATATCCACAAAAGGACGTGGGCATTGCCGGACGGTCTCTATTCAACCAGATCGACCATGATCTCATATAAAAACGAGCGACTACCAGCATTCTCGAAATATGCTCGTTTTACGGTGCTGTTTGTGATCCGTACCACTACTTTTTAAGGCTCAAGTTCCGGTGCTGCATTTCCAGGAACTTTAAACAAGGCAGATCAATTACATGAAGGTATCAGATACTCAAGCTAAATGCTAGCTCAGTAACGTCCACATACGAGTACGATATGTGTACATGTCAGCGGTGGAAAGTTGCATAAATATGTTTCCGTAAGCGGGAGGAAGTGATGCTGACATCAAAACTATGTGAAAGATAGTAAAAGATACGGTAGCAGAAGCGATTGAAGAGATCTTAGGACTCAGTCCTAACTGGTAGGATGAAGAATGCAAAGAAGTGTTTAAAAAATCCCGTTGGCACCACCATGTCGGAAAAGCAAATTGATATCTAAAATAATGAATTGCGCTAATTTTCTGAACTTTAGGACCGTCATTTTGAATGTATGCATATGATTTTGGCATTTTTTTAAATATAAGAGTCTTAGGGTTGTATCAATCACTGTTCCAAAGTTCGCTTAAATCGGAGTTTTAGACTACGCAGGGCAAAAATATTAATTTTTTGTGAAGATGGCAGCTAAACATATTAAGTTTTAAATTACCGACTTTTGTATTTTTTATCCGATTTAGATAATTTAACACAGCTATCCAAGTCCTAAGCTTAAACAAAATCCGTTGAATATCATGGCTGCTGAACTGCCACAAAAATCAGAAAAAATCGCATATTTGAAGCGCTATCAACATAACAAATGTTTGCACGTTTCCCGACGTTCGAGCAGCCACCATTTTATTTCAGACGATTCTATCTTAGATTTTTAATCAGAGATTATTCGCAAGCTTCAATGAGCCGCTATACCTTATTTCGTTAAAATCTGTTCACAACCGTGGCCAGCACAGAATTCACAATTTTCCGCCTAAAATGGTTCTAGCGTGCGGCTTCGTGTATGTTGAGGATATTAAAGACCACACAAGTAATATACAATATATAAAAGTCTATATTTATTCGGAAGGTTGCGCACTTACATCTGGCCGTGACAACTGCTCAGCGAGAGAGAGAGTGAGTGATTGATTTAGTTGGTCACTGTTGCTGCAGCTAATTTTCTGTATCGCCCCTGGTGGCAGTACTTTGGTGACAGCTGTACTTGTGCAGGTGGGTCGCTGAGTAGCCACAGTACTGCCTCCTGAGTAAAGAATCCCGTGCTGTCTTTTGTTTCCTCCTGATGCTGGTGGGTAAGTTTGAGAGATATGTTCGGGAGGTGTGTTGATCGGAGTCCACTGAATCCTCTTGATCTTCGGGTTTGTTGAAGTTGGTGAGATTCCTGGATCGTTTGCAGGTACCGAAGAGTTCCTTCCCTGGTACGCGGTGGCCTCCAGGAATGCCTGTTTAAGACATTCTGTGGAAACATTGATTCTTTTCCAGTTGACTTCAATTATATATACAACCTGCGATAACCTGTTTACGATTTTATTCGGTCCAGAGTATGGTTGTGAGAGAGATTTGAGATTTGCATCGATCCGGAGAAACATATGGGTGCACGATTCCAGATTTTTGCTATGGAAAATCTTAGGTTGACAATGATGTGCCGCTTGTACTGGTCGAAATTTCCGTATGGTTTCTCGCAACTGTTCGATGAATACGTGTATTTCGATGTGATTGTCCTCAGCCGTAATGAATTCTCCTGGTAGCGAAAACGTTGTTTCGATAAGAATTTCTGCACTCGATCCCCTGATGTCTTCCTTGTAGCTGTTCCTTAGTCCAAGTAGAACGGTTAGTTGTACGTCTGTCCATACGAGATCCTGCTCGTGGCACATTATAGCGGCTTTAAGAGATCTGTGCCAGCGCTCCAATATCCGATTCGGTGCGCGGTGATAGGAGGTTGTACGATTTTTTTCGTATCCCATTCGATTTGAAAGAGGAAAAAGGGCAGACTCAAATTGGGTTTCCTGATCCATTGTTGCTGTGCGTGACGTACCAAATCGGGATATCCAGCCTGATTAAAATGCTTCTGTGACGGTTGCTGCTATTTGATTCGGGTTTGTACTGCATCTGGCCACCTAGGGTATCTGTTCATCATCGTCAAGCAATACTTGAAATTCTCCGATGGAATCATTAACCCGTCGATGTGTATGTGTTGAAATCTGCCGTCTGGTATGGTAAATTGCTCAATCCGTGGGATCACTTCGCATGTTGCTCGTCCGCTGGGATGCGATGGTTGGTTCATGGTATGTCTCAAGGACGTGTCTGTATAATGTTCTCGGTACAAAAGGTCGAACTTACTCCGTTCGAAATGTCACAGAATATTATTCTCTGGTCTCCAATGGGATGGCGTTCCAGTTTTAATGAAATTTTGTTTGGATTTAACAGCGCTTGATGCTCTGAGTCCTTTTGTTACTCTCGGATGAACTCCTTAACGTTGATCACCGTGGGCAAGCTGATTGTCTCTATTCTTGACAATGCACCAGCCGCTCTATTTTTTCCCCCTGGATGTGAACAATGTTGCTGGTATATTCCGAAATAAAGTTTAGTTGTCGACTTTGATGCGGTGTTGTGTTTTCAGTTTTTTTCTAGAACGCATATGTCAGGAGTTTGTGATCCGTTTGGATGGAGAAATTTCTGCCCTCCAGGTAATGTCTAAAGTGCTTAATGCTGTCATGAATGGCGTGAAGTTTCCCATCATAGACGCTGTACCGTTTTTCTGTGCCAGAGGACTTGCATCGGAAAAAGACAAATGTTAGCCAACGGCTGTCTTGGAGTTGCTGTAGCACGGCACCAATTGTGATATCCAGTGCATCTATTACTAGAGACAGAGGTTGGTTTTTCTTTTAGAGTGCGAGGAAGGTTGCTTTTGCCAATGATTTTTCTGCCTTGAGTTTCCATTTTATCGGTGTCTTGTCGCCTGTCTTCGTGTTGGTCAAGTATTCGATTAATGGCGCTTGGAGGTTTGCTGCATTTTGGAGAAATTGTCTGTAAAAGTTAAGTGTACGGAGGAATCTTCACAGTTCTCTAACGTTCTCGGGTTTCTTAAATCTCCGTATCTCTTCAGTGTGAGATTCAGGAGGACTGATTCCATCTTTTCTTATTTTGTGACCCAGGTATTCGATGTTTTCAGCACCGAAAACATATTTTGCCATGTTTATTACGATTTCAAACTCTTTAAGCCGCTCCAAAATCACTCCTACATGTTTTAGGTGTTTTTTGATGGTTCGTGATGAGATCAAAATGTCGTCGATGTAGCATCAACAAAAATTCACCCCCTTCAGTACCTCGTCCATAAAGCGCTGGCACGACTGGGTGGCATGTCCAAGGCCAAAAGTTATGATTACGAATTTGCGGAATCCGAACAGTGTTACCGCTGCTGTCTTTGGTATGTCATCTTCCGCAATTAGTACGTGGTGGAACGTGCATACTAGGTCTAGTTTTGTGAATACTGTTTTAATGGCGAAGTCAGGCATTATATCCTCGATGTATCGAAGCGGATAGCAGTCTGGCTATATGACCGCATTGAGTTGACGAAAGTCGATGCACGGACGCCAGCATCCTTTTTTCGAAGCCAAGTGTAAGGGGCTTGTCCACGCACTTGATGATGGATGCCAGAATCCTTTGTCGAGCATATATTCCAATTCCTGTTGGGGGATTTTAGTTTGTCCGGTGCCAAAAGATGTGCTCGCCCCAGGTGGTTGTTTGCCATGTCACTGACCAGCGCCTTTTCCGTCAGTGATGTGTTGCGTTTTCCGACTTAAAGGAACACGGCTATTGGCAGTTCCTTGCTCTAGCTCCAAAGCGAGAGTTGGACCAGTAGAGGTTGAATTTCTTCGTGATAAGGTGCATCGTGATATGTATGTTCGGCATTGTTCACCTCGCCCTTCTACTCATAGTCGACGAAAATCCCCACGCATACCCGATATATCATTTGCCAAAGCGTCTCAAGATAGGGAGTCCACTAATATGTTCGAGGTTTTTGCGCACTTGCTTTTTGTAGGGTTTGCCACGGAATTTGTGTTCGGTTTGTTGATTTCGACCATACGATCGGCTGCCGTTGCTAGTTTTTCTAGGGCTATGGCGCTGGAACCCGCCAATATTGATTGCATTTGCTCCGATAGTTGTTCCGACCGCAGCGATTTTAGGAATGCCTCCGGCACTCTGTTGCAGAGTCTCTGCAATAAGTAAATTTCTCGCGAGTAATTTACCTGAAAGAAACCTGGCGTGCAAAGACATCCAAGCACAGTTAAACAAGTTGAGCAAGCAGGAGATAGCTCCCGCCAAAAGGGCTTTGTAACGATCCTTGGGTTTGAAACATGCTTTCTGAGGGCATCAATCGATGACTTGAATTATTCATCCAATTTTGCATAAGAAACCGTTCAAATCGATCACAAAGATACAGAATCTCTTTCATATGCATTCTAGCTTAAAATGTTTCGGGTTCTGTACTAAAATACAAAACCCTATAGCAATCACGACCTGTGTCCGTCTGTCCGTCCATCCATCCATCCGTCTGTATGTTAGAGCAGTTTTTTTCCAAAACTGTAAAAGCTACAGCAATCAAACTTTGTGGAAAGGTCAGAAGTGATGACTTCTTGAAAGTTCAAATGTAACAAATTTTTTCAAGGGGGCTTAAGGGAGGCTTCCCCATTTAGGGAGGTGCTCCTTCAAAAAAAGTCAAGTAGGGGGTCATTGGAAAGCTCTCAACGAGATCTTTTCCGAACAAGTCTTAAAATTACCTTATCGGTACCGTGGGGGCTGAAGAAGGGGAAATGTACAAACTGTTCGCTACCCCTCCTTGCAATTGGACACCTTTCATCCGAAAAATTTGAAGAAAATTATAAATGCAGGCCCTTATGAGTACAACAACAACAAATATGTGAGATGTCAAAATTTACTCAGCTTTTTTAGCAATAGTATGATTTATCAATTTTAAATTTTCTTGAATAAAATCTTAATGGTACATTTAAATTCAATACAACGCAAATAGCTATTTATGTAGGTGACTTCTTCTGAAAGTTTCACAAAGATTGAATTGCATTTAGCGGAGCTAGAGTGGTTTAAAATTTCCTGTATTACTGTGGAACAATATGCGCTGTATTGCTATGGAAACATATGGTTATGGAACAATATGCGCTTTTTACCGACTTAGACACAACCAGTTTGCTGGAATTCAAATGAAAATTACAGGAACGATAGGCATCATGAACATCTTTGAGAATTAGTTCAGCTAGTGGTATCAGCAATCATAAAACAAAATAGTGGCTGTTTTAAATGAGAAGATTTAACAATTTTGAGTTATTTTTCCCCAATTTTCACATTTAAGCTACATGCTTTAACACTTGATTCAATTTAATGAATGACTGAAGATGAGTACCTACAATTAAAACTCATAGGTGAAAAAAGTCAAGAAGGCAGGAGAGAGCTCCTAACAGAAGGGCCTTGTAACCATTCTAGGGTTCGAAAAAATTATGTGATGCCATAAATCGATGATTAGAATTATTCACCGAATGCTTGTTTAAACAAGTTGTGCTCCTACCAGAAGGTCTTTGTAAACATTCTAGGGTTAGAAACAAGTTTTCTAATAGCGTGAATCGATAACTTGAATTATTTATCCAATACTTGGATATGAAATCGTTTAAATTTATGCAAAAGATTGTAATGAATCATGCGACGCCGCTGGCGACCACTACTAACACACCTTGTTGCTAGGTGGCTTGTCATTTCACGTTGGTTGTGACGGACGCACATCCCACGTCAATTTTGTCGTGGGATGTCAAGACGAATTGACAGCCACATGGCAGTGAAGTGTGCACGTTGTGGTCGTCACCCAAGAAGAGTCGAGTGGACACAGCCACATGACGGGTGTGTGCCAAAAAAAATTGAAAAGTGAAGTTTTCTATTTTGTGTTGTGAGTACAATACAAAAATAGTGGTAGAATGGAAATTAATGCAAATATAAGAAGATTGCATTCCATTATTTATTTTTCACTCCATTTACATATTCGTGTACGATACTTGTGAGGTTATGCTACAATTGACATTGTTCTCAAGTGCCGATGTTTGGATCAGGAATTCTGCAAATGTGATGGTCGTAGCACATATAATCCGATCAACTCAACTTACAAGGACAGCTTCATTGCCCGCAAAACCATCCTGGAATATGGTTCTGGTCAAATCTTTGAACGATCCGGATTTGTTGCTTATTTCATCTGATTGTGCTGTTGTGATTCGAGATAAGTATCCAAAGGCTAAACATCATTTTCTCGTTCTTCCCAAGGTAGATATACCAGGATTTATCATAAGGAAAGAAAATCGGGGACTTTAAAATCGGCCTTCATGCAGTTCCAAGCATGCAACGGCTACATCTGCATGCGATATCGGCGGATTTTCAATCGCCTTGCCAATATATTGAGGAAATCCGCTGAGGTCGGCTTCGCGTCGCGCGCGGTACGCGGTACCTTTGTTATTTTGCCTTTTTATTAGCGTAGCTTTCGTCGGGTTGAGTTAGCGTAGCATATTTTTCGGTACCGCGTCGGGAATTCGGGAACGCGAAGTAAAGGTTAGATTTTTCCTCTTGGCTGATTGAATGAAGAAATACGGAGTAACGTAAAGTAGGTTTCCTCTTCGTATGGTTTTGTTTTGTGACGTGTTTGAAAACGGCCATGTATTGGTGGCTGAAGATTGTAGATGAGCGTAATCCACTCGGAGACCTGCGACCAAAATCCTCTCCGATCTAGCTGGCCGACAAGCAGCCACTGCGTGAATGGATTACGGTGCACGGATTGGTTGACCTTAACGTCTAGAACCGATGAGAGGTCGGTTCCTCGTTCGGACTTAGAAATCAAAATCATTACAAGAAGCACAGTTTCTTTCATAAGCACAATGCAGCCGCCATTTTGATCCAGCCTAAATGATTGTTCTGAATGTTTGGCCGATTGAACATACCTATTCAAGTTAAGCATTATTCCTTAAATTTTCATGTAAATTGAAAGAAAATAAAAGTGCCTATGTCAATTTGAAATATGTATCAACCATGAACACGTGTTATTGTTGTTGTAATTCTATACAATTGAAATTGCTATAACTCACTTGATTATGATTCGATATAAATCAAATTTTGTGAACGTACATATCTAGTCTATATAATTGTACAATTCAAGAAGTTTAAAGGTACCGTTTTGTTTTTATGGGCGAAAATGTGAAATCTGCAAATTAGACTATTATTAACAAAGTTGAGTGAATTTCGATTTCTGAGGTATTTGTTGCCCTTTTTCGGCTCAAAGGTGTCCAGCCGCGAGAGGGGGTCACAGATTTCGGGTTCATTTTGCCTTCCCCTGGACCTCCTTTTGAGAGACCATCACTTCTGACCTTTTCACAAAGTTTGAGTATTCTAGCTTCTATAGTTTCTGAGAAAACTAGCTGTGACGCACGGACAGACGGACAGACGGACGGACAGACAGGTCGCGGAATTAGTAGGTGTTTGTAAAAAATCGTTCAAATTCATCTAAAAGATGCAGAGTTTCGTTCGTTAGCACATAACAACCGCGATTTTGTTCCATATTAAATAATTTTTCTGAATGCTCGGCTCATTGAACAAATACAAGTAAACCACTATTCCTTGAATTTTCATGAAAATAAGAAGAAAATAACAGTGCCTTCGTCGATTTGAAATATATACTAACTATTAACATGTGTTATTGTTTTTGCAATTCCGAACAATCAAAATGGCGATAAATCACTTAATTATGATTTAATTTCCATGAAATCCCGTAGATATAAGGGTGTTGTATCAACCTACATAAATGTGAGACTTTAAGAAGTTTAAGGGCACCGTTTCGATTTTTTGGGGAAAAATATACTATAATTAACCGAGTTGAGTGAATTTTGATTTCTGAGGTATTTGCTGCCCTTGGAGTCATAAAGACCTGCTTTCATGATTTTTTCAGATATTTCACTCCAAGGTCTCCAATCGTGAGGCGAGGGGAACAAATATTGTTCGATCATTTTGCGTACCCCCTGGACTCCTAATGCAAAAAATAACTTATATTTCAGATTCTGAAAGTACTAAGACGTTTCATTTGATACCCTACTCGACCACATTAAATGGAAAATTGGTTAAAGGGCCACGCCGTTATAAGGGGGACCCCCTTCAAAAATTTTGATTTATTTGATAAGACCTAAACTTTTGAGAGACCAAGCTTTGTAGCTTTTATAGTTTCGAAGCGGACAGACGGGCGGACATGTGGACAGACGGACAGATAGGATGGGAAATTAGTAGGTTTTTGCCAGATTTTATTCAGAAAGTTCTAAAAATTATGGAACTAAACCCAATAACAAATAATGTATAGGCTGAAATTCGTTAAACTTTGATAAGAGTAGTAGGATTTAACATTTTCGTCAGTAAAACTGCATTAGTATTATTAAATGGGATGAAACCAGCCATTTAAGTAGTTCTTTAAAATCTCATCTTATTCTATAAGTTTCAATAAAATTTACCGATGTTATAGCCATTTAAATTTTCTCCGATTACAGCAATTATACGAGTATACGATTATTCTATTAAATGGGCTTTCCATCGAACCAGACACTACACTTTTGATTGAGTCTTCTCCAAATTTTCAGATAAGGTGAATAACAAAAATACTTTAGAGATTCAGGTCAGGCAATGATTTTAGTAATATTGGAACAAAATGTTGGCTGTCTAAAATGGAGTTCTTTTAAAGCAAGAATGTATTTGATTTACATGTCATAAAGGTTTTCCTTGAATTTAATCATTCTATTTATCCACATATTGTAGGTTAAGTACTAAGTCCTTTTGACATGAGCGTACTTCTGTCCACCCAACTTGTTTTAAAATTGGATGGTTGAACGCATTTGCTAGCTTTAGTGGGCTTTTATTATCATGATGATTTCTAGTTATATTTTGCCTGAAATATGTACTACTGTATCCAAAAAATAAGGTGACATTTGAATTTAAACTGCGCGTGTCGAAGGACTTAGGTTGGTAGTACTGTCAGTGACATCTACGTCAAATTGTCGATGTCGAAATTGGTGGAATTCGCATTAAATTTTGTTTACGGAATCAATTTTCTGCTGCGGATACGTTGAGGATGGTGCCTCAACGTATCCGTTGAGGCACCATTCTCAACCTTTGGTGATGAGGCTATGTCTGAAAAAATGTTTACAAGTGGTATAGTGAGTTCCAAGCCGGCCGTGAACGTGTCGAAGACGAAGAGCGTCTTGGGCGACCATTAACCTCTTCTGTTCTTCGCTTATCGTCGTGCTGTGCATTATGAATTCTTTCCGCCGGGCCAAACAGTCAGCAAGGAATATTATTTGACCGTTATGCGTCGTTTGCGTAACGCTATCCGCCTAAAAAGGCCGGAATCGTGGAAAGACAATTCTTGGTTTTTACACCACGATAATACACCATCCCATACTGCACTCGTAATTCGTGATCATTTCGCCAAAAACTCAACCCATATCGTTCCGCAACCACCGTGTTCACCTGATCTGGCACCGTGCAACTTCTGGCTGTTCAGCAAGCTCAAAAGACCGCTCCGGGGACACCGTTTTGATACGATAGAGGAGATTCAAGCTGCAGCGAAGATGGAACTGAAGGCCATCCCGGAAACGACGCGTATCTCAAACACTAATGAATATTTTGACATGTAAATTTGACACAGATTTCACTGATAGTACTACCAACCTAAAAAAAATAATCCTCCAAATCCTTCGACGTGCGCAGTATAAATTCAAATGTTATCTTATATTTTGGTGTTTCCAGAATGAGATCTGGAACGATTTAATTTTTTAAGTAGTTTTTTTCCTGATATCATTTCTTAAATCTTTATTTTCAGCAACTCGATGTGCTATCATGAGTTCGTTGTGAGTTTCTGTAGTATTTTGTTTAGTATTTATTTCGGTTTTTTTGATGGTGAGAAGTCGAAATTCACTCAAGTTTGTTAGTAAACGTATGATTTATCGATTTTACATTTTCTTTAATAAAACCTCAACGGTACCTTTAAATTCAACAAAATTTGGTGTATAAATGACTATATACAAGATTGAGCAGCTCTGCTTTCTTTCAGAAAGATCTAATGGTATTTAACAAAGTTATAGCGATTTGAATTTTTCTGTGTTACTGTGGAGCAATATGCGCTGTATTACTATGGAAATTTGCTATGGAACACTATGCGCATTTTACTGACTCAGACACTACAGGTTTGCTAGAATTTGCTTGAATGTTTCAGGAATGATAAGTAACATGAATATCTTTGAGAATTTGTTCAGTTATTGGTATCAGTAATCGTAAAACAAAATACTCGCTGTTTTAAATGCGAAGATTGAATAATTTTGAGTTACTTTTCCCCAGTTTCAACGTTTAAGGTTCATGCTTTTAAAGCTTGAGTCAATTTAATGAATGACTGAAGATGAGTACCAACAATTAATACTCATAGGTGAAAAAAGTCGGGGAGGTAGGAGAGAGCTCCTAAAAGAAGGGCCTTGTAACCATTCTAGGGTTCGAAAAAATTCTGATGCCATGAATCGATGCTTACAGCACAGGGGAGTGGCCCCTGAAAACAAAAATGTCATCAAAGGTAGCCGATATGAGTATCAAATGAAAGATCTTTATGAGAGCTTTACAAAACTGTTTTTAAACTGACAGTTTTTGCTTCTTTGAGGGCACGAAAATTGTGTTCCCCCCTAGCGATTGGACACCTATGATCTAAAAAAATCTAAAAATTATCAAGGGACGTATTTATAAATACAACAATAACAAATACCTCAGAAGTCGAAATTCGTTCAACTTTGTTAATAATAGTATGATCTTCGAATTTCACATTTTCTCCAATAAAATCGTATGGATGCCAAACCCAACAAGTAGCCCTACAGAAGATGCCAAACCCAACAAGTAGCCGTACAACCCAACAAGTAGCCGTGCTCTGTAAATTTGATAAAACTCGTATCATATTCACGGAAATTATATCCATTCGAAATTTCTCCAATTACAACAACAATAACACACTTTTTTGGTATTTTATGGACTTTCCTTCGAACCAGACACTGCAGTTTTGATTTGATCTTCTTAAAATTTTCCGATAAGATCGATGACATAAACGCTTTTGAGATTTCATGATTTGAGTGATTTTTGTTGGTGTTGAAAATGAAGAAACAATGGATTTTCTTTTAAACGAGCAAATCTCTTTGAAATGTTTCTTGATATTCTTCGTTGCTGGTGATTGCATTTTGTAAGTAGAGTACTATACAAAACCCTTCTGACATGAGCGTAGGTCTGTCAACCCAACTTGTTTTAAATTTAGTTTTATGGATTACCGAATAAATCTTACATTGATTTTGAACTTTGAATATCGTTTCTTTTTTAATTACATACTTTTAAAATTTCACCAATTTATACTCACGAAATATTGATTGATTTAATTTTTATAATTTATTCCTCAACGTTGATTATATAGTATGTTGATAATGTCGAGGCGACTTTACGGTTGTTAATGTTACTGATACTTAATCGTCCATCTGAGTAAATTTTGCGGTTGCAAATGTTGTTGTTATTACTAGTAACTACTATGTGTTGCTTAATTATATTGTCTGGCTGAACACTAGTTAAACTGTGACTTAGTGATGTTGAAATTGAAGTCCAATAGATGATCGTATCGAAAACCTCACAAATTGTTAATGAATGCTCGGTGAAAAGTTTTTGAGATTGATCCAATTTGATTTGAAAAAGATGTCTGGCTTTGATTACTTATTTGTTGATGGACTTGCAAATGTTTGTACCGGGGTCACCACTTATTATAAATGTCACTTTATTTAAAACTGGAAGTCATATTAATATTTGCTTGTTATTTATTTGAATAACTGTATTATTAATAACAATATTTCATAATCAATTTAAAACAACTATCATTATTTATTTATATTTGAAATATTAGCCTTGAGTCTCACAATTGAGATTGATTGCAACTCCAATTCATGTTCTAACGAAAACGTCATTTCCATTCCTGTGATTTGTTATAATTTATTTTCACTCAACGAGTCGATTGAAAAAAAAACAAGTAAAATAATCTATTGTGAACGCTCTCCAAAACCTAAGTGCCGAGTAGTAATTTGTTGAATCGATCAACCAGCTACTCAGAAAAGCGTACTATACTCGTCTTAAGGTAGTTCAAATACTAAGCGGGTGGTTAATTCCAGCACTCAGCAAAGTGGTAGTCTTTTTCCCTGTCTTTTGATCTAACAGTGAATGAGCTTCTATAAAAGCTTGACCAAACTGAATGCAAAGTGATAACATATGCAGATGGCATTGATATTGCCATATCAGGGAAATTTATTCTACGTTTTCGACGAGATTCAACTATCCCTAATGCATTCTTTAGGAACGGTGTTGGAGGTGTGGCCAAGCGTCAACTTTTACGAGGAAATATTAAATTTCAGAATTCGATCAACCAAAACAAAGTGGAACTCCTATAATCATCAACAAAGTAAAGTATCTGGGACTGTTCCTGGATTCTAAGCTTTTATGGGAAGATAATATTTCGGAAAGGGAACGCAAGGTATTGTTTGGTCTTCGTAGCTGTAAAATGGCCATAAGAGTAATTTGGAACTACAACTTCAGATTGTTGGCCTGTTTTTCTTAAGTTACTGCCTTAGAAGGTGATAGAGCAGCCTTGCTCATTACGGGGTACTGCCTATTACTCCCAAAAAAAGCGTTCTTAGTGCTACTTACTTTAGTGGCTTCCAACCAATCTACTCATTTTGCAGCGCGCACGGTGCTCAGCAGTAAGACTAGTTTACGGTGAACCACGGAGTAGGAGAGACCTTAATCATTCTAAGATCTTGGCTCAGGGTGTTATGTTATCATTCAAATATCTTTTGTTAAAGAGTTTGAAACTTGAATTCTTACCAGAGGTGAATAGGCTTATAGAATCTCCACAGAAACAGCTGCGGTAGAATTATACACCGACGGCTACAAAGTGAAAAACAGAGTAGGAAGTGGCGTATTTTCTACAAGTATAAACTCAACTTAAAGCTTTCACTACGCCTGCCGGGCCACTGTAGAGGTTTACAGGTAGAAGTGTTGGCGATTCTTGAAGCGGCCAGTTGAATGTTATGTAATTAAATATTTGGATTGAATATTTTTATTTTTAGTGACTACAAAGTGGCAATAGAACCCTTTGCTGGAACTCATACCTCCTCAAAGGTTGTCCTCAAATACGGTACATGAGATGTGAAGACATTCAAAGTTGTAGCTAATTACGTTGCCAGGACACAGGTTGATTAAGAGAAACTGTAAGGTACACAAATTGGCAAAAGTAGGTGTGTTCCTGTCAAATGTTTCTTATTGTTTTCTAATTGGTATTCCAATTACTTCAGTTTATCTGGCTATCAAACAAAAACACTTACAGGATGTGATAAAATCTTGGGTCGATTATTGCGTAATACAAGATAGTTGTGAAAAACTTTTGACAGCGGTCATACTAAGGAGCTTCTTAAACTTGGAAGGGTGTCCCCATAGAGGTACATACGGGAGACGGCAAAAGATCAAAGTCATGAAGCCACGAGCTTTTGCTTTTGCTATTGTAATAACCCGCATAGGCTCGAAGTTAATTTCAAAATCGGGGTCAACATTTTGTTCATCATATGATGAGGCTTATCATATTCTTGGCGATAAACTTTATGAGAATGCGTTTGCAAATGAATTGTTTACTACAAAAATATAGCCAAAAAATTGACATATGTGCTGATATTATTCTGATGGAATATTCTTGCAAACGTTTGTGATGGCACCACCTATGATCAACGTAGAAAATTTCATCACTCTAGCTTGTGTGTTTTGCGAGAAAACTTGCTGTGATGCACGGACAGACGGACGAAAAGACAAATCACGACTTTAATAGGGTATTGTTAAAAATATTTTACAATCCCATAAAATGGTCTGTTGGATAAACACTTACAAGTTAAGTCATTAAAAATGTTTCCATGAAAAATATTCATTACTTCAGTTGCAACCAAAATAGTGAAATGCGCTTACATTCTGACCTTTGGGGGCCGTCATTTTGAAAGCATGCATTTAATTTTGTATTTTTAAAAATGTTTCTATCTTAGAGTCTCATCAGTTAATCTGCCAAATCTCATTCAAATCGTAGTTTTCCTCTAGACAGGGCAAAAGTATTAAATATTTAGTGAAAATGGCAGCTAAAAATATTAGGCTTTAAATTTTCGACTGGCTTATTTTTCATCTGATTTTGATAATTTTTTGTGTAGAGGGCCACGAAAATCTTAAAATAACGCATATTTGAATCGCCGCCATTTTGAAACTTGCCATGTATGCTCACCAAAATAGCAAAGTATTTAGATCTGAATGCTTTATATCTCGAAAATAAATTTCATTTCATTAATTTTTTTCATTTTACATAGTTCTTTGGACACTTACCTGCGACCTACAAATTCCCTTCCCTGGCATCCTTTTCCTCTCCGTATATTTATCATCACTCTAGCTTTTTTAGTTCGCCTGCTGTGTTGTGTTGAGCAGACGTGCGTTGGTGGTGCTCGTCACGAAAATGGAGAAACGAAATCAAGAGCAACGCGTCGCGATAAAATTTTGCGCCGGATTGGCCGAAACAGCTTCGGAAGCGTACGCTAAAATTGCATGGTGATAGTGCTCTTAGTCGTACCCAGGTGTTCCGATGCCATAAAGAGTTTGAAGAGGGGCGTGCAAGCGTGGAAGACGAGGGGCAGAGCAGGAGACCAGTCGAGGTGCGGACTGACGCGAATGTGCAGCGTGTGCACACTCTAATCCGTGAAGATCGGCGTTTAACAGTTCGAATGTTGGCCTTAGAACTGGGTATGAACCGCGGAACAGTCAGGCAAATTTTAACCGACAATTTTGTGATGAAAAAGTTTTGCACGAAGATGGTTCCAAACAACCTTTCGGAGGAGCCCTCAGCGTGTCCCTGTATTTGGCCTCTAAAGGGATTGCCGTGTTGCAACAGCCACCTTATTCGCCCGATATGTCACCATGTGATTTTTTTTTGCTCTCTACAACAAAATCGGTGGTCAAAGGAACCCATTTTGAGTGACAAAGGTACTCTTGGAAATCCCAGTCAAAGCGTTCGAGGAATGTTACGAGGCATGGGAAACGTGTTGGAACCGTTGTATAGCTGCCCAAGGGGACTACTTTGAAGGGGATGGTAGAGTTGTAGAATAATTTTTAAATATATGGTTTTCATGGAATTAATCTCATTACTTGATTGTGACACCTCGTATAGTCTTTATTAAAATATCAAATTTGATTAGCATCGGTTGGAAAAATTGGTCACAACTACAACAACCAATGTTTGCACGCTTTTCGACGTTTGAGTGGCCGTCATTTTGTGGCGGCCCTAGAAAGTATCAAACCAGGTCCCTGTATGTTTCCGCATATCTACAGGATAACGAGCAGAAAAAAGCTGCCCAGGGTCCTCACTTATGATGGATTTATGCTCATGGATGGCAAAGCCATCACTGATACTATCGTAAAACATTTTGCGGAAGTTCTTTAAGGAGAGAAAGCAAGTGAGGACTCTTCCGTTACCTCGTGAGGAAGCAACACTAACACGAGTTTCGCCAGGAACAATGAGCAATTGTGCTTGTCCCGGTTCTCTGTTTCAAATCTCTCTGACACACCTACTGGCCATGGTCTGTTTGTCAGTCCTGGGTGACTCACTATGTCGGCACTGGAGCAAAATTCTAAAAAGTCAGCAGGGGCTGATGGAATCTCCAATTATATACCTAAAAGGCTTCCCCATATTTTCTTTGGTCACCTGGCGATCATTCTGAATAACTGCATTAACATTTGCTACTTTCCTCAGCAATGGAAATGTGGAAAAATATTCGCAATACCCGAAAATTTGGGCAATACTGACGTAGTCGATACTCATTCAATTTCGCTGCTTTCATATATTGGTAAGCTAATTGAAAGGGTAATACTTGAAGGCATCCTACAATTCTCTGCCAGGGCAAGAATTGTGCGGGAAAGACAATTTGGCTTCAAAAAAGCTCACTCCACAGTGGATGCTATACCGGTGTACTAAGCCAAAATAACGGGAAGCTGGCGCAACATAAGCTTATTGTAGCTTGCCTGATCGATGTGGAAAAAGCCTTTGACCATGTATGAATCAATGGGTTTTTCTTCTTATTCTTCTTCTTAGCACTACAGCCCCTTTCGGGCTTTCGCTTTCTGCAAACAGCGCCTCCAACTATCTCGGTCCGTTGACCGCGTCTTCCGATTCTGAAATCCGAGCAGCGATGAACTGTCTTCGTCGACCGAGTCAGACCAGCGTTTCCTCGGTTTCCCCACTGGCCGCCAGCCTTCAGTCCTCCCAACGAATACCTTCTTGGGTATCCGTTGTTCGTCCATACAATTCATGCGTCCAGCCCATTGCAGTTTCCACAGTTTTACAATCCTTGAGATATACGGTTCGTCAAACATTTCATACAGCTCATGGTTGTATCGAGTTCGCCATTGGTCCCTGTCTAGCTTCGCTCCGATTATTCGCCTCAGGACCCGTCGCTCAAAGGCGTTCAATATATTTGCGGATGCTTGGGTTAGGGTCCATGTTTCACACCCACAGCATAACACAGGTCATACCATAGATCCCTGTGTATGCAGCTGATCTTCAAGATCGTCAATACTGAATAGAATATTTTACTTGCAAGCTGTATTCTTCGGCGTATTTCGTCTCTATCACTGCCCGTTTTCGTTATTTTGGTGCTTAAATACCAAACTCGCTAACATTTTCGATACTGTATTTGCTTAGTGTGATATTTTGTATATTTGAGGTATTTTTCCTCGACTGCGTCATGAGCATTGTATTATTTTCGTTGATTTGTAGCCTTATTGGTTTTAATTCACTGTCGAGTTTCAGGAAGTGTTCTTTGGCAGTTGTTAATGACCATGACAGAATATTGATGTCGTCCGCATAGGCCACTACTTGGCTCGATTTGTATGGTAATGTACCTCGCGTATCGACAGGTAGCCTCCGTATGACGTACTCCAGAGCCAAATTGAATAGCAGTGGGGCCGGCCCATCTCCCTCTTTTAGTCCGATGTTTGTGTCATGTGTATCGGTGAGTTGGTTATTGATGCGGACTTGGGAGGTTGTCGACGTCTTTGTCATTTTGGTAACATGGACTAATTTGGCTGGGTTGCCAAAACCAAACATTATTTGGTACAGTACGTTACAATCAATACTGTGGTATGCTTGCTTGAAGTCAACGAAAGTTTAGTGTACGTTTATGTTGAACTTCCAGCATTTTTCAAGTACCTGCTTGACTGTGAAGAATTGGTCTGTTGTTGATCTACCTGCTCTAAAACCACCTTGATACTCCCCAATAGTACTGTTGGCGTATGATCCGATTTTATTTTCTAAGATTTTAGAAAATATTTTGTACGCCGTACAAAGTAGTGATATCCTGCAATTTCCGTACTGTAGCTTCTCACCTTTTTTGTGGATAGGGAATATAATTGATTGGCTCCACTCTTTCGGCATATGTTCTTGTTGCCAAATGTACTTGATGACTTTGTGAAAATCTTGATGAACACTTCCGCCACCATATTTGATGTGCTCCACTGGAATCTCATCAATGCTCGGCGCTTTATTATTCTTTTGGGCTTTGATGATGGCGCAAACTTCATCAAGAGTTAGTGGAGCTAATGGAAACTCTTCGCAGGCCTCTGTAGGCTCCAATGTTCTAAAGCTGTGTGGAGAATTAAGGAGGTTCTTGAAATATGATGCCCATCTTTCCTTAATCTTGCTTTCATCAGCGATCATATTGCCGCTGCCATCACGACAGAGCGCGGTTTTGGGCTGATAACCACGTTTCAGGCTTTCCACTACTTTGTATGCTTGTCTTGTGTTATTGCTCGCTAAACTTATATACATGAGTTTCTCTATAAAATGATAAATATTGGCCCGTATTGTGAAAATTATAAGCAGCTTCATGAGGGGACGAACTTCCTTTGCGGTGGCTGGTGGAGCTTGTTCAGACCCATTTTGTATTGATTCGGCGGTCCCACCGGGGTCTATATTAGGCCCATTTCTTTTCAACATACCTGTATTCACCTCTGACGTTCCGGGCGTAAGAGATGAATATAAGCCAGGAACCCAGGTGAACCTCTTCACTGACGACTTGCTAGTGTGGTCATCTGAGCATAATTTGCGCTTTGTTAGGATACGGCTCCAAAAATATTTGGAAAACCACCTTTAGTGCTCACGTTGATAATATTTTAAAACAAGTTGGGTAGACAGACCTATGCTCATGTCAGAAGGGTTTTGTACTCAACTTGCAAAATGCAGTAACCAGCAACGAATAAAATCAAGAAACATATCAAAGACGATTTTATTGGAGAAAAAGTGAAATTCGAGGATCATACTATTATTAACAAACTTGGACGAATTTTGACTTCTGAGGTATTTGTTATAGTTATACCCATAATTATCTCCTTTGATATTTTTTCAGAATTTTTAGATCACGGGTGATTCGCAAGGGAGGAAACACATTTTTCATGTATTTCCCCTCCTGTGCCCCACTGAAGCAAAAACTGTCAGTTTAAGAACTGTTTTGAAAAGCTCTCATAGAGAACTTTCAGTTGATACTCATATCGGCTACCCTTCATGAAATTTTTTTTCAGGGGCCACTCCTCTGTACTGTAATCATCGATTCATGGCCTATTTTTTCGAATCCTAGAATGGTTACAAAGCCCTTTTGGTAGGAGCTCTCTCCTGCCTCTTCGACTTGTTTCGATTGTATGTACTCATCTTCATGATACCTATATTCTGAAATTTTCATGCAAATTCTAGCAAAGCTGTAGTGTCTAAGTCGGTAAAAAGCGCACATGGCTTCATAGCCATATGTTTCCATAGTAATACAGGGCATATTGTTCCATAGTAATACAGGAAAATTCAAATTGCTATAACTTCGTCAAATACTATTCGATCTTTATCAAACTTTCAAAAAAGATCAATCTTATGAATAGTCATATTTTGCTAAATTTTATTGAGTTTAAAGGTACCGTCTAGATTTTATTCAAGAAAACACAAAATCGATAAATCATACTATTATTAACAAAGTTGAGTAAATTTCGACTTCTCATGTATTTGTTGTTGTTGTACTCGTTAAGGCCTACATTCATGATTTTTTTTCAGATTTTTCGGATGGAAGGTGTCCAATCGCGAGGGGGGGGTACGTGAAAAGTTCGGACATTTCCCCTTCCCCTGCCCCCCTCGTTACTTATAAGGCATATTTAATACTTGTTTTGAAAAGATCTCATTAAGACCTTTCCAATGACACCCTACTCGACTACCAATGGGGAAATTTTTTTTTGAGGGGTCACCTCCCTATATGGGGAGACCCCCCTTAAACGCCTTTGAAAAATTTCTACGCCCTTGAACTTTCAAGAGGTCATCACTTCTAACCTTTCTACAAAGTTTCATAGCTGTAGCCTCGATAGTTTCGGAGAAAAAGTGCTGTGACATACAGACGAACGGACGGACGGACGGACAGACGGACAGACGGACACAGGTCGTGATTGCAATAGGGTTTTGTATTTTAGTACAAAACCCTAAAAAATGACTTATGCGTATCATTTTCTTATACCTCTTTTCATGTCGAGTCATGGTTTTGACATATAAAATCTTAATTCGTTCGATCATCGCATATGCGGTGATGATATGGCTTGGAGCTCCGAAAACAAAATGAGGAAAGATAGGATTAGTGGAGCAAAAAATCCTTCGGGCTTGCACATGCTCATACAGACGGGAGGGTGGACGGTCTTACCCCAACGAGGTGCTGTACCAGGAGACAGGAATGAAGTCAATAAAATCGTATGACAAAAAGCTGGCGGACTCGGGAATCAGGAAAGCCAAGGAGCACAAGGCGGGAGTTATCAGGAGAGTGATGGGCAACCGCTCTAGTAGTTTTTAAGGTAATCTTAAGAAAATAATGTGCTTAATTTTAAAGAAATCAATTTTCAAATTTAGTTGTTAGAGCAAATGATTTTTACAAAATTCTTTTATAATCTATTTATATTTGATAATGTTGCCGGTGTCAACATTTTAATGTTTTCTTGTACCAAAAAATTAATATTGTAATGAAGTGAAAGTAAATCATTATTCAACTCCGGGAAAAGCCCTAAGGCACAACCGGCATGTATATTGTTAGGTTAAGTTATTAATGAATTCTATATATGTAAAAAATGAAAAATCACCAAGTAAAGATCTTTAATCTTGAAATATTTTTGTTTTACTATAATTGCGGGGTAATCATTTTCATGAAATTGATACCCAGTTTTTTAAGGATTTTTACTAACTTATTGTCTCTCAACCGTAGTGTCTATCCGTCTGTCCAGTCTGTGTGACATATTTTTCTATGAAATTTTAGCAGATACAGATAAAAAACTCAGTAGGTGGATGTGAATTGATGCCTCTTAAAAGTTTCGTAGTCAAAATCATTTACAAATATTTCTAAAGGAGGCCTCTCCATATAGGGGTGAGCTTTTAAAACATTTTTTTACCAAATATGGTCAAGTGAGATATCAAATGAAAGATTTTGAAGAGAACCTTTCAAATGAGGCCTGTATATAGTGCTACCAGAGTTGAGGATGTAAGTTTATCTCATTTTCCTCAACAAATTTTAGGAAATATGAATAATCTATATATCTTTGAACTCTGTTCACTGAAGGCTATATACTATACTGTAGCAAAATTGCAGCCACTTCTTGAAACAATTTATTTATGCATATCTTAGAAATAGTTTTCAGAATCTTTAGGGCTTCAAGAAAAATTTTCCCTTAAAATGAAGTTGCCCTTAAATTTTTTTTTTTTCGAAAACAGCCGAGTAGGACATTAAATGATAGGTTATGATTACCACCTTTAGGACCTGAAAGCAAAAAGTACTTTTGTGCATCAAGGGATCCAGGCAGAGGCAAAATGTACGAAAAATTTGTGCTCCGTCCTCGCGATTGGACGTCTCTGAGCCAAAAAATCTGGAAAAAATCATAGATATAGGTCTTTATAAGAACAAGGATAACAAATTTCTCCAAAACTAAAATTCACTCAACTTTGAAAATTTTACGTTGTCCCCGTTAGATAAAATTTTACAGGCATGTAGGTTGATAAAAGGTCCTTGTGCTTACAAAATTTCATGGAAATTAATAC